>JASUUH010000096.1:1317500-1742500 GCA_030449925.1 Citropsis articulata | reverse complement strand
AGTTTGAAATTTTGTAAAATTGGGGACGACTAATGCACTAAATTTTACTTGGTGCACGGAGTCTAAAAGTATAATAATTGATTGTTAGACTCCCTCCCTTAATTTCATTTCATACTTGCACACCATTTCTCTTCTATATATAATCATGCATATCTAAGTTATTGTGATTTCATCAAGAACCAAGAAAAGAAAAAAGAAGAAAAATGGGTTATTTAACTCAGACTTATCAACTTGTCATCTGCCTCCAGTTATAGCTCTTGTTTTTTCAGTGTTCTGCAAAGCTTTGCTCTCATGAACAAAGTTCAGCATTACTCCAATTTAAGCAACTCTTTTCCTTTGAAAAAACATATTCTTCGCTGTGTGATGGATACCAACAATCTTATCCAAAGATGAAGTATTGGAAAGAGGATGCTGATTGCTGCCCCAGCTGGGATGGAGTGACTTGATATATGGTGACGGGTCAGGTGATTGGCCTGGACCTCAGTTGCAGTTGGCTTCACGGCAGCATCTCTTCCAACAGTAGCCTTTTCTTTCTTCCTCACCTGCGAAAGCTCAACCTGGCTTCCAATGATTTCAATTATTCTTAAGATTTCTTCTGGTTTTAGTCAACTCCGGAGCTTGATACTCCTTAACCTCTCTTCCAGCAATTTCACGGGGTCAATTCCTCCGTCGCTAGGTAACCTTACCCAACTTGTTTATTTGGATCTTTCAAATAACAGTTTTATTGGTGAAATTCCGAATATGTTTACCAACCAATCCCAACTTTCTTATTTAAACTTTGGGGGGAATCAACTGACTGGCCAAATTCCTTTCTCAGTGGGTGAGCTTGCAAATTTAGCCACAGTCTATTTGAATTTTAACTCTCTTAAGTGGACAATTCCATCTCGAATCTTTTCTCTGACATCACTGAAGCAAATTGATTTCAGTCATAACCAACTCTCTGGCTCGGTTCCAAGTTCAGTATACGAACTTGTGAATTTGACTCATCTTGATCTTTCTTCAAATAAGTTAAGTGGTACGGTTGAACTTTACGAGTTTGCAATGCTAAAAAATCTTAAACGGCTTGTTCTGTCTAATAATAGTTTATCAGTGAGTACCAAATTAACTGTCAGCTCTTCTTTCCTTAATCTCTCTAGATTGGGTTTATCCGCTTGTAAGATAAGTAAGTTTCCAGTCATCTTGAAAACTCAGCTTCAATTAGACTGGTTGGACCTTTCTGAAAACCAAATCCATGGTAGGATTCCTAGTTGGATGTGGGACGTAGGAGTACATACTCTAAGTTACCTAGATCTTTCACAAAACTTCCTGGGAAGCATAAAACGTCTTCCATGGAAAAATCTCAGAAATCTTTAGCTTGATCCGAACTTACTTCGAGGAAGACTGCTGGATCTACCACCTCTCATGACAACCTTTTCGATTTCCAATAATTATTTAACTGGAGAGATTCCTTTATCATTTTGTAATTTGAGTTCTATTCAATATCTTGAAATGTCTAACAATAGCTTCAGTGGACAAATTCCGCAGTGTCTTGTAAACTCTGCCGTGAAGTTTTTGGATCTTCGAATGAACAACTTCCAAGGTATCATCCCACAAACATATGCAAAAGACTGCAATTTGACTTTTCTTAAGCTGAATGGCAATAAACTGGAGGGGCCATTGCCACCATCTTTGATTAATTGTTTCGGTTTGCATGTCATTGATGTTGGGAATAACAAGTTGAGTGGAGAAATTCCACAATGTTTTGGAAACTCAGCACTTAAGGTCTTTGATATTAGAATGAGCAGATTCAACGGTAGCATCCCTCAAATATTTGCAAAGAGTTGTGATTTGAGAAGTCTTAATCTCAATGGTAATCAATTGGAAAACCCATTGCCTCCATCTTTGATTAACTGTCGGTATTTGAAAGTTCTTGATATAGGGAATAACCATATTAATGACACATTTTCTTATTGGTTAGAAATCCTTCCTCAATTGCGAGTGCTTATATTGCCATCTAACCGATTTTGGGGTCCCATTGGTGATACGAAAACAAGAGTTCCCTTCTCTAAGTTGCAAATACTTAATCTCTCTCACAATCGACTCATTGGTGTATTGCCAACTCGGTATCTTAATAATTTTAAAGCCATGCTTCATGGTGAGAATAATAGTGTTACTATTGAAGTGAAATATTTGACTTTGCTAAATTCGTCCTACTATGCCTGCTATGAATCAATAATTTTGACTATGAAAGGAATTGACCTACAACTAGAGAGGGTTCTAACTATTTTCACGATGATTGATTTGTCGAGCAATCGATTTCAAGGAGGAATTCCAGCAATCATGGGAAAGCTTAATTCGCTCAAAGGCCTTAACATTTCTCACAAAAACTTGACAGGTGGCATTCCATCATCATTAGCAAATCTGACAGAGCTTGAATCTTTAGACCTATCTTCAAACAAGCTTGTTGGGCAGATTCCAATGCAAATGGCGAGTCTAAAATCTCTTTCGATGCTAAATCTTTCATAAACCAGCTTGAGGGACCTGTACCTTGAGGAACCCAATTCAATACATTTCAAAACGATTCCTATGCTGGCAACCCGGGCTTGTGTGGATTCCCATTGTCAGAAAGCTGCGACATGGATGAGGCACTGGAGCCATCATCACCAACAAGTTTCCATGAAGGAGATGATTCTTCAAGTTGGTTTGATTGGAAGTTTGCTAAGATGGGTTATGCATCTGGATTGGTAATTGGCTTGTCCATTGGATACATGGTATTTGCGACTCGAAGGCCATGGTGGTTTGTAAAAATGATCGAAGAGAAGCAACCCACGAAGGCGAGAAGGGTGAGCAGACGAGGCAGAGCAAGAAGATGAAATCAGTACGTCTTCACTATCTGTTCCAGGATATTAGTCTGTCTTTAAGTAGACCGCATGATGGTATTTTTCACTATCTGAACTAGTATTTGAACAGTATATTAATTTGACGGTTTTGTGTTCAGGAATTTTATTATACTCACGGAATCGAAGCAGTGGAAGTCATATAATCCTGCAGGTACAAAAATTTTCCTTGTTTTATTTTCCAATCCATATTAATATGCTAGGACTTATTTTTTGTTGGTAAACTTGATCAAAACTCAGGAAAAAAATTATTCGAAGAAATAATAATGTTGATGTAGGAAATGGTGTGGGCAACTTTTATTTGTTTGTCTTGGGGCCAGTATATTGGATTTGGAAAATACTAGAAGCTTGCAACGATACAAAAATCATTCACGGCCTTCAGACCGCTATTTTGCAATGTTTATTTTTCATAAGAAATTCAAATGCTACTTCAGATTCTATTAATAAATCCCGAATCCTTGTACATCCAAATTTCATTGTTTCGTGATTCATCATAATCCAATAAAGTCTTGAATACTTGCACCAATTCAAAGGTTAGTTGTGGATAAAAAAAAAGAAAAAGAAATAAAATGTATGGGGGCTGGAGACAGGTCCTATAACAGTTATTTATTTATTTTTTTGGCCAAGATATCTCCACCGTTGGTTATTTGCCTGAGTCTGAAGCAATAACAGAAAAAAAAAAGAAAAGAAAAAATGACTAATATGAGTAGTTATTATTAAATTAGTCGGTAAATATTACTTATTCTTATTACGATAATTGGGGCAATAAATTGCATATTCTTGTTTAATTTTTAGTTCTTCCTTGATAACGTTCAATTTTTATTTTTTATTTGATTTTTCCCCCAAATTTTAGGGGGCAGAAAAAGTAAAGAATGAGAGACTATTAAATAAATTAAATTTAGAACACAAGCACAGAAGCATTAAGCTACTGCTAAACTGTTGTCCAACTTGCAAGTTTTTGGATCAAATAATAAAGTTTGTGCGTTGAGAAGTTAGCTCATGGCTGGAATGTTATTTCTAATCTAGAGCTAGCGTCCTGAGAAAATTTTGCAATGGGAAAAAGGTGCTGCAATTGCGTCTACATTGTTGAAGTTTTCTGAACTTTCTGAAGTTAACATTGACAATAGAAGACTCATTGGTAGACATTATTCTTTTATACTAAATATATAATTGAGTTCACAGCTAACCAAAAAATGGGGCAGTTTTTTATTTAATTACAAAATTATCCTTATTGAAACCCATATAAGAATATTTATACTAATTAGTTATATTACTTCTTCAACTATCATCAAATTCTTATTCGAGTTCATCATTTAAGGAATAAGTATGTTATCTAAATAATCTCAAATAATGGACTAAACAAATATTTTGAGGAACAAGACTCATAATGGCTCCTTTTTATTAGTTATATCTTTAATTTCTTATTCATAATATTCTCTCACATTGAACTAGAAAAAAGAAAAAAAGAAAAAGAAATTCAGCCCACCCAAAAAAAAGAAAAAAAAATGTTGTTAGCGTCACCATTGAAAGGGGCTAAATTATGTACTGTCTGACTAGTGAAACTCTTATCATGTCTGCTAATATGCTGCTTCGGGATCCCTTATTCTGACTTTTTATCATTTCCATGGCAGTGATGGCAGCAGAGCTTGTTCATATTGGTAGAAGTGAAAGAAAATTAAGGAGAGATAGAGAGACTAAGGTAACCAAATAGAATGTCCAATAAGTTTAATATGGTGAAGTCCTGGAACAGTCGCTTTGCTGAAATGATTTCAAGTAATCGCCCACTGTGGTTGGCATTTTTCTCTTATTTAAGTTTTGGTGAAAGTGACAGGAAGTGTTAAGGAGAAAAGATCAGCCTAATTCACTGCCTAGGGATGTTACAATCATTTTTTATTACGAAATATTTTGAAATTAGGATAACGTATTAATGGAATAAAAATTTTCATTACCTGACAATTGATTTACAAAAACCAGAATCCTGATTAAATTCAAATAATAATTATAATCAACATCTATAGGAAAATTGAAAAAGAGAATCATATGCAACGAATCAGTTCATGATGAAGCAAAATTTACCTTAATTATTAATGTGTTTCTCTTAGGAATTTCAATCTCTTCGTACCGAAATTTATTTTTGCTTTAATTTGTTTCTATAGCTCATAAGAACTTGCTATCACAGAACATATGCTTTGATGGTAAACTTGATCAAATTTTCGAGGAAAAAAATTGATTTGAAATAATATTGTAACACCCAAAAAATTACCCATGAAAACACAAGGGTAAAATTGAAATGAAACCTCACATCATTCATTCTTATTAATAAATCTCAAGATAGAAAATCATTATTCATACTCCACTAAATCCTTACATAAAACATTTGAAATAAAGTCTCCAAAGAAAAGTCTCTAATCAACAAAAAAAAGTCTAGCCAAATTTAATCCTTAAAGCAACTCCACAGATCCACTAAGAAAATTCTCCATCTAAGAAACCAAGCCACATCTTTAATCAATCTGTAAAATATTGGAGACGAGGGGTGACCCATCAACTCTGTAAGCAAATCCATGCACAATATTTGAAAACCTTTGTCATTATACCTTTAAATATTTTATAACATTTTATAATAACATCTTCATTTGGCATAAGGGGTAGATTCATGTAAAAACATTAAAAACATAAAAACATTAAAATATAAACATTGGTAGCTCATGCCTCGTAGTCATCATCATTCATCATTCATCATTCATCATTCAGGGTACTATACCCCACATTATTCCTCGTTCAGGGTACTATAACCCGCATCGTTCGTAACATTCTTGTGCACAAGATTATCATCATACCAGCAAGCTGACCATAGCATTACATAACATCATAATATTTGCATCGTATACATTACTACAGACTATGAGCCCAAACATTTTTGAATCCACCTTACATCCGTTCATAAATAGCATTTGAAGTCTTCTAAAACATTTAAAAACTTTTCTTTGAACATTTAATTCTTTTAGAAAATTCTTTAAGAAAACATTTTGTTTGAGAAAACTAATTTCTTAAGAAAAATTTATTTTAAAATACATTTATATAAATTCATTTAAAAGTGTTTTTATTTCGCAAAATTCATTTAAATATTTTAGAAATCAATTTTGTAAAAATTTTCATTTTAACATATTTCTTATAACATAAATTACATTTATTACAAAGCATATTATGCATGAATCTACTTACCTTGATCCATAGAAATCAATTCAATACCTCGAGAAACAACCAACGAGCTCACCTACGTCCTATAATCATCACAAAAATATTCTTATCAATATCATCTTTAACCTTACATATAATCTCAATCATCCTTAAATCATAGGCACTTATACAAACTTAATACTTATGCATATTCTAGACATATCCTACACTTATGAGTATCCTGCACATGATGATTTTTTAATAACCTATACACATGTCCGAAAACCATGAAAATTTTACAGAGGCACTGTCAACATGCATAGCATTGCATACAATATTTCACAAAAATCAGCACGAGTGAAAATTAAGTCAGAATATTGACTTTTCACCAACATAACAAAACTGTCCAGCATTGATCAAAACATACCTTTATCATTTAGAAAATTCATAAAATATTCTTCAGTACTCGAAATAATATGTTTCTTTTTTCTAATTATAGAAGACACATTCAGAAAGCATATAATTAAAAATCATACTTTTTGGATGCCTGAGACTATTTTAAAAACGTTTTATTTCTGCGAACATCTAATCTGTCCAAAAAATTCCAGATTTAAAAACATAATTTCAAAAATTCACATCTTTTATTTTACATGCCTAAAAATCGCGATTCTAGTTTTCATAGACAGAGGAAAGATTAAAATTTCATTATAAAATCCTAACATGGCATGTAATATTCATAAATTAGCTGTAACGGCCAAATTTCTATTTTTTTTTAATGACATTTTTTATGACATTATTGCCCTTATATGGAGGGGTTATTTATGGAGTAATTTTTTTTAAGGGTTATTTTTCCAAATTCTATAGGGTTTCTTAGACTCCCTATAAATTCATCTTTTATTTCCCTTTTTCATAACCCTAAAAACTTACGATATTCTTATTTCCTCTCTTCTCTACTGTTCATAATTTTTTCTTCACTCAAACTCTAGGATTCAATCAAAGCAAACGGTATGTATACCCTCCTTATTCCCTTCAAGAATTTCTTTTAAATCATTCTATTTAGGGTTTATGTTTGGCATGATTTTAGATTTGTTTTTATAGATCTTGATGCATGATATATGATGTGTTTAGGTTTTATTTAGGGCTTTGATTAATTAGGAGTTTGGTTAATCAACCCTTGGCATAATATAGGATGATTCTGGACAGCATGATATCTTGATTTTTAAACTGATATTTTGTGAACGAATTTTTCTTAGAAATTTATATTCTGGAAAATAGACATATAGAACCTCCTTAATAAATTTTATTTCATCAAATTTGATTTCGTTTTCAATTTAATATATATTTTCGAATTAGAAACCACTGCACTGGAAAACTGCGATTCCAGCACTGCGATTGGGTTTACAGAATTATGATCACTATCAAATGAACTCGGAAAATTATGAAATTTTATACAAATGTTAAGATACGTGTCTAGTATCTCCAGTTTTAGTTTCATAATTTTATGATAAGTATTTCATTTTATAAAATTCTCAGAACCTGTTCTGTTCGGTTAAGGTTATGAGAAAACAGTTTTGAATTTGTTGAGAAATAAATAGTTTTAAAAATGTTTTTAATCTCGGATCCTCTTCAAAATTTTATACGAGGTACCCATGGATGTCCGAATAGCTTTTTAGAATATTATGTCATTCCGATTTTAGATTAAGAGTTAAAAATTCTAAGATCAGGCCTGTACGAGAATGAATTAGAAAGGCAGATTCTTAGAGTGAGTTATTAATAGTTATGTTTTGTATTTGTTAAGGTGTTGAAGGCTCTTAGGGACTTAGAGGTGTGTAGTTCAAGATTTTCTTATCGAGGTAAGTAACTTCATTCCTAGTATACTGGATATGTATAAGTATTTTGATATTATTATAAGAATTTTTATACTATTAGAAAATTAAAGGATTTTCGTAACAAAATCAGTCTATGGAAATGTTTTCAAATCTAAATTCTTTTGACAAAGTATTTTATAAATGCTTTTCAATATGTAAATTATTTTAATGACATGACTACCTTTTATGATTTTATCTGTAAAATAGTTTGCAACCCTAAATTATTTTTATGGACTTTTCTGAATTTGATACGAATGTTTGATACTCATGTGTGATTTTAGTTATTGATGATTATGAGATTCTTAATGTTTTGGCTCATTGTCCATAGTTATTCTGATTCTGATTTTGATTCTGATCGTAATATACGATATATACTGCGGACCCGATCGGGTATAAGTTACGAATGTGCACTCAATATTCGATTACGATTACATGCGGTAGGTGTGAGTTGTCGAGCTCTCAAAACAAATACTGATTCACCTAAATAAAATTGTAGAAATGGTGAGACCAGGTCGAATCCCTAGGGAACTATGTATTTAATTTCTCAAAGTCTAAAACAAATTAATTTTCCAAGAAAAACTGATTTTCGAGCTTGCTGGATCCAAACGGATAGCCGTTTAAGGGAAAACGGTTAGCCGTTTATTCTGTGAAGTTTTCTGGGAAATAACCGGCTAACCGGATATGGGAAACCGGATGTCCGTTTGTGTATTGTCCGCCATCGATTGACTAACCGAAAAGGAATCCGCAATCCGTTCTTGAGTTGAAGAATTCTGGACGTGATCCGGCTAACCTGTTGAGGGAAAATCCGGAAGACCGAATGTTGCTTGTGTCGGTTCTGGAAAGATTCGGCAATCCGGTTACTGAGATCCGGAAGACCGAATGCGTGCTGTGATGATTCTGGGTGCGATCCGGTCAGCCGGTTTGGTGAAATCCGGTAGACCGGTTGTGGGGTTCTCTCCTTGCTGACTTTATTCGGCTAGCCGTTTGAGTGAAACCGGTAAGCCGAACTTGTGACTTCTTCTTTTCGCATCCACAAACGGTTACGGTTAGGGTAAACCGGTTGCCGTTTTCACAGGTTTTGGGTTTGTTCTTTGTAACAAGAAATTAATAAAACAAAATAAACTAAAATAAAACAAGATTTAAAATTAAGCAAGAGAATATCAATCTTACCAAGCTTCCAATCCAAGGGTATCAATTCCATCCAATTGCAATTTTGATCATAGGCTTAAATATAAATTACTCAATCCAAGAACTTAGTCTACTTAATCGGAAAAGCCGTAGAAAGTAATTATTCTCCTAATACATTAGACTCAAACAATCGCCTAAATCCAAACTTATCACCAATTTAATCGGGCATCATCGCTCCATATCAAATTTAGTGATAGCATTAAGAATAGTGAGAATGACTAAAACAAGATCAATTAAGATTACTCCAATTTAATCAATTTGTATTTTTATTCCCCTAGAGCCTATCATGCAAGCTATGTAATTGCGGTCAATACACACACATGAGCCAACTCCTTGCTACTCAATTCAATCATTCATGACAATTACGGATCACAAACTCATGACTAGCGATAGAAAAATAAATATTGAATTAAGGCGTCAACTCAATCAATATAAATAATTCATAGATAATGAGAACAAGAAAATAAAAATTACTTGGATTAAAGAAATTCTTGTTAAGTTCAAAGCCTCACAAAACTACAACTGGAATTTGATTAACCCCTGGACCGGAATTAAAACCTTAGCCACTCATGGTGGCCAAACAAAACAAAAGAATTGTTTGAAAAGAAAGTTGCAGCCGTTCTTCTTTTCTCCCCACGTTCCAGCTTCTCCTCCTCACGTCCAAAAGCAAGCCCTTTTATAATGCTTGCTTTTTGTCTTCTTTTTGGTTTCCTCTTCTTGCTCTCTTTCCTTTTTCCTTGCGATTTCTTTTCCTCTTTTGCTAGCTTTTCTAATCCTTCTTGGCTTCTTCTCCTCTTAATGCTAGGAGACCAAATCCTTCTCCAATTAATTGTCGGCCCAGGTTTGCAAAGCCCAAATAAAGCTCTTATTATCCACTTTTTACCATAATCTCCATGATTCATCTCCTAAATCAATTCAAACATGATTTCCACAAATTAGCACATATTCAATTAAAATATGAGGGAATAAAACAAAATAAAGCATGACTATTTATGACCTATCAAATTCCCCCACACCTAAACCATGCTTGTCCTCAAGCATATCTTAAATCATCATACCAATCCTCCCTTTTACCTCCTTTCAAAACATTCAATATCCAAGAATACCAATAAAGCTAAACACACATCAATGAGTCGAATCATAGTGACAATCAAGAGAATAAGCATTCATAGGATAGAATTTGTAACAAAAACATAAGCATCTCATCGATTCATCAAAATCAAATGCAGCAAGACTTAACACCCTCTCATGGTTTCGCTCAATGCTCTCAAAGTGTTTAGGGTGCGTGTTTTACTCTCAAAATCAAAGCATAGCATGTCATTACCATAGGCTTGCAAATGATTTAAATCTCCACCACTGCATATGAATATGATGCAAAAATCAAAGGGACTTTACAAGGGTTGAAATGGGGCTTAGGTAAAGGTATGGTAGAAGCAAAAATGAAGGGTTTAACGATCAAGACAAAGAGTTAGTTACATGCATGATTATGATACCTCATAAAATAAACAAACATACTTCTAGAATGATGAAATTTATCTCCACATTTAAGCACTTAAAACACTTGGAGAAACAATTTGATAATTCAATTGCTTTTGTAAATAATTCTCCAATCATCCAATCAAGGGAATAAATTTCACAACAGATTTTTTTTTTTTTATATTTTCTTTTTTCGTTTTTTTTTTTTTTTTTTTTTTTTTACTTCGATTGCTTTTCATCATGCAATTTCTTCACTCTTGTCTTGATAGGGTAGAAGAAAAACAAGGATAATAAACAAAAAGGCTTTTGGTTAAACAATGTGTTAGAAACAAATGAAAGGGAAAAATAGGCTCAAAGGGGCTAACTAAGGGAAAATAAAAGGTGGGTCTTTTAGAGTTTAAGAATTGGTTGAACCTAATTGCCCTTATCACACTTAAGCATCAATTCAAAAATGTGGTCTCAACATATATTCAAAAGCAAGTTCTAGAATAAACACACTAAGTTTGATACACTCAACAAAAATAAAAGGAGCAAAATTGTAATGAATTGCTCTTAGGCTCAAAAGCTCACTAGAGTGTCTATTTTGCATCAAGTCTTGTGCACTTTTCAATCAACAAATAAATTTGACACCATCGAAAATTTTAAAGAAAAATACTATTCATGCTTACTTCTTTCATGCATTAAAACTCAAAACAAAGATGTATCCCTAGCTTACAAGGTATTCAAAAATATTAAGAAGACTTAAAGCACAAAATTTTTTATTTTTAAGAACATTGCCAAAATCCTCCCCCACACCTAAATAATACATTGTCCTCAATGTATCAACAAGTAAATAGCTCACAAAAAATAATAATGATGAAAAGTAAATGAGAAGGGAAGAAGAAACTCCCACAGATGCGGTGTGGACTCGAATGAGCTAGGGAGAGGGTTCCAAGGAAAGCTGAAAAATGGCGTGAGCACGATTTATTGAGGTTAATCTCCTTCATCAAGAACATCTGGAGGCTTAAAATAAAATCAATGAAAGTAAAGAAAACTAAATATAATAAAGAAATGAAAATTCAAAAGCGAGAATAAAGAAAATATTTGGGTTGCCTCCCAAGAAGCGCCTTTGTTTTATGTCTTTGGCTAGACACAGTCGCAAAGCGAATAATTCATCCAATGCCTTTTAAATTAGATTGTGCATCTAATTTTAGCTCATTCCCAACACTTCCTTGGGCAAAAACATCCTGCACAATAGGGTCAATCGCATCAATTTGACAAAGAGAATGCTCATCAGTAGGGTGTTTCACAGCCTCAAATATGTTAAATTTAACAATCTCTCCATCAAACTCGACAGAGAGAGTACCCTCATCTACATCAATTTTCGTCTTGGCAGTTTTCATGAAGGGTCTCCATAACAAAATCGAAGCCGATTTTGAAGAAGGATTACTTTCCATCTCTAATATGTAAAAATCTACAGGAAATATAAGCTCATTAACTTGTACCAAGACATCTTCCACTATCCCAAGTGGGTGAATATAAGAACGGTCAGCCAATTGAATAACTACACCAGTCGATTGCAAGTCATTCAACTTTAAATCTTGGTAAACAGAAAATGGCATGACATTAATTAAAGTTCCTAAATCTAGCATAGCATGCTCAATTTTCTTTTCACCAATCACACAAGGTAATGAAAACATACCTGGATCCTTGCATTTTTCGGGCATACTCTTTTGTAACATTGCTGACACATTTTGACTTACCTCAACCTTCCCCTTAGCTTTCATCTTTCTCTTAGTGGTGCACAACGTTTTCAAGAACTTTGCATATTTGGGGATTTGTTTGATCGCATCCAATAAGGGGATGTTAATTTGCACTCCCCTAAACGTGTCCAGAATCTCCTTTTCTTGCTCATCTTCTTTGGGTTTAGCTAACCTGCTAGGAAAAGGAGGTATAGGCGTGTAAGATGAAAGAGATAAAGGAGGATCGAATTTTACCCCACGCCTTGTTTTTGATGGAGCTTCTTCATCTTCATCTCCCTTGGCCATTTCAACGTCTTTAGGTGGAGTTGATCCCGAAGGAATTTCTTTTCCGCTTCGCAGTGATATTGCACTACAGTTCTCTCTTGGGTTGATTTCTGGTTTTGAAGGTAATTTTCCAGAATTCTGAGCTTCCAACTTGCTAACGGATGTGGCTAATTGAGTGATTTGGTTGCCCAAATTCTGGATGCTTGTCCTTGTTTCCTGCTGAAGTTGAAGAGTATTAGTAGCGAGATTCTTAACAATATCTTCCAAAGACATACATGAGTTGGGAGCTTGAGTCTGTGTAGGGATTGGAGGTGGTCTTGTAAAGTTCTGAAAAAGTGGCCTTTGTTGTCCTCCTTGGTTTCCATAGCTAAAGTTAGGATGATCCCTCCATCCAGGATTGTAGTGATTCGAATAGGGATCATACTTCCGTTGAGGGTGACCAGGAAACCCATTTATGGCATTGGCTTCTTGCGTGGAGTCTTGTTGCAATGTGGGGCACATATCAGTAGGATGCCCATGAAGTGAGCATATTCCACATGCTTTCACTGTTTGCAATTGCCCTACAGCCATTTGACGAACCAAAACAGTTAAATCAGAAATTTGATTTTTAAGGTCACTTACCTCGTTAACGTGCTTGATAGATCCTTCACCCGCTCTTGTACCGAATTGTTGAGAAGTTTCAGCCATGTTTGAAATCAATTGTTTGGTCTTCGTCTTGTTCACTAAAGCTCCACCACTTGCTGCATCAATCATACTCCTATCCATTGGCAATAATCCCTCATAGAAATATTGGATGAGGAGTTGATCGGAAATTTGATGGTGGGGAAAACTTGCGCATAATCTTTTGAATCGTTCCCAGTATTCATAAAGCGTCTCCCCAGTGATTTGTGTGATGCCATAGATCTCCTTCCTAATACTAGCAGCTCGTGAAGCAGGAAAGAATTTCTCCAGAAATAGCCTCTTCATCTCATTCCATGTGGTGATAGAACCGGAAGGTAGATAATAGAGCCAATCTTTAACTTGATCCTTCAAAGAGAAAGGAAAAGCTCTAAGGTTGATTTGCTCCTCGGGTACACCATGTGGCTTCATTCCAGAGCAAACGATGTGAAATTCTTTTAGGTGCTTATGAGGATCTTCACCTGCACAACCACGAAAAGAAGGAAGTAAATGAATCAAACCAGATTTTAATTCAAAATCATTAGCAATATTAGGAAAAGTAATGCATAGGCATTGATTCAAATCAGTGCGGCGAGTTCTTTGAGAGTTACATGCCATCTCTTCTTTAGCTGCAAAATGGATGTACCACCAGAGTGAAATCTATCTCTGCTTCTTCCTCAAGAGGCAGCGTTTCCCTTCTAGTTTCTTTTCTCGATTGTGTATTTGTCCTCTCGATTTGATTATCGCAAATTAGGAGTCTGAGAGGAACGGGTCATAAACTAAATCAAATAAACAATTTAAACAATGAGAAACTAAAAATTAGTTCCCCGGCAACGGCGCCAATTTTGACGGAGTTTGTCGAAGCTCCTCAAAAACAAATACTGATTCACCTAAATAAAATTGTAGAAATGGTGAGACCAGGTCGAATCCCTAGGGAACTATGTATTTAATTTCTCAAAGTCTAAAACAAATTAATTTTCCAAGAAAAACTGATTTTCGAGCTTGCTGGATCCAAACGGATAGCCGTTTAAGGGAAAACGGTTAGCCGTTTATTCTGTGAAGTTTTCTGGGAAATAACCGGCTAACCGGATATGGGAAACCGGATGTCCGTTTGTGTGTTGTCCGCTTACTGACTCGATTCGGCTAACCGGAAAAGGAATCCGGCAATCCGTTTGCTGAGTTGAAGAATTCTGGGCGCGATCCGGCTAACCGGTTGAGGGAAAATCCGGAAGACCGAATGTTGCTTGTGTCGGTTCTGGAAAGATTCGGCAATCCGGTTACTGAGATCCGGAAGACCGAATGCGTGCTGTGATGATTCTGGGTGCGATCCGGTCAGCCGGTTTGGTGAAATCCGGTAGACCGGTTGTGGGGTTCTCTCCTTGCTGACTTTATTCGGCTAGCCGTTTGAGTGAAACCGGTAAGCCGAACTTGTGACTTCTTCTTTCATCCTGACGGTTAGCGGTTAGGGTAAACCGGTTATTTTCACAGGTTTTGGGTTTGTTCTTTGTAACAAGAAATTAATAAAACAAAATAAACTAAAATAAAACAAGATTTAAAATTAAGCAAGAGAATATCAATCTTACCAAGCTTCCAATCCAAGGGTATCAATTCCATCCAATTGCAATTTTGATCATAGGCTTAAATATAAATTACTCAATCCAAGAACTTAGTCTACTTAATCGGAAAAGCCGTAGAAAGTAATTATTCTCCTAATACATTAGACTCAAACAATCGCCTAAATCCAAACTTATCACCAATTTAACTGGGCATCATCGTTCCATATCAAATTTAGTGATAGCATTAAGAATAGTGAGAATGACTAAAACAAGATCAATTAATTCAGATTACTCCAATTTAATCAATTTGTATTTTATTCCCTAGAGCCTATCATGCAAGCTATGTAATTGCGGCGTCAATATACACACATGAGCCAACTCCTTGCTACTCAATTCAATCATTCATGACAATTACGGATCACAAACTCATGACTAGCGATAGAAAAATAAATATTGAATTAAGGCGTCAACTCAATCAATATAAATAATTCATAGATAATGAGAACAAGAAAATAAAAATTACTTGGATTAAAGAAATTCTTGTTAAGTTCAAAGCCTCACAAAACTACAACTGGAATTTGATTAACCCCTGGACCGGAATTAAAACCTTAGCCACTCATGGTGGCCAAACAAAACAAAAGAATTGTTTGAAAAGAAAGTTGCAGCCGTGCTTCTTTTCTCCCCACGTTCCAGCTTCTCCTCCTCACGTCCAAAAGCAAGCCCTTTTATAATGCTTGCTTTTTGTCTTCTTTTTGGTTTCCTCTTCTTGCTCTCTTTCCTTTTTCCTTGCGATTTCTTTTCCTCTTTTGCTAGCTTTTCTAATCCTTCTTGGCTTCTTCTCCTCTTAATGCTAGGAGACCAAATCCTTCTCCAATTAATTGTCGGCCCAGGTTTGCAAAGCCCAAATAAAGCTCTTATTATCCACTTTTTACCATAATCTCCATGATTCATCTCCTAAATCAATTCAAACATGATTTCCACAAATTAGCACATATTCAATTAAAATATGAGGGAATAAAACAAAATAAAGCATGACTATTTATTACCTATCAGCCGGGTCACCGGGACTATAGGTGACACTATGTGACATGAGCTAACTTTTCATTTTCTGTACATGTGAATATGATTTGCCTTAATAAGTAACTATGTTTTTGACATTCTGAATTCTTATGGATTTACGTTATCTAATTGAAATACGTTATTTCATCATGGAATATAGTTTTTATGAAATTTATGGATTTATGAAATATATTTTGCTCAAAGAAGGCTTGCAATATATTTTGGGTATCGATAGGCCTAGTGTGTTAGGAATGGTTTTACTTACCGAGTTGACGGTTCATCCCTCGTCATTACTTTTTGCAGATTAAGTTCCCTTGAGAGGTGTGCCTAGCGTCGAAGTTAGAGATTTTTGTTTCTGTTTTCTATTTGAATAAGAAGAAGAACATACTCATGTTTATTTTTAGTTTATTTCGATCATGAACTTGTAATTTGGGTTTTGAGACTTTGTTACTTTTATGTCTCTGGGAGATTATTTAGCGTTGGATGTATAAACTGATGGATTATTCTTATTAGAATTTGAGGTATATCAGTTCGGTATTTATGAGTAGACACTATGATTTGTGAGTAACCTCATTCTCTCACGTGCTTTGCACGTGTTAGATTTGGGGTGTTACATTATTATTCAGCGTTTGACACGCAATTCAAACGGTTTCGGATCTGCAGCAACCACAAGTTACGATTTTTAATAATTTAACCATAAAGAATAAAGCTACGAAATTAAGCATGCAAGCATAGAGACATAGATCTGTTGATATAAAAATTGCCATAATTTTTAAGGATGTGTAACCTTACAGAAAAATTTCCAGAAGTGAGAACCGCTGCTGAAAATCAGAATTTTCCAGCACTAGTAACCCAAATTCGAAAAACCATAACAATTTGCATACTCAGGGGATTTCAACATAAAACCTATCAATGGAAACCTTAGGATGTCTAGTTTCATGATATGTAAACGTCTTCACATGATCCTAAATAGAGAAAACGGTTTCAAACAAGAAATACAGACTATTCATATCATCACAACATTACAAACACACATATATTACCTAAATCATACCACATATAATTAAACGCAAACAAAAAAATAAATCACATAAGTCAAAGAAATTTTTTTAATACCTTAAGGCAAACACCAAGCAAAGAAGTTTTGAAATTTTCTTTTTCTTCTCCAAAGGCTTATGCTTCTTTCTTCTCTTTTTCTAGGGTTTATAACAACGTACAAAATAAAAGACGGCTTCCTCTTAAAAAGATGGTTTCATCTTAAATACTTGGTAACTAATAAATATTTTTTTTTAAAAAAAGAAAGAAATGTGAGTTTTTTTTAAGAAAATTCTTTTTTCAATAAAAACTAATAACTTATGTAACTTATTTAAAACAATTTGATAAATTTCACCCACACACAAACATTCAATGATAACTATCCTACTCAATCTAAATAAGGGTAAAAGAGGAAAAATAAATAAATAAATAATAATAAAAAGTGGGCGTTACAAATATTATATTGTTGCAGAAAAAAATGTGAGGGCAACTTTGATTTGGTGTATCTTGGGCCACGTACGTATCAGGAAAAGAGAAGTGAGGGTAATAATAAAATTAATTTTGAGTTCTTCATTGATAATGTTCAATTTTTATTTTTTATTTGATTTTTTTCCAAATTTTTGGGGGCGGGGGGGAGTAAAAGTAAAGAATGAGAGATTATTAAATAAATTAAATTTAGGACCTGTTTGGGATTGCGGTTAAAATTCAATAAGCTGCTTATTTTATAATTTTTGATAAAAATAGTGTTTGGTTAATTTTGTAAAAGCAGCTTATTTCATAATTTTCTGTATTTTATCAGTAGTTTTTAAAAGCAGGTAAGTGGTTGCTTTTCATAAGCAGCTTCTTTAATAAGTTAACATACTTTTTTAAAATTTCTATTATAACCCTAGATTTTAATAAAAAGATAATTATATCTTATTTATTCATAAACCTTAATATATAAATCACCTTTATCTTTATCTTATTTTATGTAACAGATTATAAAGTTCTTTAGATTTTTTAATTTAGTTTTTTAATCTAATTTAACATATTTAAGAAAAAATATGTCTAAACAATTTTATTAAATATACTCTAAAAATAAAAGTAATAAAAATGTATGTCTATTTTGGTCATTATATAATAAAATAGCACTTTCGCAATAAAATTTATCAAACCCATATATTCTACTTTTCAAACCCACAGCAACTACAACAATACAGTTTACTAAACGCCAAACTACTTTTTTAATCAGCAGCTTATTTCATCTGCATAGCACAAACAGTTTATTTCATAAGCCTTTGCAATCCCAAACTGGCCCTTAGAACACAAGCACAAAAGCATTAAGCTACTGCTAAACTGTTGTCCAACTTGCAAGTTTTTGGATCAAATAATAAAGTTTGTGCCTTGAGAAGTTAGCTTAAGGCTGGAATGTTATTTCTAATCTAGAGCTAGCGTCCTGAGAAAATTTTGCATCCTAGCAGGGAAAAAGGTGCTGCAATTGTGTAGACATTATATTTATACTAAATAAACAAGCACAGAAGCATTGCTGAAGTTTTCTTAATTTTCTGAAGTTAACATTGACAGTAGAAGACTCATTGGTAGACATTATTCTTTTATACTAAATATATAATTGAGTTCACAGCTATCCAAAAATGGGGCAGTTTTTTTTATTTAATTACAAAATTATCCTTATTGAAACCCATATAAGAATATTTATACTAATTAGCTATATTACTTCTTCAACTATCATCAAATTCTTATTCGAGTTCATCATTTAAGGAATAAGCACGTTATCTAAATAGTCTCAAATTATGTACTAAACAAATATTTTGAGGAACAAGACTCATAATGGCTCTTTTTATTAGTTATATCTTAAATTTCTTATTCACAAAATTCTTTCGCATTTAACTAGAAAGAAAGAAAAAGAAATTCAGCCGACCCAAAAAAAAAAAAACGTTGTTAGCGTCATCATTGAAGGGGCTAAATTATGTACTGTCTGACTAGTGAAACTCTTAGCATGTCTGCTAATATGCTGCTTCTAGATCCCTTGTTCTGACTTTTTATCATTTCCATGGCAGTGATGGCAGCGGAGCTTGTTCATATTGGTAGAAGTGAAAGCAAATTAAGGAGAGATAGAGAGACTAAGGTAACCAAATAGAATGTCCACTAAGTTTAATATGGTGAAGTCCTGGATCAGTTGCTTTGCTGAAATGATTTCAAGTAATCGCCCACTGTGATTGGCATTTTTCTCTTATTTAAGTTTTGGTGAAAGTGACAGGAAGCGTTAAGGAGAAAAGATCCGCCTAATTCAATGCCTAGGGATGTTACAATCATTTTTTATTACTAAATATTTTTAAATTAGGATAATGTATTAATGGAAAAAAAATTCATAATCTAACAATTGATTTACAAAAACCAGAATCCTGATTAAATTCAAATAATAATTATAGTCAACGTCTATAGGAAAAGGGAAAACGAGAATCATATGTAAGAAAAATCATTTCATGATGAAGGAAAATTTACCTTAATTATTGATGTGTTTCTCTTCAGGAATTTTAATCTCTTGGTACCGAAATCTATTTTTGCTTTGATTTATTTCTATCTCATAAGAACTTGCTATCACAGAACATATGTTTTGATGGTAAACTAGATCAAATTTTTGAGCCAAAAAAAAAATGATTTGAAATAATATTATATTGTTGGAGGAAAAAAAAGTGAGGGCAACTTTGATTTGGTGTATCTTGGGCCACGTACGTATCAGGAAAAGAGAAGTGGGGGTAACAATAAAATTATATTGTCCAAATTGATCCTATATGATCCTTGTTCAAATTGGCCCCGTATGTGCCACGTCAACACGTCAAAATTCGGCCACGTCATCAACTTCAAAATTCTCGCCACATCATCACTGAGCTGGTTACGACGGATGATAATTTGGACAAGCAAAACAGTTGATAATTACAAAGAGGGAACACTAAAGACAGACCAAAATGGCACGAGCTTCGCTTATTTTGTACCAAGTAAACGAATTTTACCTGAAACGAAAGTAGGCCGATAATTATAAAGCAATGGCCCAAAGTTTACTATACACGTCATTACAAAAAAAAAAAAAATTGGAAAATTGGCAAAAGAAGTTTACTGCCCGTATTAATTATAAAGCAATGGCCCAAAGCAATGGCTCATTACGGTTCCCATGAGTTTCACTATCATAGCCGGGTAAAAGAAGTTATGGAGTTTTACAAACTTGGCAAAAAATATTAATTAAGATTACTTCTCCGCAATTCATACAGGTGGCCGGGAGAAAAGATCACTTTAGAGCCTCATAGAGGGAAGGGATTGAAGGAAAGATGTCTTTCTATTTTAAGTTCCGCATTAAGAAAGAGCAGGCAACAAGTTTTCAGCTTAAATTCATACAGTTGACCAGTTATTGTATATCTGAGCGTTCGGGTTTCTTTTAGTATAAACGCATCTGCTTTTGGACAGGTTCCTGGAAAAACGAGAATATGTTTTTGATTTGGTATTGGAATTCTAACTGTTGAAAAAGTAAAAGCACTGCTTTGATATTTTACAAACCGTCGGAAAACAACATACCAATAGCAGTTTTCTGCAAATGAACCTTTTGAAGAATTACAGTCTGCTTTAGGCCAGATTTCTGATTTGGAATTGGAATTGTAACTCTTCACTTTGTGATCCTTCCCACGAGTTTCATGGCTGTAGAAAATGTAAAAGTACTGGCTTGAAATTTTACAAATTGTTCAAAACACGGCTGTCCAATTGATTCCAAAACTAGATTATAAGGCTAACCAATAAGACTTGGTGCTCAAAGTCTAAAAGTATTACAAAGACTTGGTGCCTCCCTTAAATTCACTTCATACTTGCACAGCATTTTCCTTCTACATTTAGCCATATCTGTTCCTGTGATTTCAATAAGAAAAAGGATAATATGATTTATTTAACTCATCCTTTTCAACTTTTGATCTGCCTCCGGTTATTGCTCTTATATTTTCAGTTTTCTGCAAATTAATTAGCAACATACCAGTAATATTTGTTTGTTCCTTATAAGGGGACTTGACTAAGTGCTCATTAATTATTAATGTGATTTGAGAAAAGAAGACTTTTTCTACGTATGCCTATTAATTTGCGCAATTTTACATCAGTAACTTTCAACTTTTATGGATACCGTCTATTCCTCTTCCTTCTATGAAACAATAATAATAATAATAACTGGAGCCTAGGCGGCTGCAGATTTCTCTTATCAAACATTTCTATCGTTTGAGCTTTAATTTGGACTGGTTAGTGGAAATTGAATAATCAAAGTCTACTAAAGACGTCAAGAAAGGAAACAAGTAAAATTCAAACATACTCCATCAATGTTTATGCTTAATGTAACGTTGCGTGTTGGCTATATTAATAGAAATTCTCCTCATCTGCCAATAGGCTCGTAGCCCGTTGACAGCACTCATGCTCTCAAATCTTGAGAGCAATTTATTCGTGGGACTCGCTTTTTTCTGTCAATATAATTAGATATGGGTAGATTTTTTCTACAAATATAAATAGAGCATATACCCCTAACAAATTTACGAAATTATCCATCTGCCTTTTAGGAAATTATACCATTTCAGGACCCAAAATTTCATTTGAATTTATTTTAAATTACAGCCCTGAGGAAACTTCTAAGATTTGTTGGAAACTTCTAAGATTTGTACTTTTATTTTCATAACAAATTCTTAAACTACTTCCGTTTGTTGCGTTTTTAATTAATTTCCAGTTTAATCCTTAATCTTCTCTGAATTTCTTTTTTTTTTTTTCAGCTTAGGAGAGCATATTAACGCCTACATAAAAGAAGCTATAGACCATTATAAATAGAGTAATATTAGGACAAAATTAATTCAAACTAGAGAAAAAGATGACATATTTATAGAGCCTTACTGTGGAATGCTTAATGTTGATTTGGGAAAAGGGTTTGAGATCTATATTGAGTATTGATCAAGTAATGAGTATTGATCAAGCTTCCAATTTCAGCATGGAGATTACACACATATATAGTAAACAATTAAGAGTAAATGGAGGTCTAACAACTAATTGGAATTTTACAAAACTAGCGACAAATGCACCAATAAACAAGGGATCAGGATTCTCTCATGATCTGATCATGTTCTGAGCAAATAAATCAATTGCTGATTGGTTATTAATAAATAAAAAAATAAAAGAAGTTAAATCCCACCCATACACTACCACTAAGAGACACTTGTCAAGAGATCTTTAAAAGCTCAGTAATGCTCAGATCAGGAGAGGATCCTCTTCCATAAACAAGACCCCAGAACAAGATTACGAGGAAAAAAGTACAAAGTTAGAAAAATTAGAGATAATAGGTAATAATCCAATTAGAAAAGATAATAAAGAAATATATGCAATTAGAAACAATTAACCCAGATATAACAATAAAAACGTAAAATTTAGTTTATAGTTTAGAAGATAGAAATGAAGACTTAGGTGCTCTGACTCTAAAGGTATTCTATTTAATTAGATTCCCCTTTAGTGGTGTGATTAAAAGAGATGGATAGAGACGGTTATTTTAACTTGTAATAAGGTTGACTTGGCTAAAGTGTTCATTAATGACACGACGTTGAGAAAGAAAGGCTTATTCCCCACATGCCTCTTAATTTGGGCAATCGTACATCAGTAACTTTCAACTTTTTTGATTCCTCGCATGGTGGGTTTCATTATCGTAGCTGTGGATAAAAAGTTGAAGTTGTTTGGAGTTTGGCAAAATTGGCCACAAATTCATGCACCAACTAGATTCCGGAACAATATAATGAGGCTCAGTATAACAAAAGGCCTGGTGCATGCTCTAAAAGTCCAAATGAATTACAAGTAATTAGATTTTTTCAGCCTCAATTTCAAACGGTAGTGTTGATCAATCTTATAAGTAGATTACACATATTAATTTGCAGTAAACTAATTAAGAAGTAAATGGATGGTCGAACAACATGCTTAACAAATCGAAACAGAATCAAAACAGACGAGGGAAAATGGATTGAGTTTGTGTAAATGACTAATTAAGGGTGAGTCTAGCTTAGGAAGGGGAAAAAAAAATGAGTCTAGCTGGCTCTTACATCTCTTTTTCCATACATAAATAAATATCAAAATTGTTATTAATTGGATGCAGCTTCAGCTTTGGTACTGGTTTCTGAAAATTGGAGAAACGGGAAAATGCTCCTTTTGAAGAATCAGAGTCTACTTTAAATAATAATCCCCATCAAAATTCCTTCATTGACTCCCACTTCATCAGTTACGACAAACCATTTCACTTCTTGTGATTTTATCAGGAGAAAAAAAAGGAAAAAAAGGAAAAAAAGAAAAGAAAAGAAAATGGGATATATCACTCAGCCTTATCAACTTTTGATTTGCCTCCAGTTATTGTTCTTGTATTAACGAGGCTATATATCATGCACTTAACTAAACACGTTTTGGGGAACATACAACTGAAATCATTTTCATATCACAATGCTGACCTCTGAGCTAATACAATTTATCACAAAACGATTATGCCTTTTCATATTTTAGGTTCAGTAGTAAGAAAGAGTAGGCACCTTCCAAATGTATGCACCTTTTTTAGTTTTATCCCACAAAACTTTATCACAAAACAATGGCCTTTTCATATTTTTCAGTTATTGCTCAATCCCTTTACACAAAAGCATGTACATTTACAAGGGACAGAAGATTTTGGTTTGAATTTGATATGACCATAAACACTATTGAAATTACAAACTTTAGAGGTTCACGAAATAAATATTGTAAATTTAAGGGGGCTAAATTGTAAGCTTCACAAATAAGTAGATTCAATTTTCGCCTGTACCTTTATCAGCTAATCCAATTTTCCAATTTTCAAACCAAATTTTAGTTTTAATTTTTTGATTAAATTTTGTTAGAAAATACTCAACTAAATACTATTTGCAATTTAATATTAGTTTGAATGGACACGTTCATAGATGATTGTGTAAGCAATTTATTTGGTTAATTAAGGTTGTAATCTTTAAAAATGAGATGGTTAATGTATTAAAAGTGTGTTTGGAACATAATATTGCATAGTATTATAATACTATTCACATACTTATTGCCAACCTATGTTTGGTAATTTTAGAAGAATGTGCCAACTTTGGCCTCAATTGAGACGTTAAATATATTCTAATCTAATTTAATCGCCAATGGGCTCGTAGCCCATTGGCAACCACCCGCGCCCTCAAGTTTCTTGAGGCGGCAGGTCAATCAGCCAGTGCAGTCTTTGGGGACTTCTCACATATAATGGGGTGACTCACATATCGGGGTAGAATCAATCTCCCTCCAATTAATGTGAGGGTGAATATATACCCTCCAACTAATGTGAGGGTGAATATATGGGCAGCGCTGGAATAGAATTATCCGGATATGTCCCATGATTGCGGATTGTAAATATCAACATAGCTCAGTGTAGTATATCAAAAAAAAATATATTCTAATCATCATTTAATAATAAATAAAATAAAAGAATAAGTTATATTATAATATTTTTATTTAATAGGACAATATTACATTATATTTATGCATTAGTAATTAATATGAAATAATAATTTAATAATTAATTTAATATAATTAATAATAAAGCAATAATAAATTTGAATAATATTAATTTCATATTAATAAAAAATTAATAAAATATAATTTAACACTAAATATTATATAATATTATTATAATACAATGCTAATGAAATACAGCATAAATAATTATACTTGCATTAAACGACATACTACGGTTTAAGTACGGATTAACGGAAGTTGGTAACAACGCATGCCCATTACTATAAAGCAATGGCCCAACAGTTTCCACGTCCCCAGACCCACACTTTTAATACGCTAATTCAATGCTTGGGGTTGTTGCAATCATTTTTTATTACTAAATATTTTTAAATTGGGATTATGCATTAATGGAATAAAAATGTTCATAATCTAACAATTGATTTACAACAACCAGAGTCTCTTCACAAAAGTAGGACCATAATTATAAAGCAATGGTCCAGTACTATAGACGTCATTAACGAAAGCTCGAAACAGAGCTCAATTTCAAACGAAGAGCCAAAACGCCAGCATTTTGCCTAATTTCCAAATATATCCCCTCCCTCCCATTTATTCACTTATATGACAAATTCACCTGCATAACGATTGAAATACTCACATTTGTGAATTGCAAGCTGCACAGTTTTTCATTTTAGGTGTGTTTACTTGTAGGAATAAGGAATAATAATGAAGGAATGAGAATGAAGGAATGAGAATGAAGGAATGAGAATCCAAGCTATGTTTATTTGGCAAAATTGAATTTGGGAATGGGAATAAATTGTGTGGGTCACACACAAATTGGGAATAAAGAATGAGAATTCCATTCCCATGGGGGGTAGGGAATGAAAATGTGGGAATGGGAATGAAATATGAATTTATTTTTGTACCCTTCTAATTATTAATTTATTAATAATATTATTATTACAATAAAAATAATAAAAATAATTATTATTATTTTAGTTATAATAATTTATTAATAATTAAAATAATAAAGTTAATAAAATTTAATAATAATCAATGTTAATAATGATAATATTAAGAAAAATAATAATAACAATAATTAATAATAATAAAATAATAAAGTTAATAAATTTTTTTAATAATAATAATAATAATAAATGTTAATAATGATAATATTAATAAAAATAATAATAAAAATAATTAATAATAACTAAAACAATAAAGTTAATAAAATTTAATAATAATAATAATAAATGTTAATAATGATAATATTAATAAAAATAATAATAACAATAATTAATAATAACTAAAATAATAAAGTTAATAATAATACTACTACTACTACTACTACTACTACTTCTACTACTACTAATAATAATAATAATAATAATAATAATAATAAATATTAATAATGATAATATTAATAAAAATAATAATAACAATAATTAATAGTAACTAAAATAATAAAGTTAATAAAATTTATTAATAATATTAATATTTATAATAATTATTAACATTTATTATTATTAATATTAATTTTATTTTTAATTAAATATCATTTTTATAATAATATTTATACATGTATCTAGTTAATGAAAATTACATTATTTAATACTGTGGGTATTTTGGTAAATTAATTCTCATTCCCATTCCTCATAGATTCATTTATTTTGTCAGTAAATACATCATCGATGACGTTCCAAAGACATTCATTCCCATTTATTTTTGCCAAGTAAACATTAGAATATCATTCTCATTCCTTATTCTCATTCCAGCCTATTCCCATTCCAGCTTATTCCCATTCACTGGAAATAAACGCACCATTTATGTTTTTGTACCCAACATTGCTCACTTGCACCGCCGAGGCCTGCACTGATCAGTTTCGTCGTCGTCGTCATCATTATTGGCTACACTGTATATAATATCTCATGCTAATATCAAGTTCATTTACCTGTTCTTTACCATCTCCAAAATTTTCCTCTCATTTTTTATTTCACTTTCAACTTTTTTTTATCATTCCATATGTTTCATAACTGTGGAAAAGAAATTGGTGTAGTTTAGAATTTTACAAAACAATATCATGAGGCTTAGTACAACAAAATTAACCCGATTTGGTGCATGCTCTAAGTCTAAAAGAATTATAATTAATTAAGACTATTCCTCCTTAATTTCAAAAGGTAGTACTGATCAAGCTTACAAGTCGATTACACTTTATTTTTTTGTAGTACACTAATTATTAGGAAGTAGATGGAAGGTCGAACAACTTGCTTAACAAACGGAAACCGAGTCAAAACAGAGGAGGGAAAATGAATTTTGTCTCTGTATAATGTATATGACTGACTGATTATGAGTCGATTACACTATCATCTCTCTCAACCATCTTTTTACTTACATAAATAAATATCAAAATGGCAATTAATTGGATAGCTTTTGGACTGGTTTGTGGAAATTGGAAAATACCAATTAGCATCAGTCCCTGTTAAGAATTATGGAGAACATGCAGAGGCTAAACAAAACAAGCTTAAGGAGCAAAACCACGCCAGCATCAGTGAGTCAGCAAAGATTGTTCAGGAAAGCAAAACGTCAGCTGACAACTCAGCATAGACTGTTAAAAATTTGTTATTAGTCATGTGAATTGTGTGTAACGAAAATAAGTAATAGAAGTTAGTTATAGCTCTGTTACATAAGTGCGTATGTATAAATACGCGTGTAATTCTGATGATGTAAGTCAAGAAGATTCTGGATTCAATAAAAAAAAAAAAATACATTTTCTCTGTGATTTTCTTTTCAGCCAAACACATTTATTCTCAATTTTCATAGTCGCAAAGGTAAGGGCCATCATTCCCCGCCGAACACGTCGTCGAGAATCCCCCCTTGAAAGGATCCTACTGAAACTTTCAACTTTGTCAATCGGTCTCCCCATGCAAGGATTCCACTGCCCAGCTAAGTTCCAAAACAAGACTTGGTGCTCTAAGTCAATAATTACTATATTATTAATTAATTATGCATCATTCAACTTCTATAAATGGTCATTATATCTCTCTTCTTGTGATTTCATCATCCAGAAAAGAAAAAGAAAATGGGTTATATCACTCAGCCTTATCAACTTTTGATTTGCCTCCAGTTATTGCTCTTCTATTCTCAGTGTTCAGCAATACTTTGCTCTCACGACCAAAGTTCTGCTTTACTCCAATTTAAGCAGCTCTTTTCCTTTCAAAAAGATTCTTCGCACTATTGTGAAATAATTCAACAAATATCTCGTCCAAAGATGATGTCATGGAAAGAGGACGCTGACTGCTGCTCCTGGGATGGAGTAACATGTGATTCGGCGACGGGTCACGTGATTGGCCTCGACCTCAGTTGCAGTTGGCTTCACGGCAACATCCCTTCCAACAGTAGCCTTTCCTTGCTTCCTCGCATGCGAAAGCTCAACCTGGCTTTCAATGATTTCAATGGCTCTAAGATTTCCTCCGGTTTTACTCAATTTCCGAGTTTGACACTCCTTAACCTCTCTTTTAGCAATTTCATGGGGTCAATTCCTGCCTCACTAGGTAACAATATTACACAACTTGCTCATTTGGATCTTTCGTATAACAATTTTAGTGGTCACATTCCAGCATCTTTTTCAAATCTTCAGCAGCTTCGTCATTTAGATCTTTGGGAAAATAATTTTGTTGGTAAAATTCCGGATATTTTTACCAACCTAACCCGACTTTCTTATTTAGCCCTGGATGGGAATCTACTGCTTGGCTCAATTCCAAGTTCAATCTTTGAACTTGTCAATTTGACACATGTCTATCTTTCATCTAACAATTTCAGTGGGAGCGTTGAGCTTTATGATTTTGCAAAGCTCAAAAATCTTAAAGTTCTTTTTCTTTATAATATTAGTTTATCAGTGAGCACCAAATTAACAGTCAACTCGTCTTTCCCTTATCTTTCGGAGTTGAGTTTAACGGCTTGCAATATAAGTGAGTTTCCAGACATCTTGAGAACTCAACATCAGTTAGAGTGGTTGGACCTTTCTGAAAACCAAATTCATGGTAGTCTTTCACAAAACTTCCTGACAAGCATAGAACATCTTCCGTGGAAAAATCTCAAATATCTTCTCCTTGATTCGAACTTACTTCAAGGATCACTTCCAGATCTACCACCTCACATGATTTATTTTTCAGTTTCCAACAATAGTTTGACCGGAGAGATTCCTTCATCATTTTGTAAT
The DNA here is from genome assembly GCA_030449925.1 of Citropsis articulata. Classification (NCBI taxonomy): domain Eukaryota; kingdom Viridiplantae; phylum Streptophyta; class Magnoliopsida; order Sapindales; family Rutaceae; genus Citropsis; species Citropsis articulata. The sequence continues at coordinate 1,713,853 of JASUUH010000096.1, read as the reverse complement.
TTGAGTTCCATTCAATCTTTTCACTTATCCAACAATCGCTTGAGTGGACAAATTCCACAGTGCCTTGGAAACTCTACAGTTAAAACTTTGGATCTCGGAATGAACAACTTCCAAGGTAGCATCCCACAGAAATATGCAAAAGGCTGCAACTTGACTTATCTTCGGCTGAATGGCAATCACTTGGAGGGACCATTACCACAATCTTTGATTAACTGTGGCAATTTGAAATTTCTTGATGTTGGGAATAACAGCTTCAGCGGCCCAATTCCAGAATATCTTGGAAACTCAACACTTGAAGTCTTGGATATGAGAATGAACAAGTTTAGTGGCAGCCTCCCTCAAACATTTGCAAAAAGTTGTGTTTTGAGGAGTCTTAACCTTAATGGCAATTGGTTGGCAGGACCATTGCCTCCATCCTTGGTTAATTGTCAGTATTTAGAAGATTTAGATGTTGGGAATAATCAGATTGATGATACCTTTCCCTACTGGTTAGATGTTCTTCCTGAATTGCAAGTCCTTAGTTTGCGTTCTAATAGATTTCATGGTCCCATTGGGAACACCAAAACAAGGGCTCCTTTCCCCAAGTTGCGAATAATTGATCTCTCTTACAATCGACTGACCGGTGTTTTGCCAATATGGTATCTGAATGGTTTTACAGCAATGATGCAAGGGAATGACAATAGTATTGAAGTCAATTACATGCTGTCATCGGTTTATTTTTACCATGGATCAGTGTTTTTGACTTATTCTTACTATAAAACAATATTTTTAACTATAAAAGGCAACAACATACAAATGGAGAGAATTTTAACCACTTTTGTATCTATTGATTTGTCGAGCAACAGATTTCAAGGGGGAATATCAGAAGTAGTGGGAAAGCTTAATTCACTCAAAAGTCTCAACATTTCTCACAACAACCTGACAGGTGGTATCCCATCATCGTTGAGAAATTTGACAGAACTTGAATCTTTAGACTTCTCTTCAAACAAGCTTATTGGACGTATCCCAAAGCAACTGGCGAGTCTGAATTATCTTTCGAAATTGAATCTTTCGGACAACCAGCTCGAGGGACCCATACCACGAGGACCCCAACTTAATACATTTGGAAATGATTCCTATTCTGGTAACCTTGGGTTGTGTGGATTCCCATTATCAGAAAGTTGCAGCACTGATGAGGCACCAGAACCAACAAGACCAAGAAGCTTTCTTGAAAGAGACGATGCTTCAAGGTGGTTTGATTGGAAGTTTGCTAAGTTGGGTTACGTATCTGGAGTGGTGATCGGCTTGTCCATCGGATACATGGCATTTGTGACTGGAAGGCCACAATGGTTTGTAAGAATGATCGAAAGGAAGCAATCCAGGATGGTGAGAGGGGTGATCAGACGAGGCAGAGCAAGAAGAAGAAATTTGTAAATGCATCTCTAAAGGCCCAGGTGAGTAATTATTAATTTGTCCTTTGGAATTATAAGCTGGTTTCTGCTGTTCTTTGAGTAGATAGCATGCTGATATTATCGTAATCTAATAGTTTCACATTATGTTTATTATCAACATCTATAGTAAGAAACAACATGAGGATAGTGTATAAGAAAGAAAATTTTAACTGAATTATTGATGTGGTTGTTTTCTTCAGGAATTATAAACTCCTGCAAGCTAGCAATGGAAGTCAAATAATCCTCCGGGTACCGAAATTGTAATCACGGACGTATGCTTTGATGGTAAAATAATTTGAAGTCAACTTTGGTTTGTTTTATCTTGGGCCACGTATTTCAAATTTGGGCTTGGAACATATTATTTCAAAGTTTGTGAGTGTAAAAGAAAATGAAGTTGTTTGTTTTAAAGGAAAATGAATTCTCAGAGAAAGAGTAATTTTATTTCTTTCTAATTTTTCCACATCTTTACAACTGAATCTATTTACTTTATATACACACGAGATCAGAACTATAGCTAACTTTTAATTCTGTTACATACACGTGAATAACAAACTCTAACGATTATCTTTGATCTGCTTAACTAACTTTGATGAGCTGGCATCCTTGAAACATTTAACTCTCTGAGATTGAAAGCTTCTTCTTCTTCTTGCTTGTATCCTTTGTAAGCTCAGCACAGTTAACTTCCTTAACAGCCCCCCTCAAACTCAAGGAGCAAGGCTGCACATTGAGTTTGGATCTTAAGTAATTGAAGTGAACAAACGAGAGAGGCTTTGTCATGATATCAGCAATCTGTTCTTCGCTAGGAATGTACTGAATCCTCAACTCCTCTGCAATTACTTTGTTTCTGATAAAGTGTATGTCAAGCTCAATGTGTTTTGTTCTAGAATGGCAAACAGGATTATGAGCTAGCTCAGTGGCACTGATGTTGTCACACCAAATGGTAGGTGTTTCTGAACAACATAAACCAATTTCAGAGAACAAAGATTGTAGCCAGCTGATTTCTGCACTAGCTGAAGCTAAGGCTCTGTACTCACTCTCTGCACTTGATCTAGCAATGACTGATTGCTTCTTTGATGACCATGATATCAGATTATTCCCCAAATAAATGCAATAAGCTCCAACAGATTTTCTGTCATCTAAATCACATGCCCAGTCTGCATCAGTGAACCCAGTAATCTTCATTTCCCCATGCTGAACAAACTTAAGTCCATAATCTTGTGTAGTTTTTAGATATCTGATCACTCGCTTGCATGCTATAAGGTGCTGCATTGTAGGATTTGAAACATATTGACTCAGCTTGTTTACAGCAAATGCAATTTCTGGCCTTGTTAAAACCAGATACTGCATTCCCCCTACAATACTTCTATAATGTGTAGCATCAGCAACATATTGGCCAAGATGACCTTGAGCTTCCTTTTGCAGCTTAAGTCCAGTGCTCATAGGTGTGTCAATTTCTTTACACTCAAGTAACTGAACTTTAGATAATAGGTCTCTTATATATTTCCTTTGAGACAGATAAATGCAACCTGTATCATACAAAACTTCTATGCCCAGAAAGTAAGAGAGATTACCCAAATCCTTCAATGCAAAAGCATCATTAAATTTGGCAATGAAAGACTCTAATTCTGCACTACTTGAACCTGTGATCAGAATATCGTCAACATAGATTAGCACCAATATTATGCATGAGCTGGTTTTCTTTATAAACAAGGATGTATCTGCTCTTGAGTTTTCAAAATTCCATTGCAACAGACAGCCTTTTAACTTTTCATACCAAGCTCTTGGAGCTTGTTTAAGACCATAGAGTGACTTGTGTAATTTACACACAAAATCTGGTCTCTGATTATCAATAAACCCTGCTGGCTGCTCCATAAAAACTTCTTCTGTTAGTTCTCCATTAAGGAAAGCATTATTAACATCCACTTGTCTAATTTTCCATTGGTTCATAACAGCCAAACTAATCACCACTCTTCTGATGGTGACTTTACCCTTTGGACTAAAGGTTTCAAAGTAATTCCTCCTGATCTCTGAAACCCAGCTACTAACCGTGCCTTATATTTGGCCAGAGTTCCATCTGAGTTTTGTTTAACTCTATACACCCATTTGTTGCCAACAGTTTTCTGATCAGCTGACCTTGGAACTAGAGACCATGTGTTGTTCTTGAGTAGAGCATTATACTCTTCTTTCATGGCTTCAAGCCATCCATGATTATGCATAGCTTCTTCAACAGAATCTGGTTCTTTATGAACAAGAGCTACACTGTAGAGTTTAGGTTTGAAAATACCATTTTTACTTCTGGTAGTCATAGAGTGTGTATTTACAGGAGTATTTGACTGTTGTGTATTTTCTGGAGCTGATATATAATGAGCAGTTTCTAGTGATGTTTGGATTGTGGGAACTCTATTAGGGATGATTGGTTGAGTGGGTAGAGAAATGTAAGGTTCTGTGTGTGGTTCAGCTATTTGTGACAGAGAATGAAAATTGTTGTTATGATTAGGATCAACTAAATGATGAGAGCTGCTGCTTGAGGAACTTGCAAAATTAGGATTATGAGTGCTGTTATCATCTGAGGTTACAGTCAATGGCAAAGTGTATAGATGATACACTTGTTGAGGAGTTAATGACAGATTTTGACATAAGTTTGATTTATTAGAAGCAAACTCAGAATCTGAAGAATAAGGAAAAGAATATTCATCAAAGATGACATGTCTTGCTACATAGATTTGACCAGATGGATGCAAACACTTGTATCCTTTATGAGAGGGACTATAACCAATGAAGATACACTTACTAGAATGATAACCAAACTTATGCTTGTTGTAATCTCTCAAATATGGATAGCATGCACAGCCAAAGCACTTAAGCATTTTGTAATCTGGTTTGTGGTTAAACAACTTTTCATATGGTGAAAGAAACTTCAGATTTGCAGAAGGTAATCTGTTAATATGATAGACTGATGTTTGAAAAGCTTCCCACCAAAAGTTTAAGGGTAGCTTAGCTTGAGCTAAAAGTGTGAGGCCTAACTCAACAATATGCCTATGTTTCCTTTCGACTACCCCATTTTGATGATGTGTGTAAGGGCATGAATGTCTGAATATGATTCCATTTTGGTTCAAGAAATCAGTGAATGCTCGATACTCTCCCCCCCAGTCAGATTGCAACATCTTAATGGAACACTGAAATTGTTTTTCCACTTGCAATCTGAATAATTTGAAAACTTGTAAGGCCTCTGATTTCAGCTTTAATGGATAAATCCAGGTGTATCTACTAAAGTCATCAACAAAGCTTATATAATAGGCATAACCAGCTTTAGAAGGAATAGGTGAAGGTCCCCACAAATCGGTGTGAATTAGCTCAAGAACTTTAGAAGTTTTAGTTTACGTGACGGAAAAGTGCAACCTGGCTTTTACCCATTTGACATGCCTCACATATTTGTTGTGCAGCTTGCTTAGTAAAGGATGTAGAGAGATTCATAGTTTGATCATTCTTAAGCAAATGTATTAAGACATCATGATGGGGATGACCAAATCGTCTATGAAACAAATTGACTTTCTGGACTAGTGAATTACAAGAAGAAACAGCAGTTTGATAACAAGCTTTAGAGTTTGAGTAATTATTCTGAACATTATTAGTAATTGGAAAAGAAAGATGACATGTTGAAAGCATAGACAGAGGTTGATTTGAAGAAACTTGACACATGAAAGAAGAAGATGATGACTGAGTTGACTTTAACAGCAGCTTGTACAATCCTTTTTCAGCAAGACCTTGCAGAAGAACTTGTCCCTTCAGTGAATCCTTAACAACAAATTCAATGGAAATGTTGTTATCAGTTGTTAGCTTAGATATGCTTATTAAGTTCTTAGTAATTGAAGGAACTAATAAGATATCCTTAAGTGCTATAGGTGTGTGTTTGTAGGCTGAATAAAAACTTTTGTGAGTGAAGCATGCATCACTAATGTGAGTAATAGTCAAACCTTGTCCATTGCCAATAGTCAGTTGATCTGAACCTTTGAATTCTTCTCTCACATGCATATTTGCCATGTTGTTGGTAATATGATGTGTGGCTCCACTGTCGAGATACCACCCTTTGACGGAGGTTGTCGAAGCTCCTCAAAACAAATACTGATTCACCTAAATAAATTTGTAGAAGTAGTGAAACCAGGTCGAATCCCAAGAGAACTATGTATTTAATCTCTCAAAGTTTAAAACAAAATTAATTTCCAAGAAAAACTGATTTTCGAGCTTGCTGCCTCCAAACGGATAGCCGTTTAAGGGAAAACGGTTAGCCGTTTGCGAGTTGAAGAATTCTGGGCGTTAACCGGCTAACCGGACAAGCGAAACCGGAAGACCGGTTGTAGTTTGTCTACTTACTGACTTGATTCGGACAACCGGAAAAGGAATCCGGAAGACCGTTTGCTGATTGGCTTGATTCTGGAAGGAAACGGATGACCGGATGATGGAAAAACGGAAAGCCGGTTGCGATTTGTATCGGTTCTGGAAAGGAAACGGATGACCGGAAGAGGGGAACCGGAAGACCGAATCCTGTTCTTCTCCTTTCTGGACGTATCCGGCAATCCGGATAGGGAGAACCGGAAGACCGGTTATAGCTGTTACTTTTCTGGAGCCAAACCGGATATCCGGTTGAGTGAAATCCGGTTATCCGGTTGCGGGTCTTCTCTTCTCTGGATTGATTCGGCTAGCCGGTTATTGAAAACCGGTAAGCCGTTTGTCTGTTCTCCGGACTCTGGACATAATCGGCTAGCCGTTTAGTGAATCCGGTTATCCGATTTCTTTGATTTCAAGGGTTTCTAATGAGAGTTTGATGAAAATAAATGAAAACAAGACTTAAAATTTAAACAAAAAGAATAATCTTACCAAACTTCCAATCCAAGGGTATTAATTCCATCCAATTGCAATTTCGATCATAGGCATAAATATAAATTACTCAATCCAAGAACTTAGTATACTTAATCGGAAAAGCCGTAGAAAGTAATTATTCTCCTAATACATTAGACTCAAACAATCGCCTAAATCCAAACTTATCACCAATTTAACTGGGCATCATCGTTCCATATCAAATTTAGTGATAGCATTAAGAATAGTGAGAATGACTAAAACAAGATCAATTAATTCAGATTACTCCAATTTAATCAATTTGTATTTTATTTCCCAGAGCCTATCATGCAATGTCATGTAATCATATCAATATACACACACATGAGCCAACTCCTTGCTACTCAATTCAATCATTCATGACAATTACGGATCACAAACTCATGACTAGCGATAGAAAAATAAATATTGAATTAAGGCGTCAACTCAATCAATATAAATAATTCATAGATAATGAGAACAAGAAAATAAAAATTACTTGGATAGAAGAAATTCTTGTTAAGTTCAAAGCCTCACAAAACTACAATCGGAATTTGATTACCCTTGGATCAGAATTAAAAGCTTAGCCACTCATGGTGGCCAAACAAAACAAAAGTATTTGAGAAGAATAAATTGCAGCCGCTTCTTGCTTCCCACGTTGGTTCACTTCCTTCTCTTCACGTTTTTGTGTTCCTTTTATAATGCTTGCTTTTTGTTTGCTTTCCCTCACGCTTCTTTTCCTCTTTTGCTAGCTTTCCTAATCCTTCTTGGCTTCTTCTCCTCTTAACGCTAGGAAACCGTCTCCTTCAAGTCAACGGTCAGCCCACGTTCCAAAGCCCAAATAAAGCCCTTATTATCCACTTTTTATCTTAATCTCCATGTTTTGGCTCCTAGATCAAATCAAACATAATTTCCACAAATTAACACAAGATCAATCAAAATATGAGGGAATTAAACTAAATATAATATGACTATTTATAACCTATCAAATTCCCCCACACCTAAACCATGCTTGTCCTCAAGCATATCTTAAATCATCATACCAATCCTCCCTTTTTCCTCCTTTCAAACCATTCAATATCCAAGAATACCAATAAAGCTAAGCACACATCAATGAGTCAAATCATAGTGACAATCAAAAGAATAAGCATTCATAGGATAGAATTTGTAACAAAAACACAAGCATCTTATCAATTCATCAAAATCAAATGCAGCAAGACTTAACACCCTCGCATGGTTTCGCTCAATGCTCTCAAAGTGTTTAGGGTGCGTGTTTTACTCTCAAAATCAAAGCATAGCATGTTATTACCATAGGCTTGCAAATGATTTAAATCTCCACCACTTCATATGAATATGATGCAAAAATCAAAGGGACTTTACAAGGGTTGAAATGGGGCTTAGGTAAGGGTATGGTAGAAGGAAAAATGAAGGGTTTAACGATCAAGACAAAGAGTTAATTACATGCATGATTTAGATGCCACACAAAATAAACAAACATACTTCTAAAATGATGAAATTTATCCCCACATTTAAGCACTTAAAATACTTGGAGAAACAATTTGATAATTCAATTGCTTTTGCAAATAATTCTCCAATCATCCAATTAAGGGAATAAATTTCTCAACAGAATTTTTTTTTCTTTTTCTTTTTCTTTTTTTTTTTTCTTTTTTTTTTTTTTTAATCATGCAATTACTTCACTCTTGTCTTGATAGGGTAGAAAGAAAACAAGGATAATAAACAAGAAGGCTTTGGGTTAAACAATGTGTTAGAAACAAATAAAAAGGGAGAATAGGCTCAAAGGGGCTAACTAGGGGAAAATAAAAGGTGGGTTTTTTAGGGTTTAAGAATTGGTTAAACCTAATTGCCCTTATCACACTTAAGCATCAATTCAAAAATGTGGTCTCAACACACATTCATAAGCAAGTTCTAGAATAAACACACTAAGTTTGATACACTCAAAAAAATAAATGGAGCAAAATGTAATGAATTGCTCTTAGGCTCAAAAGCTCACTAGAGTGTCTATTTTGCATCAAGTCTTGTGCACTTTTCAATCAACAAATTAATTCGACACCCTCGAGAATTTTAAAGAAAAATACTATTCATGCTTACCTCTTTCATGTATTAAAACTCAAAACAAAGATGTACCCCTAGCTTACAAGGTATTCAAAGATATTGGGAAGACTTTAAAACACAAAAATTTTATTATTTTTAAGAACATGCCAAAATCCTCCCCCACACCTAAATAATACATTGTCCTCAATGTATCAACAAGTAAATGGCTCACAAGAAATAATAATGAAAAGTAAATGAGAAGGGAAGAAGAAACTCCCATGGATGTGAGCAGTGTGGACTCGAATGATCTAGGGAGAGGGTTCCAAGGAAAGCTGAAGAGTGGCGTGAGCACGTTTTATCAAGGTTAATTTTCTTCATCAAGAACATCTGGAGGCTTAAAATAAAATCAACGAAAGTAAAGAAAACCAAAAATAAAAATAAAAACTCAAAAGCAAGAATAAAGAAAATATTTGGGTTGCCTCCCAATAGCGCAATTGTTTAACGTCGTTTTGCTCGACAAACTCGCAAAGCGAATAAATCATCCAATGCCTTTTAAATTAGATTGTGCATCTAATTCTAGCTCATTCCCAACACTTTCTTGGGCAAAAACATCATGCACAATAGAATCAATCACATCAATCTGACAAAGAGAATGTACAGCAGTAGGGTGTTTCACAGCATCAAAAATTTTAAACTTAACAATCTCTCTATCAAACTCGACAGAGAGAGTACCCTCATCTACATCAATTTTTGTCTTGGCAGTTTTCATGAAAGGTCTTCCTAATAAAATCGAAGCCGATTTTGAAGAAGGATTACCTTCCATCTCTAAGATGTAAAAATCTACAGGAAATATAAGCTCATTAACCTGCACCAAAACATCTTCTACTATCCCAAGTGGGTGAATATAAGAACGGTCAGCCAATTGAATAACTACACCAGTCTTTTGCAAGTCATTTAACTTCAATTCTTGGTAAACAGAAAATGGCATGACATTAATTGAAGCTCCTAAATCTAGCATAGCATGCTCGACTTTCTTTTCACCAATCACACAAGGTAGTGAAAACATACCTGGATCCTTGCATTTTTCTGGCATATTCTTTTGTAAAATTGCCGACACATTCTTACTTACCTCCACCTTCCCTTTTTCTTTCATCTTCCTCTTGTTGGTGCACAACTCTTTCAAGAACTTTGCGTATTTGGGAATTTGTTTGATCGCATCCAATAAGGGGATGTTGATTTGCACTTTCCTGAACGTGTTCAGAATCTCCTTTTCTTGCTCATCTTCTTTTGGCTTGGCTAACCTGCTAGGAAAAGGAGGTGTAGGTGTGTAAGATGAAAGAGATAAAGGAGGATCGAATTTTACCCCACGCCTTGTTTTAGAGGGAGCTTCTTCATCTTCATCTCCCTTGGCCATTTCAGCGTCTTTAGGTGGAGTTGATCTCGAAGGAATTTCTTTTCCGCTTCGCAGTGAAATTGCACTACAATTCTCCCTTGGGTTGACTTCTGGCTGTGAAGGTAGCTTTCCAGAATTTTGAGCTTCCAACTTACTAACTGATGTGGCCAATTGAGTAATTTGGTTGCCTAAATTCTGGATGCTTGTCCTTGTTTCCTGTTGAAGCTGAAGAGTATTGGTAGCAAGATTTTTAACAATATCTTCCAAAGACATACCTGAGTTTGGAGCTTGAGTCTGTGTAGGGATTGGAGGTGGTCTAGTGAAGTTCTGAAAAGGTGGCCTTTGTTGTCCTCCTTGGTTTCCATAACTAAAGTTAGGATGATCCCTCCATCCAGGATTGTAGTGATTCGAATAGGGATCATACTTCCTCTGAGCGTGACTAGGAAACCCACTTATGGCATTGGCTTCTTGTGTGGAGTCTTGTTGTAATGTGGGGCACATATAAGTAGGATGCCCATGAAGTGAGCATATTCCACACGCTTTTACCATTTGCAATTGCCCTACAGCCATTTGACGAACCAAAGCAGTTAAATCAGAAATTGATTTTTAAGATCGCTTACCTCGTTAACTTGCTTGATAGATCCTCAACCCGCTCGCATCAATCACGAGAAGTTTCACCATATTTGAAATCAATTGTTTGTCGCTTGGTGTCTTGTTCACTAAAGCTCCACCACTTGCATCAATCATACTCCTATCCATTGGCAATAATCCTCATAAAAATATTGGATGAGAATGATGGGGAAAACTTGCACATAATCTTTTGAATCTTTCCCAAGACTATACAGTCTCCCTGATCTGTGATGCCATAAATCTCCTTCCTAATACTAGCAGCTCGTGAAGCTGGGAAGAATTTTTCCAGAAAAAGTCTTTTCATCTCATTCCATGTGGTGATTGAACCGGAAGGTAGATAATAGAGCCAATCTTTAGCTTGATCTTTCAAAGAAAAAGGAAAAGCTCTAAGGTTGATTTGCTCCTCTGATACACCATGTGGCTTCATTCCAGAGCAAACAATGTGAAATTCTTTGAGGTGCTTATGAGGATCTTCACCTGCACAACCACGAAAAGAAGGAAGTAAATGAATCAAACCAGATTTTAATTCGAAATCATTAGCAATATTAGGAAAAGTAATGTTGATTCAAATGAAGTTCTTTGAGAGTTCTGTCTGCCATCTTTTCTTCAACTTCTGCAAAAATGGATGTACCACCAGTAGTGAAATCTATCTCTGCTTCTTCATCAAGACGACGTTTCCCCTCTCTAGTCTCTTTTCTCAATTGACGCGCTGTCCTCTCGATTTCGAGATTATACTGCAAATTAGGAGTCTGAGAAGAACGGGTCATAAGCTAAATCAAACAAACAATTAAACAATGAGAAACTAAAATTAGTTCCCCGGCAACGGCGCCAATTTTAACGGAGGTTGTCGAAGCTCCTCAAAACAAATACTGATTCACCTAAATAAATTTGTAGAAGTAGTGAAACCAGGTCGAATCCCAAGAGAACTATGTATTTAATCTCTCAAAGTTTAAAACAAAATTAATTTCCAAGAAAAACTGATTTTCGAGCTTGCTGCCTCCAAACGGATAGCCGTTTAAGGGAAAACGGTTAGCCGTTTGCGAGTTGAAGAATTCTGGGCGTTAACCGGCTAACCGGACAAGCGAAACCGGAAGACCGGTTGTAGTTTGTCTACTTACTGACTTGATTCGGACAACCGGAAAAGGAATCCGGAAGACCGTTTGCTGATTGGCTTGATTCGGAAGAAGCGGATGACCGGATGATGGAAAACGGAAAGCGGTTGCGATTTGTATCGGGAAAGGAAACGGATGACGGAGGGGAACCCAAGACCGAATCTGTTCTTCTCCTTTCGACGATCCGGCAATCCGGATAGGGAGAACCCGGAAGACCGGTTATAAAGTATTTTGAGCCAAACCGGATATCCGGTTGAGTGAAATCCGGTGCTATCCGGTTGCGGGTCTTCTTCTTCCGGATTGATTCGGCTAGCCGGTTATTGAAAACCCAGAAGCCGTTGTCCGTTTCTCCTGGGACTGGACATAATCGCCAGTTTAGTGAATCAGGTTATCCGATTTCTTTGATTTCAAGGGTTTCAATGAGAGTTTGATGAAAATAAATGAAAACAAGACTTAAAATTTAAACAAAAGAATAATCTTACCAAACTTCCAATCCAAGGGTATTAATTCCATCCAATTGCAATTTCGATCATAGTATAAATATAAATTACTCAATCCAAGAACTTAGTATACTTAATCGGAAAAGCGTAGAAAGTAATTATTCTCCTAATACATTAGACTCAAACAATCGCTAAATCCAAACTTATCACCAATTTAACTGGGCATCATCGTTCCATATCAAATTTAGTGATAGCATTAAGAATAGTGAGAATGACTAAAACAAGATCAATTAATTCAGATTACTCCAATTTAATCAATTTGTATTTTTATTTCCTAGAGCCTATCATGCAAGCTATGTAATCATGTCAATATACACACACATGAGCCAACTCCTTGCTACTCAATTCAATCATTCATGACAATTACGGATCACAAACTCATGACTAGCGATAGAAAAATAAATATTGAATTAAGGCGTCAACTCAATCAATATAAATAATTCATAGATAATGAGAACAAGAAAATAAAAATTACTTGGATAGAAGAAATTCTTGTTAAGTTCAAAGCCTCACAAAACTACAATCGGAATTTGATTACCCTTGGATCAGAATTAAAAGCTTAGCCACTCATGGTGGCCAAACAAAACAAAAGTATTTGAGAAGAATAAATTGCAGCCGCTTCTTGCTTCCCACGTTGGTTCACTTCCTTCTCTTCACGTTTTTGTGTTCCTTTTATAATGCTTGCTTTTTGTTTGCTTTCCCTCACGCTTCTTTTCCTCTTTTGCTAGCTGACGGAGGTTGTCGAAGCTCCTAAAAAACAAATACTGATTCACCTAAATAAAATTGTAGAAATGGTGAGACCAGGTCGAATCCCTAGGGAACTATGTATTTAACTTCTCAAAGTTTAAAATAAAATTAATTTTCCAAGAAAAATCAGATTTTCAAAATTCTCCTCAAAACCGGCTAACCGGTTAGTGAAAACCGGATAACCGTTTGTCTTCCGGGACCTATCTGGATGACCGGATGTTGGAACCGGATGGCCGGTTGTGGTTTGTCTACTTACTGACTTTAATCGGCTAACCGGTAATGGAAAACGGCAAGCCGATTACAACTTGTGACGTTTCTGGAATCTATTCGGCTAACCGGTTACTGAGAGCCGGAAGACCGGTTATGACTTGTAATGATTCTGGACGGATTCGGCTTGCCGGATGAGAGGAAACGGATAGCCGAATGTGGCAAGTAGCAATTCTGGAACTGAAACGGATAACCGGTTAAGGCAATCCGGAAGACCGGTTGCGACTTCTCCCTATTCTGGAACGATCCGGCTATCCGGATGTGAGAAATCCGGTAAGCCGTTTGCGGGTCTTCTCTTCTCTGGTTTGATTCGGTTGGCCGGATGTTGTGCAATCCGGTTGTCCGGTTTTGGGGTTTTCAAATTGTTTTCTTTAACACGAAATTAAAATAAATAAAATAAAAATAACAAGACTTTAAAATTAAACAAGGAAATTAATCTTACCAAACATCCAATCCAAGGGTGTAAATTCCATCCAATTGCAATTTTGATCATAGGCCAAAAATATAAATTACTCGATCCAAGAACTTAGTCTACTTAATCTAATCCCGCATGAAAGTAATTATTCTCCTAATGTAAATAGACTCAAACAATCGCTAAATCCAAACTTATCACCAATTTAATGGGCATCATCGTCCATATCAAATTAAGTGATAGCATTAAGAATAGTGAGAATGACTAAAACAAGATTAATTAATTCAGATTACTCCAATTTAATCAATTTGTATTTTTATTTCCCTAGAGCCTATCATGCAATGAATGCCGTCAATATACACACACATGAGCCAACTCCTTGCTACTCAATTCAATCATTCATGACAATTACGGATCACAAACTCATGACTAGCGATAGAAAAATAAATATTGAATTAAGGCGTCAACTCAATCAATATAAATAATTCATAGATAATGAGAACAAGAAAATAAAAATTACTTGGATAGAAGAAATTCTTGTTAAGTTCAAAGCCTCACAAAACTACAACTGGAATTTGATTACCCTTGGATCGGAATTAAAACCTTAGCCACTCATGGTGGCTAAACAAAACAAAAGAATTGAGAAGAAAGTTGCAGCCGTTTGTTGACTTCTCCCCTCACGTCCAGAACCTTATTTTTTTCCCCCCTTTGTTCCTCATGTTAGCTTCCTTTTATAATGCTTGCCTTTTGTAAGAAACGGCAAGCTCTCCTTTTTCCTTTCAAAGTAGGAGTCCTCTCTCAAGTTGGTTTCCTTGGCTTTTTATATTGATAGCTTTCCTTTTCCTCTTGGCTTCTTCTTCCTCTTAATGCTAGGAAACCGTCTCCTTCAAGTCAACGGTCAGCCCACGTTCCAAAGCCCGAATAAAGCCCTTTTTATCCAAATTTTATCATAACGTCCAGGATTCATCTCCTAAATCAATTCAAACATGATTTCCACAAATTAGCACAAGATCAATCAAAATATGAGGGAATTAAACAAAATATAACATGACTATTTATGACCTATCACTAGCTTTCCTAATCCTTCTTGGCTTCTTCTCCTCTTAACGCTAGGAAACCGTCTCCTTCAAGTCATCGGTCAGCCCACGTTCCAAAGCCCAAATAAAGCCCTTATTATCCACTTTTTATCTTAATCTCCATGTTTTGGCTCCTAGATCAAATCAAACATAATTTCCACAAATTAACACAAGATCAATCAAAATATGAGGGAATTAAACTAAATATAATATGACTATTTATAACCTATCACCCTTCATTAGTTGAGCGTTCAAAATTTGCAACATAGGCTTCAGGTAGAGTGAAAGCCTCAGATGGATAAGAGGAAACAGGGGAGAAGTTCATTTGTTGAAAGTTGAGTTCTGATGCTTCATAAGGATCTTCAAATGGTGATGGTTGATAAGAAAGTGGCTCAAAATTAGCCATATAAGCAGCCCTTGGTCCCATTATTTTTCCTCTACCAGACTGTCTAGGTGAAGAGAAATAGGTTTCACCAAATCTGTACCAACAAGCATCAGCAGTATGTCCTTGTTTGTGACATATTTGACAGATAGGCACTATTTCATTAGATTCACCAGCAGAGTTATTTAGATGGCTGGCAGGAGAAAACATATTCCTCATTTGTGGTGGTCTTTGAAACTGCATAAACTGATTCCTTCCAAGACCTGCAACATTTCCTCTGCCAAAGCTACTAACAGTACTGCTACTAGCTGGAAAACCTCTAGGATAAGAAGCCAAATACATTCCTCGACCAACATTCTGACCTCTACCTCCAAATTGTCCATAAGAAACATTACCATACATATTTCTCCTAGGAGCACCCCTCATATGTGAATAATTTGCATTCATCATGCTATGATTTGCATTAAACACAGCCTGAGGATTCTGATTTTGTTCCAATCTAGCTTCATGTGTTAATAAAAGTGCATATGCATCATCATAGCTCATCTTATTAGCTGTAATTATTGAAGCCAGATCCAAATAGCCAGATCCTAATCCATTAAGAGTTCTTATCAACAGATCTTTTTCAGTTATGTTATCACCAGCACAAGCCAGTTTATTAGCAAGCATTTTCATTTTCGAACAATACTCTTCAATAGACATTGACTCCTTTCTCAGAGTATCTAATTCATATCTAAGCTGCATTATCTTTGCTTCAGATTGTACTCCAAATTGCTTTTCAATAGATCTCCATATATCAAAGGAAGTATCATAGTTAAGAACTGAACTTAAGATACCTTCACTGATCGTTGAAAGTAGCCAACTCAGTAAAGTTTGATCTTGAGCTCTCCAATTAACATAAGCTGGATTTTCAATCCTCTCCACAGATCCATCAGCTTGTGACTGAGAAACATATTGCTCTGGAATATTTTGCTTCTCTGAGATTAATCCTTCAAGCCGATTCCCTCGAATGGAAGTGAGTACTTGTTTACGCCAAAGAAGAAAATTCGAACGATCAAGTTTTACAGTTGTAGCAAAAGTAAATGAGGTTTGTGCGGAATGAATTTGATTAACGCTGGATCGGATTTGATTTGTTGTACTGGAACTAGCCATTATTGGCTCTGATACCATGTAAAAGAAAATGAAGTTGTTTGTTTTAAAGGAAAATGAATTCTCAGAGAAAGAGTAATTTTATTTCTTTCTAATTTTTCCACATCTTTACAATTGAATCTATTTACTTTATATACACACGAGATCAGAACTATAGCTAACTTTTAATTCTGTTACATACACGTGAATAACAAACTCTAACAGTATGCTGATCTGGCAGCTTGCTTAACTAACTTTGATGAGCTGGCATCCTTGAAACATTTAACTCTCTGAGATTGAAAGCTTCTTCTTCTTCTTGCTTGTATCCTTTGTAAGCTCAGCACAGTTAACTTCCTTAACAGTGAGGAGAAAACATTCTTTGCCTTCGGCTCTGTGATATCAATTTAAAAACTCAGAGCTTAATTAATAGCTCCATTAAGTGGGTGCATTGCTGACGGAGTTGTCGAAGCTCTTCAAAATAAATACTGATTCAACTAAATAAATTTGTAGAAATAGTGAAACCAGGTCGAATCCCAAGAGAACTATGTATTTAATTCCTCAAAGTTTAAAACAAAATGAATCTCCAAAGAAAACTAGATTTGCAGCTTTCTGCAAATAAACGGCGAACCGTTTATTGTTATCGGTGAACAGTTAATTTGGTGAATTTTCGAAGGAGTTAACCGCCAACGTTACGGGAAACGGAAGACCGTTTATGATTTGTCCACTCACTGACTCTAATCGGCTAACCGGTAAGGGAAAACGGCAAACCTAATTCGGGTTGGCTTGGTCGAATTAATCGGCTAACCGCTAGTGGAAAACGGAAAACCGAATCTCGCTCAGTAATCTTTCGGGCATTAATCGGCTAACGGTTAGAGTAACAAGAAACCAATTTTGGTCCTTTTTCTCTATCGGTTCTGGAAATAAACGGTTAGCCGTTTGGGATTAACGGTTCGCCGATAGAGGTTAACGGTTCGCCGTTAGTGATTAACGGTTAACCGTTTTTCTGGGTTTTAATTTTCTTCTTTTACAAGGAATAAAATAAAATAAAATAAAATAGATAAAATAACTAGACTTTAAAATTAAACAAAGAAATTCAATCTTACCAAACTTCCAATCCAAGGGTATCAATTCCATCCAATTGCAATTTTGATCATAGGCAAAAATATAAATTACTCAATCCAAGAACTTAGTCTACTTAATCGGAATCCCGCAGAAAGCAATTATTCTCCTAATGTAATAGACTCAAACAATCGCCCAAATCCAAACTTATCACTAATTTAACTGGGCATCATCGTTCCATATCAAATTAAGTGATAGCATTAAGAATAGTGAGAATGACTAAAACAAGATCAATTAATTCAGATTACTCCAATTTAATCAATTTGTATTTTTATTTCCCTAGAGCCTATCATGCAAGCTATGTAATTGTGGCCACCAATATACACACACATGAGCCAACTCTTTGCTACTCAATTCAGTTATTCATGACAATTACGGATCACAAACTCCTGACTAGCGATAGAAAAATAAATATTGAATTAAGGCGTCAACTCAATCAATATAAATAATTCATATGAAATAAGAACAAGAAAATAAAAATTACTTGGATAGAAGAAATTCTTGTTAAGTTCAAAGCCTCACAAAACTACAATCGGAATTTGATTAACCCCTGGACCGGAATTAAAACCTTAGCCACACATGGTGGCTAAACAAAACAAAAGATTTGTTTAATGAAAAAGTTGCAGACTTGCAGCCGCTGGTTTTTGCTTCCCACGT
The DNA here is from genome assembly GCA_030449925.1 of Citropsis articulata. Lineage (NCBI taxonomy): Eukaryota > Viridiplantae > Streptophyta > Magnoliopsida > Sapindales > Rutaceae > Citropsis > Citropsis articulata. The sequence goes on along the minus strand of JASUUH010000096.1, from coordinate 1,696,076 downwards.
TGGTTCCCCTTTTCACGCCTAGCTTCCTCTTCTTTTTATATTGCTCACGTTCCTTTTTGTTTCCTTTTCTTGTCCTTTTTGGTTTCCTCTTTTGCTAGCTTTCCTAATCCTTCTTGGCTTCTTCTTCTCTTAATGCTAGGAAACCGTCTCCTTCAAGTCAACGGTCAGCCCACGTTCCAAAACCCAAATAAAGCCCTTATTATCCACTTTTTATCTTAATCTCCATGTTTCTCCTCCTAAATCAAATCAAACATAATCTCCATAAATTAGCACAAGATCAATCAAAATATAAGGGAATTAAACTAAGGTGGCGTTTGTTTTTTTGTCTGAAATCTGAATAGACCTGAATTAGTCTGAATTCTGAATTGATCTGAATATCTGAATCTGAATGATATGTTTGTTTTTTCTTCTGAATCTCAGAAAATAAGTATTAAGTTGTTTGTTTTTTTCAACTTAAAAAACTGAAAATATGTATTTTTACATTTGTGTCCTTATTAAATTTAAATGTCAAATAAATAATATATCAAATACTACAATAGTTTAACATTTATAAGTAAAATTATATTCAACTGAATACATAATGATTTTAGAATTTTAATATATAAAATACCATAAATTTCAAATTTTATCGTATATAATATAAGAAAAAAAAACTAATAAGATGCTTGAAACAATTGATTTGCCATTTCATCTCGAAGTTGTCGCATGTAATTTTGATCTTCAATACTTGAGGAGTTGATAGCATCAGTTGTGTGGTTTTGATTGCCATGACCACTTTCTAGCTCAACCTCATCATTTTCATATTGAGCAAATAATGCATCATCCACTGATATTTTTCGAAGAAAATTATGAATCGCCATGCATGCCACAACTATTTTTCTCTGTGTATCAAATGAGTATGGTGCCATCCTTTTTAGAATTGGAAAACGGGCCTTTAGCACACCAAAAGCACGCTCAATAACATTTCTCAATTTAGCATGGGCATGATTGAATATTTCCTCCCTTCCTCTAGCTCGACCGCCATTACGAAAGTCACCTAACCAATAACGCACATGACGGTATGGTGCCATGAAACCTCTAGTATGTGAATATGCTGCATCAACTAAATAGTATTTATCTAGAAAAAAGCATTCAACATGAGTGACTAATAAAATAAAATATTATAAATTATAATTAATAAATTGGCGAAATAATGAATAATAACATACCGGGCGGTGGAATAGGAAAATTATTTCTTGGATTACGAATGGTTTCAGTTAAGACCCTTGAATCATGTGCAGTTCCTTCCCATCCAACAACAACATATCTAAATATCATGTCAAAATCACAAAGGGCCATTACATTTTGAAAGCATTCTCCCCTCCCGCGGCCTCTATATGGCACTTGTTTATCAGTTGGAATACATGCATGAATAAGAGTTCCATCAATTGCACCAACTGAATCCTGCATATTAGTAATTAAATTTTTTCAATAATCAAAATAAAAAATTTTATTCTTCAAATTATTAGTTTACAGAAAGTTTTATACCTTAAAAATTTGCCTTAATCGAGTATTACGGATGCCTCTTGAATTATCCATAAATGACGGAGGAGTGATCATTTCTTTCGAAAACTTCATCATTGCCGTTAGTACTTCATGAAAATACCTATGCACTGTATGACCTGAGTGCTGGAATCTAATTTTAATGAACCGATTTCGAAGATTATGGCTAATTGTAAATAAGAACATGGCCATTTTCTCTTCAACAGTTAAATGCTTACTATCAGAAAGCCATCCTTTTTCTTTGAACAATTGACATAGAGATATGAACCCATTCTTATCCATCCGCATAAGATCATAGCAGACTATTGGTGATCCATTTAAAAGTTCTTGAATGTAAAGAGAACCTGTCAGAGATGATGTAGATACTCGTTGCCTTTTGGTCGACCCTTTCAATAATTTTTTTGCCAAAATAATCAATCGTTTCCGTAATATTCTTTTAACCCCAATCTTTATGTCAACTTCTTCGTCAGCCATAGACATATCTATTATACAAAAATAAATAAACAAATATATATCATATATATAGCATTTAAAGAAGAACATTTAATATTAATTGAAGTTGGACATACCTACTATTAAAGTCCAAAGTATTGCTTAGGCTGCAATTTATTTGTGATAGGATATAACAACCTGATCATATAAACAAATTTATAAGAAATTGCAAGGGCCAAAATTAAGTGAAAAAAAAAACCCATATATAAGCAACGTAAACCACACTTTGAGCAGCAAAATATTCATTAAATATTCAAATAACCAAAACACACAATTCACTACACAAACCAAAAGTTCAACAATGACCTCAATCAAAACGTTGATTTATTGCATAAACAAAAAGCTATATAATCCAAAAATTTCATATGACACCAAATAAAACATTGACAAATGAACTAAGAAAAAGATATTAAGGCCCTTTTGGTAAGCTATAAATCCATCCAATTCGTTCTTCATCACACTCCATGCTCATCCATAGTTCTCGATATTCTCTTTTATTGCAGAGTGCATTAGTAGCCACATAATACATGGGATTATCATAAGTTAGCAGCTTTCTTAAAATTGGCATGCACTGAGTAATTGAAGGTCCTTTATCATCGGTCTTCTCTAATACAGCCACCAATTTGTTGATATCTTCGCGAGTTTCATCCGATTTGCTTTTCTTTTGTTTCTTTTTACATCTTTGCATGTCATCGGGAAGTGGTTCATCCACATTGGTGTATGAATCAGGTGTTTTTACCTCACAATCATTATCTTCTAAGTTAATTGGAGTTTCAGATAGCATCGATGATAGATTTCTCATTTCTGGTATCCCTTCCATTCCGTAACTCCAATTATAAGCTCTGACCGACTGAGAACAATGCCTGCAACTCTTCGGCATTTGCTAAAGGTTTATTGCGAAATTGTTTAGCTTCTGGATATTTCTGTTCAATCAAAACATAATAATTGATTATACTTATATTGTAAAAATTTTAAATAATTCACTTAAATAAAAGAAAAAGAGGTGTTACCTTCAAGTATTCTTCCCATCTTTCAGGTGGCCAATCGAAAGTACGAGTTGTAGAATTGTAACCATGTCCCGTTGCCATTGTTAATTTTAGCCATGTGAGGTACTGCCTTTTCATATAATCCCATCCATTTTTAAGTTGTTTAGGGGTAATAGATTTTCCCGTCAATGTTTTCAGTTCCTGAGAAATCGTATTCCAAGCAGTAGGCTTCAAGGTTGCCCCAGATCTATTTCCATTATTTGCTTCACGCATGCAAAGATCAATAAAATATTTCCTATAAGTAGGATCAGTCCAATTTGCTCTTTCCCCTTGTGACGACATCTATGAGAAAGTTCCGCAAAAAACAATCAAATAGAACCAATTGTGGATTATCAATTTCAACGATTCTTAATTTCTGCCATTATTAATTTCATTCAAAGATACTGGAAAATTTATAAGCACTCAAAATAGCTCTATTAAAACCACTTCAACCAATTATGAAAACAAAAACACGCAATGCCATAATCGCATTCAATCAATTGATCATACACAACATCATCTCAGTTATAAAAAAGAATAATAAAATCAAACAGATGAGCAAAAATCTACCAAAATAATCACGTCAGATTAAACAAATATATTTAAAAACAAAAAGATTTGACCGGTCATGTGAATAAAACATTACTACCCAAAACGCAAAACGAAAAGTAACAAAGCTATTGATTATTATAAATAGCAAAGTTGTTGAATCGTCATATCAAATCCAAAAAGAGTAGCAGATCAATTCATTATTATAAAGACTCAAAGAGCAAAGCTATTGAACGGTCATGTCAGATAAAAAAAGAGTAGCAAAGCAATTGATTATTATTATAAAAGTGAATATCAGAAAACGTAATTAAAAAGTGAACAAAAAAAAAAAGTAGCTTACCTATGAAACAGTGAACGGAAGATTCAAGAACTAATTGGGAGAGCTAAAGTAGGGAGGGTTTTCATACATGAAAAATAAATTATAAAATAAGGGTATTTTTGACATTAAAAGTAAATAATTTAATTCAGACTTCTCTATTCAGTAAAAAGCTAAAAAAATTAGCTTATTTTATTAAGTCAAAATTATCTAAAAAGTCTTATTAAGTTATAAAAACAAACACTTCTAATTAACTTAATTAATTAAGTTAAGTCACTTTAAGTCATTAAGTTAAAAAACAAACGCCACCTAAATATAATATGACTATTTATGACCTATCAATTGCTCTTCTTGGAGAAAATGTAATAAATGAAATCCGACACATCTGCCAATGGGCTTGTACAGTGTTAACAGCACTCATGCTCTCAAATCTTGAGAGCAATACTCGATGTTATACACCTGAGGGTTGAAATTGATATGTGTCATGATAAATTTAATTTAAAGAAATTTCCGTAGATCTTTTATTGTAATATATGTATCTGTACTTCAAAAGGAAGAAATCACCCTTGTCCAAATTTAATTAAGAAAAATCTGCACTTTTTCATATATCAACATTTTTCATTTTGCAGAAACAAAAATAAATTTAGAGGGGTTTTCACTTTTCATAGCGCTGCCATACTTAACAGCAGTCCCCACGTACGGTGCGGCCCATGATTCCACTTATAACACTTTCTCAAGATTAGGATCCTGTTACTCTTCAAACTTCCAACATTCTCCATGGATCTTCCCATGCAAGGATTTCTACTCATCAATTAGCAGAAATTTTAGATTGGATTTGATGTTTCCTGTCATCAACTGATGTGGAACTATTAACTAATAATATTTGCGTATTTGTTGATAATTTTTAAACTTAGAAATTGATTTATTACAAGTCAAACAATTTCTTTTCATTTGAGTGAATACTTTATATTTAACACCCACAATGATTTCAATGACTCCAGGATTTCCTCTTCTTTTTCTCAATTTCCGATCTTGACACTCCTTAACCTCACTTTCAATTCCACAGTTGGGCCAATTAATTAGTCAGTTGGCCCAACTATTTTTTGAGTGGAAACAATAGATATAAAATTTCAATTTGGATCTTACGGATGTGGACGAAATTCAATTGTCACGAAACTATAATTAAAAAAAAAATGAGTATTCACTCAAATGAAAATCTTTACTTAAAAGATGAAATTGTTTGCTTTTATTCTCTTGACATGGTTGCACTTGAGTAATAATGTTTGGAATGACACCGCAAGAAATAAAGAAGGAAGAGCTTTCAAGTAATCAACTTTCTTTTCTGTTATTTAGTTGCTTTATTAAATATTTCTTTTAAATTCAAGGTTACACAGATTAAGAATGAAATTAAAAACAGTGGAAAAAAATAATGTCCAATTTTGTTGGGAAATTAATTTTTTTTTAATTGATAAATTCTCTTCTCTTGCCTTCCATCCAACTGATGAGAGCTTCAACTGATCAAGCTTACGAGTTCAGCATATATAATCCATAATTATATCGATTACACATTTTACTCTGTAGTAAAGTAATTAAGGATTAAATGGAAGGTCTAAAAACTTGCTTAACAAACTGAAACAGGATCAAAACAGAGGAGGGAAAATGAATTTGTCTGTGTAATGTATATATTTAATTTCTTTTCTGTAATTGCTTTTCAGCTGATATAAGCGAGGCTATATATCGTTTTATTAACTAAACGCATTTTGGAAAATATTTAACTGAAAGCATTTGCACCCAAAAACCTAGTAAAAAGCCACTACAATATCACAATCTTTTCCCCTAGGTTAGTAATCAGGCACTTATTTTTCCTGCTCAAATTTATCAGAGAACAGTGAACTTGGGATTTGTTTATACAATAAATGTAACTTATGTAATACGATCATAGCGTTAGGATTTGGTTATTGTAACTTATCTGATGTGGTTATTGTAATACTAACTTTTAAGTTTCTACTTGGAATATATTAAAAATTCTCAAATATTGGTATCGATTATAAATCAACATTCAATTTTCTACTAATGCTGTATGTGTCGTTTGTTTTTTATGATCATATATGATATATGTTCGATATTACAACAATAAAATTAGTGCACTAAATTACAAATATGATCATGATCCGAGCGAATATGGGAATTTGCTTCTTCTTCATATTTATCGTTAATGTTCTACAAACATGTGATTTTATTTGATGACGATTAATGTTCTACAGAAAAGTGATTTTATTTGATGATGATTTGAACACTATACAGTATAATTGCTGTTTAAATGTGTGTGTGTACATATACGATTCAGCAGAGCACTCCTTGTCTTAAGTTGAATATCAATAATTAATTAAAAAAACATTATAATTTGATGAGATTACAAATATGATCGATGTTGAATAATATCCATCATCAAAAAATGAATTCATATGTAGCCGTGGAAAAGAAGCTAAAGTATATAGTCTTAAATTTTACAAAACTGGCGACAAATTAATGCACCGACTAGACACCAAAACAAGATAACGAGTTACATTTGGTAACAGGACTCGGTAATGTAAGTCTAAAAGTATTATATTTATTATTATTATTTTTTGAAAAAGTGTTATATTTAATTAGATTCTCCCGTTTTGGTGTGAGTTAAACAGATGGCTACGAAAAGTTTTTTGACCCTTATAAGGGGGACTTGGTTTGAACAGTCTTTCACAAGCAACTTTCAGCCTATTTTATCCTTCCCATGGGTTTCATAGCGTGGAAACGAAGTTGAGATAGTTTGAATCTTTTTTCTTTTAAATTAGCCTCAAATTCATGCCCCTACTAGTTTCCAAAACAATATCATTAGGCTTGGAGCGTGCTCTAAGTCTAAATGAACTATAATTAATTAAGATTATTCCTTTTTAATTTCAAAAGGTAGTATTGATCAAGCTTACAAGTAGATTGCACATATTAATTTGTAGTCGACTAATTAAGAAGTAAATGGAAGGTCTAACAACTTGCTTAACAAACTGAAACAGAGTCAAAACAGGGGAGGGAAAATTATTTGTGTTCTGTGCAAATGACTAACTATGAGCTAGCTCGCTGTTGTTGAAAAGTCAAAGAATGGCTTGCAAATTTCAAAAGGCAAAATTGGTGGGCTTGCCAATTTCAAAAGGTTAAGTTGGTGGCACGATTTTGTTAAAGCTGCATGGAAAAAAATGTGATAGTTTTCTAGAAGCCAATCATTTTTTTCAAAACTGTTGATTTTGGTTGCCATATTTTGAAGACTTTCGGAAACATGGATTAAATGCATGCATGATATTTGGCTATAAATACCAAGCCATTTGTTCATTTGTATGCATCCCAATTTGAGAGATTTGAGAGCACTCTTTCACTCTATAACTCACAAAAAAAAAAAAAAAGACTCGAAGGTTTGGGGAAATAGTCACGTACATTCTTAAATTTTAAATAAGGAATATTGAGACTCTCTTTTAATTATAACACTCTTTTACTCTATAACTCAAAAAAAAAAAAGACTCCAATATTTTATAATAAATAGAAATATAATATTAAAATAGATGTAATAATGTATACATTTTAAAATAATTTTAATGTTTAAAAAGAAATTTTCATATTTTACAATCTTATATTTTATTAAGCTGAATTCTATAATAAATAGAAACATAATATTAAAATGAATATATAAAAATTTAAATTATTTTCAATATTATATAAAATAATTTTGATATTATTAATACATGAGACATATTTTATTAATTGTAAAATCTATTTAACCCAAAGATTTATTCAAAATATTAATAATAAATCCATATGTATTATTTAAACAATATAATAATTTACATTTTAAAATTTGTTTTATATATTAAAAATATTCTAATATTATTAGTCTATTGGATAAATTAAACTATTTAAATTATATTTGTATTTATTAAAAATTCTAATGTCAATTTTTTGCTTACTATTTATAAAGGGTGTATTGTAAAGCCTAAATTTTGTTTCATTTCTTTTATGTATGTATTTTATAATAGAGTATTTTATACTTATTATGTGTACGTGAATTATTAATGTTTGTTAAGTGGAGAAATTGGAGTAGTGGAGTAATGATGTTGAATGATTAATGTTTGTTAAGTGGAGAAATTGGTGGAGTAGAGTGATGATGTTGAATGATTAATGTTTGGTAAGTGGAGTCATTGGGTTAGAGTAATTATGCTAAATGATTGAGTTTGGTTGTATTTTTATTTTCTTTGTGTGTGGCTTGCGCGTGTGCCTTGATGTTGCATTTCGTTTGCATTTAAAATTTTTCGAGAGGTTTTTTTTGCAAAAGCTTTAAGTTTCAAAGGTGTGTTATGGAGTGAAATTCTTCTTAAAGAGGTAAGTATTTATAATCTTTTGAATTTCTTTTTTATGTATGATTCTAGGTTATTAATTGAATGGTTTTGTGTACATTATCCTGAAAACTGTGAAGAGTACAGATTCAATGTTATATAGTTGCTGTTTTTGTTAAATCTCATGCATAAAACTTCATAGCTTATTAAACTAGACATCTTTATCTTTCCATCTACATGTCTATTGTCCAATAACTCATTGTATATTAATTGTTTTGATTTTTCAAAATGGGAATACTAGTACTGGAAAATTTCAATTTTTAGCAGCAATCCTCAATTCTATAATTTATTTTGTAATCCAAATGACTTCTGAAAATTCTGAAAATTTTTATTACTATATATCTCCATGTCTAGTTTTTGTATATTTAATGTAATTTTTGGATTTATATTAAAATCATTAAAAATCATAGAGTTGAGCTGCCGCAATCTTGGAAACTGCTTTCTAGAATTTCAAGGGGGTGATATTAAAGCTAATTTGAATTACTTTTAACTAGAAAATGCTTTAAAAAATTTTTAATTCTGATTCCATATTGTCTCTGATGAACAAAAGTTGAATCACTATTTTTTAATATATATAATTAAAATTATGAATTTTTGAATCAACAGTAGGGCTGGGAAAAATCGAGTTCGGATCAACCCGATCGGATTTCGGATTGATTGGGTTGGAAGATATTTCATCTGAACTCAATCAGAATCTGTAACCCAATCCAATCCGAACATATTCAGATCGGATCGAATCGGGTTAAAAAATTAGGTTGACTTTGGATCGAATCAAATTTATATTAGAAACGGTTCAGATTGATAAGATATATATGTGATAATAAATAAAATTTAGTAATTTATATTAAAACTATTCTCTAAATCAATGAAATTTACATTAAAATTAGTAAATAACCATCAAAATTTCAAAAGTCAAAACACATATTCAAGTTCAGGTTGCTGGGTTGGAGACTTGGAGTGGATCTTGGAGGAACTTGGTGAGTCGTGATGATGGACGCGTAAAGTAGTAAAGCCAGTGGCTGCGTCTGCAAATATTGATCGGCGTGTTAGGTCGAGTAGGAAAATCAGCGGTGACTGCGGGCGTGGTGTGCTGCGTTGGTGGACTGCTGGTGTGCTCTATGTTGCATCGGTTTCCTTCTGCCTAAGGCTGTGATTTTGATTTTTGAAGAGCAAAGACTGGAGAATGGAGATTGGAGATGAAGATGTCAGATTGCAGAGATGGAGAAGAAGAGACTAGAGAGTGATTGTGTGAATGAGATTTAAGAGTGAGTGTGATACGTGTAAGTGGAATTACGGAGATGAGATTATGTGTGTGCTTTACAGCTTGCAAGAGTAGAGGGTTTTCACTTTTCACTATTGAATTTCATGATTTTGTTTTTGTTTTTTAGCCAAATCCGATCGGATTTTCGAATTGGATCGGGTTTAATCCGATCCGATCATGATTCGATCGGGTTGGCTAATATTCATCCGATCGGGTTAGGTTAATTATCTGATCCGATCCGAACCTGATTTTTTTCGGATCGGGTTGGGTCGGATAATTTGCCCAGCCCTAATCAACAGTCCTCAGTTTATTCTATCGCTGGACAATTTTAATGTTTTTGTGGAAAATTAGTTTTTTGGAAATGTTTATGAACTCTAATTAATTTTGTTAACATTTATATTGAATGTGAATATGTTCACAGTAGCTTTTATAATATTTTTGATTTTTCCGACAATAGTTATAGTTTGGTAGAAATCAGCTCCTATAAGATGGTCGAGGATAGTTTGGGGAATCGATTTGTTTAGGTTAGAGTTAATGGTTTAAGGATGTTGCATATCTTATGATGGTCAGATTTGAATATGATATTGATAAAAATCTCATCTTGAAAATTTTATGCCAAGAGTGAGCTTGTGTATTTGGAGTTTCGATCGGTTGCTTCGGATCGAGGTAAGTGGATTCATGCATAACGTTTATTATATAAATGTGCGAATTTATGCATGAAAAGAACAATGTTACTCATAAGGGTCCAATAGTTGATCCCGAAAATTTCTACAATAAAATTTGGTAGGTCACTAATATAGTTCCCTATCCGCGATTTTGCTATTTCCTGAAATCATTTTACTGGAATATAGGTATAGGATTCCTGGAATCTGGGAGGGACCCTCTGGATGTGGATGGGTAGAAAAAGTAAGGTAAGTACGGCTTTGAATGCTTTGCTTATGTACAAAATAAGAAATATTCTAATTGGTATATTTATAGTTTTGAAGTATATTGTTATAATTTATAATAATGATTTACATTTTGGTTTAAAGTTTATTTAAAATGTTTTCTTAAAATGTTTTTTTTAAATGACTTTAAAATATTTGTGTTCCATAAAATTGTTTTTCCTTAAAAATAATTTGCAAAGCTATGACAATTAAATGTCTTATATGAGATTTTTATTGATCGATTACTAAATGATTGATACTAAAAGATTGAACATTATTTTAAGGTTTTAGCTTATTGTCCGTAGTTACCGTAACCGATATGACTGAACAGTTAACTGTATTGTGCACACTTATTGATGATTATTGAGGGGTAAAGTACCCTGATTGAACTATCGGTCGGGTCACTGGGAGTACAAGTGACACTATGAGGCATGAGCAAAATACTGAACAAATGAAAGATTTTATTAATAAATAATTAATTATTGAAAATGGTCATTATGTTATGACATAATTGATTTTAAATTTTATTGTACATATGTATTAGAATATAAATTGATTATTGATTTCAAATTCGTGGCACTGAATAATAATTAATATGCACTTCATTACTATTACTAATAATTAAGGAAGAAAATAATTTTTTTGCCAAGATATCTCCACTGTTGGTTATCTGTTTGAGTCTGAAGCAATAACAGGAAAAAAAATAGAAAAGAAAAAATGACTATTATGACTAGTTAGTATTAAATTAGTCGTTAAATATTTGTTTATTCTTATTATGATAATTGAGGCAATAAATTGCATAGTCTTGTTTAATTTGAGTCCTTCCTTGATAACGTTCAATTTTTTATTTTTTATTTGAATTTTTTCCCTAATTTTAGGGGAGAAAAAAAACCAAAGAATGAGAGATTATTTAATAAATTAAATTTAGTGCACAAGCACAGAAGCATTAAGCTCCTGCTAAACTGTTGTTCAACTTGCAAGTTTTTGGATCAAATAATAAAGTTTGTGCCTTGAGAAGTTATCTCATGGCTGGAATGTTATTTCTAATCTAGAGCTAGCGTCCTGAGAAAATTTTGCATCCTAGCAGGGAAAAAGGTGCTGCAATTGTGTCTACATTGTTGAAGTTTTCTGAATTTTCTGTAGTTAACATTGACAACAGAAGACTCAATTGGTAGACATTATTCTTTTACACTAAATATACAATTGAGTTCACAGCTATCCAAAAATGGGGCAGTTTTTTTATTTAATTATAAAATTATCCTTATTGAAACCCATATAAGAGTATTTATATTAATTAGTTATATTGCTTCTTCAACGATCATCAAATTCTTATTCGAGTTCATCATTTAAGGAATAAATGTGTTATCTAAATAATCTCAAATGATGTACCAAACAAATATTTTGAGAAACAAGACTCATTGTGGCTCCTTTCACTAGTTGTACCTTTAGTTTCTTATTAATGAAATTCTCTCGCATTGAACTAGAAAAAAATGTTGTTAGCGTCACCATTGAAAGGGGCCAAATTATGTATTGTCTGACTAGTGAAACTCTTATCATATCTGCTAATATGCTGCTTCTGGATCCCTGATTCTGACTTTTTATCACTTCCATGGCAGTGATGGGAGCAGAGCTTGTTCATATTGGTAGAAGTGAAAGCAAATTAAGGAGAGACACAGAGACTAAGGTAATAATGTCCACTAAGTTAAATATGGTGAAGTCCTGGATCAGTATCTCTTATTTAAGTTTTGGTGAAAGTGATGCCCATCCACATAAAATAGTTGACAGGAAGTGTTAAGGAGAAAAGATCAGGCTAATTCAATGCCTAGGGATGTAACAATCATTTTTTATTAGTAAATATTTTTAAATTAGGATAACGTACGTATTAATGGAATAAAAATTTTCTTTATCTGACAATTGATTTACAAAAACCAGAATCCTGATTAAATTCAAATAATGATTATATTCAACATCTATAGGAAAATCGAAAACGAGAATCATATGCAAGGAAAATCAGTTCATGATGGAGGAAAATTTACCTTAATTACTGATGTGTTTCTCTTCAGGAATTTCAATCTCTTCGTATCGAAATTTATTTTTGCTTTAATTTATTTCTATAGCTCATAAGAACTTGCTATCACAGAACATATGTTTTGATGGTAAACTTGATCAGATTTTTGAGGGAAAAAAAAATTGATTTGAAATAATATTATATTGTTGCAGGAAAAAATGTGAGGGCAACTTTGATTTGGTGTATCTTGGGCCACGTACGCATCAGGAAAAGATACGTGTGGGTAACAATAAAATTAGATTGGTGCAGGAAAATAGATTTTCCAAAATCTGTCCTTTGACCGACCGATCCTATACGATCCTTGTTCAAATTGGCCCCGTATGTGCCACGTCAACACGTCAAAATTCGGCCACGTCATCAACTTCAAAATTCTCGCCACATCATCACTGAACTGGTTAGTGGTTACGGCTGATGATAATTTGGACAAGCAAAACAGTTGATAATTACAAAGAGGGAACAGTAAAGGCAGACCAAAATGCCGCGAGCTTCGCTTATTTTTACCTGAAACAAAAGTTGGCCCAAAATTATAAAGCAATGGCCCAAAGTTTACTATACCCCGTCGTGACCACCAAAAAAAAAAAAAATATCGTAACAGAGCTCAATTTCAAACGAAGATCCAAAACGCCGGCATTTTGGTGCAGCCATTGCTCAGAGTTTTTTGTTTTTATATGCCGCAAAGTGCTTATTTTCCAAATATATATCCCTTCATTCCATTTATTCACTTATACACGACAAATTCACCTGCATAAAGATTGATACTCTCATTTGTGAATTACAAATTACAATTAAAATTTCTGTTCTTTACCATCTTCAAAATTTTCCTCTCATTTTTATTTCACTTTCTTAACTTTAAAATTCACCTGCATAAAGATTTCTGATTTGGAATTGGAATTGTGATTCTTCACTTTCTGATCCTTCCTATGAGTTTCATGGCTGCGGAAAATGTGGAAGTACCAGTTTGAAATTTTATAACTTGTTCAAAAAACCACTGTCCAATAGATTGTAAGCTAAGCAATAAGACTTGGTGCTCAAAGTCTAAAAGTTATAAAGACTTGGTAGCGCTCCCTTAAGTGCACCTGCATAGCATATCTTTTCTTGTGATTTCAATAAGAAAAAAAGATAAAATGGATTGTTTGTCTCAGCCTTTTCAACTTTTGATTTGCCTCCAGTTATTGCTCTTGTATTTTCAGTTTCCTGCAGACTAATTAGAAACATACAGTAATATATTCTAATTTGGACAAAGCTAGCTTCTTCTAGATAATTAAACATGGAATTGGACACAGCTTCTGCTGTTTCCTTTTGGATTGGGTTGTGGAATCAAAGTTACTCGCACCGTTTTAAGCACTCTATATAGTCCGTAATTTTACAAAATTGGCGACAAATGCATGAACTAAGTAGACTTCATAACTAGATTATGAGCTGGTCTTAGCAACAAGACTTCGTGCTGTGTAAGTCATAGAGTATTCCAATTAAAGATTTGGTGCTCCAAGTCTAAAAGGATTATGTTTGGTTAGATTCTCCCTTTAGTGGTGTGAGTAAAAGACGTTGCTAGAAAAAGTTAACTTATAAGGTGTACTTGACTGAAATGCTCATTAATGACTTTGAGAAAGAAAGACTTGTCAGTTGTTCCATACATATCTCTTAATTTGGACAATCTTACATCAGTAACTTTCAACTTTTCTGATCCTTCCGTCAGTTTCGTTATCATAGCCGTGGAAAAGAAGTTTGTGGTTTTTAAAAAATTGGCCGAAAACATTAATTAAGATTACTGCTCGTCAATTCATACAGTTGACCAGGAGAAAAGTTCACTTTAGAGCCTTATAGGGGAAAGGGATTGAAGGAAAGATGTCTTTCTGTTTTAAGTTCAGTAGTAATAAAGAGCAGGTAACTTGGCATATGTTTTTAGCTTAAAATTCATACAGTTGACCAGTTACATAAAAATATCTGAGAGTTCGGTTTTCTTTTTGTATAACAATTTAATTTTTTTTTTGAAGGCGGTTATACTGGGAATCTTGCATTCTATTTAAAGCAGCACTATTTATCGATATTCTGATTAGACAAATATTCGGGACATATTATTACATTTAAATTACATAAGTACGCTCTTTCTACTCACGTGAGGAAGAAGAAATAATAATTGTTTAAAAATCTTTTGTGGGGCGACAAGCTCTCACCCTCACAGCTTGTGACCTCAATAACAGGCCCACCCCACGCTGTGGAATTGAACAGCTCTCGTTATAGGAATTTTTACCGGAGGTGGTAAATGGCCATGACATCCTAGTCGTACGAACTGTTAGTACTGCTCAATTTATATTATTGTCATCAATAATAACAGGCGGTAATAATATCAAAATGATAATGGCGCACAGCTTCTTCTAGATAGCATGCATGATAAACACGTCTACTTTGATATTTTACACCAGTAGATCCCACGACTAGATAATAAGGGCACACTAATATGACTTGTTATATACGCACTCCTACCGAACCTCACCCGATAACATAAAGGAATGAATCCTCGAATCTGGGGATTGATATATCCAATAAAATGTCCTTATTTAAACATGACAAAACAACATAAGCCTTAATCTTCACTAAATTCGAATCTTATAAGATAAGAGATAAGTTTTCATAATTTAAATATATTTTTTTTATTATTTCTCTTATATAAATTTAAAAAGCCAACGGATGAAGATGGAAAGGTATAGTAGTGGAGATTAGTGCAATACCCTAATCTAGATTTTTTCTAATTTTATAAAGGGCCAGAAATACCTTGTTTACGTATCATTAGGAAATGCATTAACATAAATACGGCAGTAAGAAGAGGTAATACAAAAGTGTGTAAACTATAAAAACGAGTCAAAGTGGACTGTCCCACAAAGGAACCGAGAAGAAGGCATCAGCAACAACTGGTTTTATTGCGTTAATTGAGACGAAAATAAAGGAAGTGAATAAAGACACAGTTTTGAGAGCTATAGCCCCGGGATGGAAGTACAAACTGGAATATGAGTGGAAAACGCACCTTTTGGAGAATTATGGTCTGCTTAGACCAAAGGAAAGGGTATGATCAGCAAAGATAATAGCCAGATTTCTGGTTTGGAATTGGAATTTTAACTCTTCACTTTTTGATCCTTCCCATGAGCTTCATGGCTGTGGAAAATGAAAAATTACTAGTTTGAAATTTTATACATTGTTCAAGAAAATCACAGTCCAACAGATTCCAAAACTAGATTATGAGGCTCAGCAACAACATTTGGTGATCGAAGTCTAAAAGTATTACAAAGACTTGGTGCCTCCCATAAATTCACTTAATGCTAGCACATCATTTTTCTTCTACATTTAGTCAAATCTTTACTTGTGATTTCTATAAGAAAAAGGATAATATGATTTATTTAACTCATCCTTTTCAACTTTTGATCTGCCTCCGGTTATTGCTCTTATATTTTCAGTTTTCTGCAAATTAATTAGCAACATACCAGTAATATTTGTTTGTTCCTTATAAGGGGACTTGACTAGGTGCTCATTAATAATTATTAATGTGATTTGAGAAAAGAAGACTTTTTCTACGTATGCCTATTAATTTGGGCAATTTTACATCAGTAACTTTCAACTTTTATGGATACCGTCTATTCCTCTATCTCACATAAAAAAATAATAAAACAATAATAACAACAACCGGAGTCTAGGCGGCTGCTATTACAGCCCTAAAGCTCGAGGCACGCCAATGCTTGGCTTGCGGCCTTGTGCCAAGCATAATGGGGCAACGGATGTGCGAGAAAGTAAGGCAAGTCTGCACGCAGGCTGGGGCATGGCAGCAACCAGCGGGCTGATTAGCAGCGCGCGACATATGTGCGAGGCAGCGCACAAGTGCTCCGAGGGATAGCGCGCACGCGAATGTGCGCAAGTCTTGGGCACGCTGATGGGCAGCGGGCGAGCACGTGCTCCAAGAAACGGACACATGCATGCTAACGGATAGCGGACAAGCGCGCCAAGGGAGCGCACACGCACACAACCTGTGCCACACACAAGCAATCATGCCAAGGGGATTGTAGGAGCAATTCTTGGTGGCAGCGGCCCGCCACTACATGGGCACTACCTAAAATGGGGATATTGTCTAAGTGGGGATGGTCTGCCACTATTCAATGTAACCTAAATAATAGTGTGTGGGCATAGCACTAAGGTAGTGGGCTAATTGTTTATGTGGTATTGGTAGGGAGCCTAGTGAGTGGGGTTGTCACTCACAAATGCTATAAATAGCATTGGGAGGGAGAGCTAGGAGAGCCAAGTGTTGGAATTTATGAGATGTGGGGAATAGCAAATGTAGAGAAATACAATAATAATGGTGGAACTTTATTGTATAAAGTAATGTGTTTACAACTATGTATATAGGAAAGACAATAGTATTAGATAAACTGCAGAAAAGAATGTGTACTTCAAGGCACGTTACAAATGTCGCTTTCCTTAAGACGTTATTTACCCCCACTAATTGAGTGATGCACATGGGTTAAACAAATACGCCTCCAGGATACAATGAAGCACTTGTTTGTTTGCTTGCGTTGTGCATCGACGAAAGCAAACTAGAATACTCTTGAATGTTGCAAGCCTGCCAAGAAACAATATATTGTTCCTGCAGAAAACAATATATTGGATTTTTAATGCACAAAAGAAATGGATGTTTATGTTGAAATTCGTTCTAGAGAAGAGGGGTGAGAAAAGAGTGGCGTAGGATGATTAATTTCATGTCTAAATGGCTTAAACATGACCCCTATTTATAGATATGCTTGTGCCCCTTCATTTGGGTTGTTATCTTTCATGATACCCCTTCATTCATGGCCATTGGATCTAAATTTAATTTTAATCAATGGTCCAAATTGAACCATCACCATTTCAAATGAAATGTCACCATGAAATGATGCATCTCTAAGCGAAATGTTACCATGAAAAGTTATATCATTTAGTAAAAAGATACATTTTCTATAAGACACAATTAAATGGACATGTCCTTACAACAAGACACCATTCCATTAGACATGTCTTTAGTGAAAGGTACCTTTTCTATAAGGCACAATTAATTGGACATGTCTTTACCAAAAGACACTAGTTAACACTATTTATTTTAAAAATTTTCCAACACCAAATTTTGTAGAGAGTGAGTGGCATTCTCTAGTTCTCTTGCTTAAGCTATTTGTAATCCTTGTTCTTGATTAATAAGAAAAGGTTGGAAGTCGATGCTTCCGTAAACATTGTGTGCCTTGTTCCTAGTGAGTGTTGGATCGTTGAAATTCTTGGGGTGTGTTTACACACATAGCCTCCGTTAATCGTCGGTGGTGGAAAAGCTTATCATGTGGCCACGACAAGAAAATAGCCTTGTGACAGCTGCCACATCACCATATACGACAGACAACTAACATTTCTCTTATCTATATATCGTTTGAGCTTTAATTTGGACTGGTTAGTGGAAATTGGAAAAACTCGAATAATCAAAGTCTACTAAAGACGTCAAGAAAGGAAACGAGTAAAATACGAACATAGTCTATCAATGTTTATCCGTAACGTAATGTTGCGTGTTGGCTGTATTAATAGAAGTCCGCCTCATGTGCCAATAGGCTCGTAGCCCGTTGACAGCACTGATGCTCTCAAATCTTGAGAGCAATTAATTCGTGGGACTCACTTTTTTCTGTCAATATAATTAGATAAATATATTTAGAGCATATATCCCTAACAAATTTACGAAATTATCCATCTGACTTTTAGGAAATTATACCATTTCAGGACCCAAAATTTCATTTGAATTTAGTTTAAATTACAGCCCTGAGGAAACTTCTAAGATTTGTACGAACTTTTATTTTCATAACAAATTCTTAAACTACTTCCGTTTGTTGTGTTTTTAATTAATTTCCAGTTTAATCCTTAATCTTCTCTGAATTTCTTCTTTTTTTTTTTCAGCTTAGGGGAGCATATTAACGCCTACATAAAAGAAGCTATATACCATTATAAATAGAGTAATATTAGTACAAAATTAATTCAAACTAGAGAAAAAGATGACATATTTATAAAGCCTTACTGTGGAATGCTTAATGTTGACTTGGGAAAAGGGTTTGAGATCTATATTGAGTATTGATCAAGTAATGAGTATTGATCAAGCTTGCAATTTCAGCATAGAGATTACAAACATATATAGTGAACAATTAAGAGTAAATGGAAGGTCTAACAACTAATTGGAATTTTACAAAACTAGCGACAAATGCACCAATAAACTAGACCCAGAACAAGATTACGAGGAAAAAAGTACAAAGTTAGAAAAATTAGAAATAATAGGTAATAATTCAATTAGAAAAGATAATAAAGAAATATATACATTAGAAAAATTAGCCGAGATATAACAATAAAAACGTAAAATTTAATTTATAGTTTAGAAGATAGAAATGAAGACTTGGTGATCTGACTCTAAAGGTGTTCTATTTAATTAGATTCCCCTCTAGTGGTGTGATTAAAAGAGATGGATAGAGAAGGTTATTTTAACTTGTAAGGTGGACTTGACTAAAGTGTTCATTAATGACATGACGTTGAGAAAGAAAGGCTTATTCCCCACATGCCTCTTAATTTGGGCAATCGTACGTCAATAACTTTCAACCTCTTTGATTCCTCCCACGGGTTTGGAGTTTTGCAAAATTGGCCACAAATTCATGCACCAACTAGATTCCGGAAGAATATAATGAGGCTCAGTATAACAAAAGGGCTGGTGCATGCTCTGAAAGTCCAAATGAATTACAATTAATTAGATTTTTTCAGCCTCAATTTCAAACGGTAGTGTTGATCAATCTTATAAGTAGATTACACATATTAATTTGCAGTAAACTAATTAAGAAGTAAATGGATGGTCGAACAACCTGCTTAACAAATCGAAACAGAATCAAAACAGAGGAGGGAAAATGGATTGAGTTTGTGTATATGACTAATTAAGGGTGAGTCTAGCTTAAGGAGGGGAAAAAAATATGAGTCTGGCTGGCTGTTACATCTCTTTTTACACAACTTGGTTATTTGGATCTCTCATCTAACAGTTTTAGTGGTCACATTCCAGCATCTTTTTCAAATCTTCAGCAGCTTCGTCATTTAAATCTTGGGTTCAACGAATTTGTTGGTAAAATTCCGGATATTTTTACCAACCTAACCCAACTTGATTATTTAAGCTTGGGAAGGAATCAACTGATTGACTCGATTCCAAGTTCAATCTTTGAACTTGTTAATTTGACATTTGTCGATCTTTCTTTGAACAATTTAAGTGGCAGTGTTGAGCTTTACGATTTTTCAAAGCTCAAAAATCTTGAATTTCTTTCTCTTTCTAACATTAATTTATCATTGAGCACCAAATTGACAGTCAACTCGTCTTTCTCAAATCTTAGGTCGTTGGATTTATCGACTGACGGAGTTGTCGAAGCTCCTCAAAACAAATACTGATTCACCTAAATAAAATTGTAGAAATAGTGGAACCAGGTCGAATCCCAAGAGAACTATGTATTTTATTTTCTCAAAGTTTAAAAATCAAATTTTCCCAAAAATCTAGATTTTGCAAGGTTTCTGCCAACAACCGGATCACCGGTAAAGGAAAACGGTTAGCCGTTTATTGAGGAAGAATTCTGGGAGTTATCCGGCTAACCGGATAAGCGGAACCGGCAAACCGGTTGCAGTTCGTAAGCTTCCTGGAAATATCCGGATTACCGGTTGGAGAAATCCGGAAGACCGTTTGTGGCTTGTGTCGGTTTCTGGAACGATCCGGCTATCCGGCTGAGTGGGATCCGCCATCGTTGCGGATGGTAATGATTCGGTGCTCGGCTAACCGGATACTGGATCCGGAAGACCGGTTTCGTGTTCTCTTCTCTGGATCTATTCGGTCAACCGGAAGATGGAAATCCGGAAAGCCGAATTCGAGGTTCTCTCCTTGCTGTTGATATTCGGCTAGCCGTTTGAGTGATTTCCGGAAGACCGAATGTTGATTCTCTTCTTGCTGACTTCAATCGGACAACCGGTTATGGGAAACCGGTAGACCGTTTCTCAGTTTCTTCCTTTCTGTTTTTAATCGGCTAGCCGGTTTAAGAAAACCGGTTATCCGAATTTCTGGGGTTTTAAGGGTTTTCGAGAATTTGATGAAAATAAATAAAAACAAGACTTTTAAAATTAAACAAACAAAAATTCAATCTTACCAAACTTCCAATCCAAGGGTGTCAATTCCATCCAATTGTAACTTTGATCATAGGCAAAAATATAAATTACTCAATCCAAGAACTTAGTCTACTTAATCGGAATCAGCAATTATTCTCCTAATGTAATAGACTCAAACAATCGCCCAAATCCCAACTTATCACTAATTTAACTGGGCATCATCGTTCCATATCAAATTAAGTGATAGCATTAAGAATAGTGAGAATGACTAAAACAAGATCAATTAATTCAGATTACTCCAATTTAATCAATTTGTATTTGTATTTCCCTAGAGCCTATCATGCAAGCTATGTAATTGTGGCCACCAATATACACACACATGAGCCAACTCTTTGCTACTCAATTCAATCATTCATGACAATTACGGATCACAAACTCAAGACTAGCGATAGAAAAATAAATATTGAATTAAGGCGTCAACTCAATCAATATAAATAATTCATAGACAATAAGAACAAGAAATAAAAATTACTTGGATTGAAGAAATTCTAGTTAAGTTCAAAGCCTCACAAAACTACAACTGGAATTTGATTACCCTTGGACTGGAATTAAAAGCTTAGCCACTCATGGTGGCCAAACAAAACATAAGTTGTTTAGAGAAAACAAATTGCAGCCGTTTTTCTCTTTTTCTCCCTTCCTCTCGTCCAAGCCCCATTTTGTTCCTCCGTTCAAGCCTTTTATAATGCTTGCTTTTTGTTTCCTTTTTGGTTTCCTCTTTTGCTAGCTTTCCTAATCCTTCTTGGCTTCTTCTTCTCTTAACGTTAGAAACCGCTCCTTCAAGTCAACGGTCACCCACGCCCAAAGCCCAAATAAAGCCCTTATTATCCACTTTTTATCTTAATCTCCATGTTTTGGCTCCTAGATCAAATCAAACATAATTTACACAAATTAGCACGAGATCAATCAAAATATGAGGGGATTAAACAAAATATAATATGACTATTGACGGAGTTGTCGAAGCTCCTCAAAACAAATACTGATTCACCTAAATAAAATTGTAGAAATGGTGAGACCAGGTCGAATCCCTAGAGAACTATGTATTTTATTTTCTCAAAGTTTAAAAATCAATTTTTCCCAAAAATCTAGATTTTGCAAGGTTTCTGCCAACAACCGGATCACCGGTAAAGGAAAACGGTTAGCCGTTTATTGAGGAAGAATTCTGGGAGTTATCCGGCTAACCGGATAAGCGGAACCGGCAAACCGGTTGCAGTTCGTAAGCTTCCTGGAAATATCCGGATTACCGGTTGGAGAAATCCGGAAATCCGGTTGTGGCTGGTAATGATTCTGGCGCGATCCGGCAAACCGGTTGAGGGAAAATCCGGAAGACCGAATTCGATTTGTGATGGTTCTGGAAAGATTCGGTTTGCCGGATAAGGGAAAACCGGTAGACCGAAACTTATTCTTTTCCTTTCTGACGTTATCCGGACAGCCGGAAAATGGAAGCGGAAGGCCGGTTACGAGTGGCAACGATTCTGGAAGCTAATCGGATAACCGGTTGAGGAGAAACGGAAGTCCGGTTGTGGGTATCTCTCCTTGCTGTTGCGTTTCGGCTATCCGGATAGGAGAAACCGGTAAACCGGTTGGAGAAAATCCGGAAATTCGTTTGTCTTTCTTCTCGGTTCTGACTTGATTCGGACAACCGGAAGAGGAATCCGGAAATCCAGTTGCGGCTAGTGATATTTCTGGATGCGATCCGGCTAACCGGTTGAGGAGAAATCCGGAAGACCGAATTTGATTTGTGATGGTTCTGGAAGGATTCGGTTTGCCGGATGAGAGGAAACGGATAGCCGAATGTGGCAAGTAGCAATTCTGGAACTGAAACGGATAACCGGTTAAGGCAATCCGGAAGACCGGTTGCGACTTCTCCCTATTCTGGAATGATCCGGCTATCCGGATGTGAAACCGGTAAGCCGTTTGGTGAATCCGGTTATCCGATTACTTTGATTTCAAGGGTTTTCAACGAGAGTTTGATGAAAATAAATAAAAACAAGACTTGAAATTTAAACAAACAAAAATTCAATCTTACCAAACTTCCAATCCAAGGGCATTAATTCCATCCAATTGCAATTTTGATCATAGGCAAAAATATAAATTACTCAATCCAAGAACTTAGTCTACTTAATCGGAATCCCGCAGAAAGTAATTATTCTCCTAATGTAAATAGACTCAAACAACCGCCTAAATCCAAACTTATCACCAATTTAACTGGGCATCATCGTTCCATATCAAATTAAGTGATAGCATTAAGAATAGTGAGAATGACTAAAACAAGATCAATTAATTCAGATTACTCCAATTTAATCAATTTGTATTTTTATTTCCCTAGAGCCTATCATGCAAGCTATGTAATTGTGGCCATCAATATACACACACATGAGCCAACTCCTTGCTACTCAATTCAGTTATTCATGACAATTACGGATCACAAACTCCTGACTAGCGATAGAAAAATAAATATTGAATTAAGGCGTCAACTCAATCAATATAAATAATTCATATGAAATAAGAACAAGAAAATAAAAATTACTTGGACTGAAGAAATTCTTGTTAAGTTCAAAGCCTCACAAAATTACAACTGGAATTTCATTAACCCCTGGACCGGAATTAAAACCTTAGCCACTCATGGTGGCTAAACAAAACAAAAGAATTGAGAAGAAAATAATTGCAGCAGCCCTCTTGCTTCCCACGTTGGTTCCCCTCTTCACGCCTAGCTTCCTCTCTTTTTATATTGCTCACGTTCCTTTTTGTTTCCTTTTCTTGTCCTTTTTGGTTTCCTCTTTTGCTAGCTTTCCTAATCCTTCTTGGCTTCTTCTTCTCTTAATGCTAGGAAACCGTCTCCTTCAAGTCAACGGTCAGCCCACGTTCCAAAGCCCGAATAAAGCCCTTTTTATCCACTTTTTATCATAATCTCCATGTTTTGGCTCCTAGATCAAATCAAACATAATTTACACAAATTAGCACGAGATCAATCAAAATATAAGGGAATTAAACTAAATATAGCATGACTATTTATGACCTATCAAATTCCCCCACACCTAAACCATGCTTGTCCTCAAGCATATCTTAAATCATCATACCAATCCTCTCTTTTACCTCCTTTCAAAACATTCAATATCCAAGAATACCAATAAAGCTAAACACACATCAATGAGTTGAATCATAGTGACAATCTAGAGAATAAGCATTCATAGGATAGAATTTGTAACAAAAACATAAGCATCTCATCGATTCATCAAAATCAAATGCAGCAAGACTTAACACCCTCGCATGGTTTCGCTCAATGCTCTCAAAGTGTTTAGGGTGCGTGTTTTACTCTCAAAATCAAAGCATAGCATGTTATTACCATAGGCTTGCAAATGATTTAAATCTCCACCACTGCATATGAATATGATGCAAAAATCAAAGGGACTTAACAAGGGTTGAAATGGGGCTTAGGTAAGGGTATGGTAGAAGGGAAAATTAAGGGTTTAATGATCAAGACAAAGAGTTAGTTACATGCATGATTTAGATGATAAACGAAATAAACAAACATACTTCCAAGATGATGAAATTTATCCCCACATTTAAGCACTTAAAACACTTGGAGAAACAATTTGATAGTTCAATTGCTTTTGTAAATAATTCTCCAATCATCCAATTAAGGGAGTAAATTTCTCAACAGAATTTTTTTTTTTTTTTCGATTTTTTTTTTTCATGCAATCACTTCACTCTTGTCTTGATAGGGTAGAAAGAAAACAAGGATAACAAACAAGAAGGCTTGGGGTTAAATAATGTGTTAGAAAACAAAGGAAAGGGAAAATTAGGCTCAAAGGGGCTAACTAGGGGAAAATAAAATGTGCGTCTTTTAGAGTTTAAGAATTGGTTAAACCTAATTGCCCTTATCACACTTAAGCATCAATTCAAAAATGTGGTCTCAACGTACATTCATAAGCAAGTTCTAGAATAAACACACTAAGTTTGATACACTCAACAAAAATAAAAGGAGCAAAAATGTAATGAGTTGCTCTTAGGCTCAAAAGCTCACTAGAGTGTCTATTTTGCATCAAGTCTTGTGCACTTTTCAATCAACAAATTAATTCGACACTATCGAAAATTTTAAAGAAAAATACTATTCATGCTTACCTCTTTCATGCATTAAAACTCAAACCTAACTTACAAGGTATTCAAAGATATTGGGAAGACTTAAAGCACAAAATTTTTTATTTTTAAGAACATTGCCAAAATCCTCCCCCACACCTAAATAATACATTGTCCCCAATGTATCGACAAGTAAATAGCTCACAAAAAATAATAATGATGAAAAGTAAATGAGAAGGGAAGAAAGAAACTCCCCTGAATGTGAGCGATGTGGACCCGAATGATCTAGGGAGAGGGTTCCAAGGAAAGCTGAAGAGTGGCGTGAGCACGATTTATTGAGGTTAATCTTCTTCATCAAGAACATCTGGAGGCTTAAAATAAAATCAACGAAAGTAAAGAAAACTAAATATAATAAAGAAATGAAAACTCAAAAGCGAGAATAAAGAAAATATTTGGGTTGCCTCCCAATAGCGCCTTTGTTTTATGTCTTTATTGACACGCAGTTTAATAATTCATCCAATGCCTTTTAAATTAGATTGTGCATCTAATTTTAGCTCATTCCCAACACTTCCTTGGGCAAAAACATCCTGCACAATAGAATCAAGCACATCAATTTGACAAAGAGAATGCACATCAGTAGGGTGTTTCACATCATCAAATATGTTAAATTTAACAATCTCTCCATCAAACTCGACAGAGAGAGTACCCTCATCTACATCAATTTTCGTCTTGGCAGTTTTCATGAAGGGTCTCCCTAACAAAATCGAAGCCGATTTTGAAGAAGGATTACCTTCCATCTCTAATATGTAAAAATCTACAGGAAATATAAGCTCATTAACCTGTACCAAGACATCTTCCACTATCCCAAGTGGGTGAATATAAGAACGGTCAGCCAATTGAATAACTACACCAGTCGTTTGCAAGTCATTTAATTTTAATTCTTGGTAAACGGAATATGGCATGACATTAATTGAAGCTCCTAAATCTAGCATAGCATGCTCAATTTTCTTTTCACCAATCACACAAGGTAATGAAAACATACCTGGATCCTTGCATTTTTCTGGCATATTCTTTTGTAAAATCGCCGAAACATTCTTACTTACCTCAACCTTCCCCTTTTCCTTCATCTTCCTCTTGTTGGTGCACAACGTTTTCAAGAACTTTGCATATTTGGGGATTTGTTTGATCGCATCCAATAAGGGGATGTTAATTTGCACTCTCCTAAACGTGTCCAGAATCTCCTTTTCTTGCTCATCTTCTTTGGGTTTAGCTAACCTGCTAGGAAAAGGAGGTGTAGGCGTGTAAGATGAAAGAGATAAAGGAGGATCGAATTTTACCCCACGCCTTATTTTAGATGGAGCGTCTTCATCTTCGTCTCCCTTGGCCATTTCAGCTTCTTTAGGTGGAGTTGATCCCGAGGGAATTTCTTTTCCGCTTCGCAGTGAAATTGCACGTTCTCCTTGGGTTGACTTACGGTTGTGGCAACTTTCCGTACGAGCTTCCAACTTACTAACTGACGTGGCCAATTGAGTAATTTGGTTGCCTAAATTATGGATGCTTGTTCTTGTTTCCTGCTGAAGTTGAAGAGTACTATTAGCAAGATTCTTAACAATATCTTCCAAAGACATACCTGAGTTTGGAGCTTGAGTCTGTGTAGGGATTGGAGGTGGTCTTGTAAAGTTCTGAGGAGGTGGCCTTTGTTGTCCTCCTTGGTTTCCATAGCTAAAGTTAGGATGATCCCTCCATCCAGGATTGTAGTGATTCGAATAGGGATCATACTTCCTTTGTGCGTGCCCAGGAAACCCTCCTATGGCATTGGCTTCTTGTGTGGAGTCTTGTTGTAATGTGGGGCACATATCAGTAGGATGCCCATGAAGTGAGCATATTCCACACGCTTTCACTGTTTGTAATTGCCCTACAGCCATTTGACGAACCAAAGCAGTTAAATCAGAAATTTGATTTTTAAGATCGCTTACCTCGTTAACTTGCTTGATAGATCCTCCACCCGCTCTTGTACCAAATTGTTGAGAAGTTTCAGCCATATTTGAAATCAATTGTTTGGCTGCTTCAGGTGTCTTGTTCACTAAAGCTCCACCACTTGCTGCATCAATCATACTCCTATCCATTGGCAACAATCCCTCATAGAAATATTGGATGAGGAGTTGATCCGAAATTTGATGGTGGGGAAAACTTGCACATAATCTTTTGAATCGTTCCCAGTATTCGTACAACGTCTCCCCAGTGATCTGTGTGATGCCATAAATCTCCTTCCTAATACTAGCGGCTCGTGAGGCAGGAAAGAATTTTTCCAGAAATTGCCTTTTCATCTCGTTCCATGTGGTGATTGAACCGGAAGGTAGATAATAGAGCCAATCCTTAGCTTGATCCTTCAAAGAGAAAGGAAAAGCTCTAAGGTTGATTTGCTCCTCGGGTACACCATGTGGCTTCATTCCAGAGCAAACAATGTGAAATTCTTTGAGGTGCTTATGAGGATCTTCACCTGCAAAACCACGAAAAGAAGGAAGTAAATGAATCAAACCAGATTTTAATTCAAAATCATTAGCAAAGTTAGGTAATGTTGATTCAAATCGAGTTCTTTGAGAGTTCGCCATCTCTTTAGCTGAAAAAATGGATGTACCACCTGGTTAAATCTATCTCGCTTCTTCCTCAAGACGCTTCCTTCTAGTCTCTTTTCTCAATTGACGCGTTGTCCTCTCGATTTCTGGATTATACTGCAAATTAGGAGTCTGAGAAGAATGGGTCATAAACTAAATCAAATAAACAATTAAACAATGAGAACCCCCCTTTAACGGCGCCAATTTTGACGGAGTTGTGGAAGCTCCTCAAAACAAATACTGATTCACCTAAATAAAATTGTAGAAATAGTGGAACCAGGTCGAATCCCAAGAGAACTATGTATTTTATTTTCTCAAAGTTTAAAAATCAAATTTTCCCAAAAATCTAGATTTTGCAAGGTTTCTGCCAACAACCGGATCACCGGTAAAGGAAAACGGTTAGCCGTTTATTGAGGAAGAATTCTGGGAGTTATCCGGCTAACCGGATAAGCGGAACCGGAAAACCGGTTGCAGTTCGTAAGCTTCTGAAATATCCGGACACGGTTGGAGAACCGAAGACCGTTTGTGGCTTGTGTCGGTTTCGAACGATCCGGCTATCCTACCGAGTGGGATCCGCCATCGGCGGATGGTAATGATTCAGGTGCTTTGCCAACTGGATACGGGATCCAAGACCGGTTTCGTGTTCTCTCTTCGGATCTATTCGGTCAACCGGAAGATGGAACCGGAAAGTCAATTCGAGGTTCTCTCCTTGCTGATATTCGGCCAGCCGTTTGAGTGATTTCCTAAGACCAATGTTGATTCTCTTCTTGTCGACTTCAATCGGACAACCGTTACATGGGAAACCCAGACCGTTTCTCAGTTTCTTCCTTTCTGTTTTTAATCGGCTAGCCGGTTTAAGAAAACCGGTTATCCGAATTTCTGGGGTTTTAAGGGTTTTCGAGAATTTGATGAAAATAAATAAAAACAAGACTTTTAAAATTAAACAAACAAAAATTCAATCTTACCAAACTTCCAATCCAAGGGTGTCAATTCCATCCAATTGTAACTTTGATCATAGGCAAAAATATAAATTACTCAATCCAAGAACTTAGTCTACTTAATCGGAATCCCGCAGAAAGCAATTATTCTCCTAATGTAATAGACTCAAACAATCGCCCAAATCCCAACTCATCACTAATTTAACTGGGCATCATCGTTCCATATCAAATTAAATGATAGCATTAAGAATAGTGAGAATGACTAAAACAAGATCAATTATTACTCCAATTTAATCAATTTGTATTTGTATTTCCTAGAGCCTATCATGCAAGCTATGAATTGTGGCCACCAATATACACACACATGAGCCAACTCTTGCTACTCAATTCAATCATTCATGACAATTACGGATCACAAACTCAAGACTAGCGATAGAAAATAAATATTGAATTAAGGCCAACTCAATCAATATAAATAATTCATAGACAATAAGAACAAGAAATAAAATTACTGATCAAGAAATTCTAGTTAAGTTCAAAGCCTCACAAAACTACAACTGGAATTTGATTACCCTTGGACTGGAATTAAAAGCTTAGCCACTCATGGTGGCCAAACAAAACATAAGTTGTTTAGAGAAAACAAATTGCAGCCGTTTTTCTCTTTTTCTCCCTTCCTCTCGTCCAAGCCCCCTTTTGTTCCTCCGTTCAAGCCTTTTATAATGCTTGCTTTTTGTTTCCTTTTTGGTTTCCTCTTTTGCTAGCTTTCCTAATCCTTCTTGGCTTCTTCTTCTCTTAATGCTAGGAAACCGTCTCCTTCAAGTCAACGGTCAGCCCACATTCCAAAGCCCAAATAAAGCCCTTATTATCCACTTTTTATCTAAATCTCCATGTTTTGGCTCCTAGATCAAATCAAACATAATTTACACAAATTAGCACGAGATCAATCAAAATATGAGGGGATTAAACAAAATATAATATGACTATTTATGACCTATCATCGACTTGTAATATAAGTGAGTTTCCAGACATCTTGAGAACTCAACATCAGTTAGGGTGGTTGGACCTTTCTGAAAACCAAATCCGTGGTAGGATTCCCGGTTGAACTCAACATACTTTGTATTTTTTAGATCTTTCACAAAACTTCCTGACAAGCATAGAACATCTTCCGTGGAAAAATCTCAAATCTCTTTCCCTTGATTCGAACTTACTTCAAGGATCACTTCTAGATCTACCACCTCTTATGATACAATTTTCAGTTTCTAACAATAATTTGACTGGAGAGATTCCATCGTCATTTTGTAATTTGAGTTCCATTCAATATTTTGACTTATCCAACAATTGCTTGAGTGGACAAATTCCACAATGTCTTGGAAACTCAACACATGAAATTTTGGGTGCCCGTGTGATCAACTTCCGAGGTAGCATCCTACAGACATATAAACTGGGCTGCAAATTGACTTATCTTGGGCTGAATGGCAATCGCCTGGAGGGACCATTACCACCATCTTTGATTAACTGTGACCAATTATTCGCCCTTGATGTTGGGAATAACAACTTGAGCGGCCCAATTCCAGAATATCTTGGAAACTCAACAAATTTGCACTTTCTTGATGTTGGGAATAATAGCTTGGTCGGCCCAATTCCAGAATGTCTTGGAAACTCAACAGTTGAAGTCTTGGATATGAGAATGAACAGGTTTAGTGGCAGCCTTCCTCAAACATTTGCAAAAAGTTGTGTTTTGGCAAGTCTTAACCTTAATGGCAATCAGTTGGAAGGACCATTGCCTCCAACTTTGGTTAATTGCAGGCATTTGGAAGTTTTAGATATTGGGAATAATCGGATTGATAATACATTTCCCCACTGGTTAGACGTTCTTCCTGAATTGCAAGTTCTTATATTGCGTTCTAATAGATTTTGGGGTCCTATTGGTGATACCAAGACAAGAGTTCCCTTTCCCAAGTTGCGAATAATTGATTGCTCTTACAATCAACTCACCGGTGTTTTGCCACTGATAGGTCATAAATAGTCATGTTATATTTTGTTTAATTCCCTCATATTTTGATTGATCTTGTGCTAATTTGTGGAAATCATGTTTGAATTGATTTAGGAGATGAATCCTGGACGTTATGATAAAATTTGGATAAAAAGGGCTTTATTCGGGCTTTGGAACGTGGGCTGACCGTTGACTTGAAGGAGACGGTTTCCTAGCATTAAGAGGAGAAGAAGCCAAGAAGGATTAGGAAAGCTAGCAATAATAGGAGAAGAAAAGGACGTGAGGAGTGAGGAGGCACAAAAAACGTTTCCTATAAAAGAACCAACGTGGCAAGTCAAGAAAAAAACACACAAGCTAGGCTCTAGGGGAGCTGGACGTGAGGAAGCAAGGGGAATTCTGCTGCAATTAGTTTTCTTCTCAAACATCTTTTGTTTTGTTTAGCCACCATGAGTGGCTAAGGTTTTAATTCCGGTCCAGGGGTTAATCAAATTCCAGTTGTAGTTTTGTGAGGCTTTGAACTTAACTAGAATTTCTTCAATCCAAGTAATTTTTATTTCTTATTCTTATTGTCTATGAATTATTTATATTGATTGAGTTGACGCCTTAATTCAATATTTATTTTTCTATCGCTAGTCTTGAGTTTGTGATCCGTAATTGTCATGAATAACTTAATTGAGTAGCAAGGAGTTGGCTCATGTGTGTGTATATTGATGGCCACAATTACATAGCTTGCATGATAGGCTCTAGGGAAATAAAAATACAAATTGATTAAATTGGAGTAATCTGAATTAATTAATCTTGTTTTAGTCATTCTCATTATTCTTAATGCTGTCGCTTAATTTGATATGGAACGATGATGCCCAGTTAAATTGGTGATAAGTTTGGATTTAGGCGATTGTTTGAGTCTATTTACATTAGGAGAATAATTACTTTCTGCGGGATTCCGATTAAGTAGACTAAGTTCTTGGATTGAGTAATTTATATTTTTGGCCTATGATCAAAGTTACAATTGGATGGAATTGACACCCTTGGATTGGAAGTTTGGTAAGATTGAATTTCTCTTTGCTTAATTTTAAAAGTCTTGTTATTTTTATTTTATTTATTTTAATTTCGTGTTAAAGAAAACAATTTGAAAACCCCAAAACCGGACAACCGGATTGCACAACATCCGGCCAACCGAATCAAACCAGAGAAGAGAAGACCCGCAAACGGCTTACCGGATTTCTCACATCCGGATAGCCGGATCGCTCCGTATCAGGAGAAGTCGCAACCGGTCTTCCGGATTGCCTTAACCGGTTATCCGTTTCAGTTCCAGAATTGCTACTTGCCACATTCGGCTATCCGTTTCCTCTCATCCGGTCATCCGTTTCCTTTCCAGAACCGACACAAGCCACAAACGGTCTTCCGGATTTCTCCTCAACCGGTTAGCCGGATCGCATCCAGAAATATCACTAGCCGCAACCGGATTTCCGGATTCCTCTTCCGGTTGTCCGAATCAAGTCAGAACCGAGAAGAAAGACAAACGGATTTCCGGATTTTCTCCAACCGGTTATCCGGTTCAATTCCAGAAACGCAACAAACAGCAAACGGACTTCCGGTTTACGCCAGCCGGCTGACCGAATAATTCCAGAAGGGTTACCAGTCACAAACGGTCATCCGGATTCCTCAACCGGTTAGCCGGTTAACGCCCAGAATTCTTCAACTCGCAAACGGCTAACCGTTTTCTCTTAACCGGTGATCCGTTTGGTGGCAGCAAGCTCGAAAATCTGATTTTTCTTGGAAACCGGTTGAGGAGAAATCCGGAAGACCGAATTCGATTTGTGATCTTTCTGGGAACAATCGGACAACCGGTTTCTGAGATCCGGAAGACCGAATGCGTGCTGTGATGATTCTGGATGCGATCCGGTCAGCCGGTTTGGTGAAATCCGGTAGACCGGTTGTGACTATATGCAATTCTGGAGCTGATTCGGCTACCCGGATGTGGAATCCGGATGACCGTTTGTGACTGGTAACCCTTCTGGAATATCACTAGCCGCAACCGGATTTCCGGATTCCTCTTCCGGTTGTCCGAATCAAGTCAGAACCGAGAAGAAAGAAAAACGGATTTCCGGATTTTCTCCAACCGGTTATCCGGTTCAATTCCAGAAACGCAACAAACAGAATTCGGACTTCCGGTTTACGCCAGCCGGCTGACCGAATAAATCCAGAAGTGTCACAAGCCTTAACCGGTCTTCCGGTTGTCCTTATCCGGTTAGCCGGATAATTCCCAGAAAAATTCAAACCAAATCCGGTCTTCCGGTTTACAAAATCCGGCTATCCGGTTTGCGGCAGAAGCTTGCAAAATCTAAATCTTTGGGAAATTAATTTTGTTTTAAACTTTGAGAAATTAAATACATAGTTCCCTAGGGATTCGACCTGGTCTCACCATTTCTACAATTTTATTTAGGTGAATCAGTATTTGTTTTTGAGGAGCTTCGACAAACTCCGTCAGCCACTACGGTATTTGGATAGTTTTAAAGCCATGATGCATGGGGCTAAAAACAGTGTCAAAGTTGATTATATGATGTTGCAGAATTTTTCTAATTACTATGAGTCAATATTTCTGACTATGAAAGGCATTGACATACAAATGGAGAGGATTCTAACAACTTTTGCAACAGTTGATTTGTCGAGCAATAGATTTCAAGGGAAAATTCCAGAAGTGTTGGGAAAGCTTAATTCACT
The DNA here is from genome assembly GCA_030449925.1 of Citropsis articulata. NCBI lineage: Eukaryota > Viridiplantae > Streptophyta > Magnoliopsida > Sapindales > Rutaceae > Citropsis > Citropsis articulata. The sequence continues at coordinate 1,662,915 of JASUUH010000096.1, read as the reverse complement.
AAAAAATCTCAACATTTCTCACAACAACCTGACATGTGGTATTCCATCATCATTGGAAAATCTGACACAGCTTGAATCTCTAGACCTCTCTTCAAACAAGCTTGCTGGACGTATCCCAGTGCAACTGGCAAGTCTGAATTATCTTTCGGTGTTGAATCTTTCGAACAACCAGCTCGAGGGACCCATACCGCGAGGACCCCAGTTTAATACATTTGGAAATGGTTCCTATTTAGGTAACTCAGGGTTGTGTGGATTCCCACTATCAAAAAGCTGCAACATTGATGAGGCACCAGAACCAACAGCACCATCAAGATTTTTCGAAGGAGATTATGCTTCAGGGTGGTTTGATTGGAAGTTTGCTAAGTTGGGTTACGCATCTGGAGTGGTGATCGGCTTGTCCATCGGATACATGGCATTTGTGACTGGAAGGCCACAATGGTTTGTAAGAATGATTGAAGGGAAGCAATCCAAGAAGTTGAGAAGGGTGATTAGACGAGGCAGAGCAAGTAGAAGAAGTTTGTAGGTGTTGTTACAAACAAATAAGCTGCTGTTCTTTGTGTCATTTTTACTCTCTGTTTCAGCTTGTGATCTTCGGTTTCTTCATGTCTTCTTGGCTACTCCTTTTTCTTCTCGATTACTTGACTTCAAGGCTTCTTTGGGAATTCCATCTCATTCGGTCTCTCTTTTTCCTCTCGGTCCTCCTCTGTTCTTGTTCTTTAATTCCTCACGCCTGTGCTTAGAGTTGAATTCTTCTCACGATCTTCTCTCTTATTTACCGTTGCTGTCCTTATCTGTTCCCGGTTCCCTGTTTCCTTTGTCATAGACTTGCCCCTTTTATAGATAATTTTGTGCTTATCCATTATTACAGGTGTCAACCGAAATTACACATACCCAACATCTTGACTTTCCATTTGTCCAGCACATTAGACTTATGTCCTTTTATTGTCCAACACTTGGCCACTCCAGCACACTAAACTTTTATCTTATTAATTCAGTAACAGTAAGCCCCCCATTGTATTATATTTTATTTATAAATATAATGCAATGTTTTGACAACTGTTACCACACGCGTCCTTATCCTTAAGCCATCTGCTTCAGGTAAGGTTCCAAACGTTTAGATATCCTTACTCTGATCTTGGCTGATCTGAAAAATCTCCCTGATGTTGAATTAATCAAATATGGGCAGCCATAAATATTATCGAGGAGGAGAGGTTAGTCGTGACCACTACCCGAGAAGGTTTGGTGACTTCAAGAAGGACGACAAGGATCGAAAAAGAGACTGCCACAGAATGTATGGAGGTGATTGTTACAGAGCATGTTGTGGAGGTCGCCAAAGGGTTCGTGATGAAGATTATTTTCGCCACAAACGTAAATCCCGATGGTCAGAGGATTTTTCTGGGAAGGCGAATTATGAAGTTTTAAAATTTAAGGAAGAAGAGATAAGATCAGAAAAATCTTCATCGATTGCTCATCTAAGTGTCAAAGCTGCTCAAATGGGAGTTTTTCCATCTACTGCAGCTGTTATTCCAGTTTCAGGATCTGAAATTAATGCAAGACAGATAATTTCTCAACCTCTGAACACCCAAACTCGAGGGGATACAATTAGTTCTCGTATTCCTGGCGGCAATATTTCTTCTGGAAAGGGTGTTTTGAATGAGAATTTGTCTTTGCTTAATAATTCTCTAGTTGCATCAGCTTTATCAAAGAGAATTATTCCAAATAAGGACCGAGCTTTTCTAGAATCCCTCGACGATCATTCGGTTTGTTTGGGGACTGCTAACGGATTATGGAATGTAAGACTTTACAAGTTTACTTTTATTTTTTAGTTTAATTCCCGAATTGTAATTAATATTCCAATTGTTTTCTAGGCTCTGTGCAATCACACCATTCTTCATGAACGACATGATCGTCTTTTAAGCTTAAACAAAATGTTAAATGATGAATTGAATACTTTGAGGGAATCGGTTCCACTTTTGAGGGAGGAATTGGTTAATGCAAAGGATGTTATTAGAAAAACCGGAGAAGAACATCAACGGATTTTGAGTTGTTTAGATGATGAAAAGAAGAAGAGAACAGAGATTGAAAAGAAATTACAGGAGCTAACATCTGCTAAGACCTCGGAGTGCGCGTCGATGAAAGATAATGGAAAACAAGAGGTTGACTTCTCAATTGAAAAAAGCGTTGCTCACCGGCGTGTAATATCTGAAGTTTCGGGTACTGAAGAAAACAGGGGGAAGCAAATGTGCCAATATGGCTTGGACGAAACTTTCAAAACTTTGGAGCCATCTATACAAAATATTTTGGATGAAGCCTACGTGGAAGAGCTTTGGGCATCGATGGAAATGGAGAAAAAAGCCTAATATTCTAAGCAATGGTCCAGATGCTAAAAAACGCCTAACGTTCTAAGCCTCAGCTCAACTTCCATTTTGAAACTTTTTGTTTTTTGTGTAAATTTTTATAAAGATATAACTTTTGTGTAAACAATCACCTACATAATGGAACATGTTTGTTTTGTAAATAACTCTTTATTTATATTTCAAGAAATTTATCTGCAAGGTTTAACCTAAACAAGCCTTATTTTGCGGATTTGTTCTCCTATAACAAAGATGTTACTTTTCTTAATTTGTTTCATTAAAACTAGAAGATTCATAATTATTCGTAGGTTTATTTTTAAATGAGTTTGAGTTTATAAATCATTTGTATCTAATTGAAGGTTATGGAACTATTTATAACTCTATAAGCTTTAGGATTTGTAAATTTTCAACGAGCTGCTCAAAATTATAAACATTCTATTATGACTTAAATAGTTTTTTTGAAAAGTCAAATTAACTTATCGAATGATAAAAACAGTAATGCTCGTACCTTTGAGTTAAAGTTTCCGTTGACCTTGTTGGCTTGGTTTTCGTGCTCCTGCTACAATTCGGAGCCGAACATATGACTATTAGCTTTCGAGCCTGAGCTTTTAGGTTCATCAAGGATCAACCTTTTAGTTTCAAGTAAGGCTAGAGCCTTGAAAGTTAATTTTATAACTAACTTTCTAGCTGCTGAAGCTATAGGTTAATCATGGATTTAACCTTTTAGTTTAATGGCCAGGGAATAAGAATTGATCAATATAGATTTAATTCTTGAAAGTTAAATCTGACATTTCATTCTTGCAAACAAAAGAATATTTGTTTTCCCAGCAAGATAGATAATTGCTTTATTGGTATATACGTATATATTTACAACTCTTCCAATTTATTTATAGACTAATTGGGAGCTCTATACATAATAGTTGCGTAAATTAGCAGCATTCCAAGGTCTAGGTAATTTTTTTCCTCCCATGTCTGAGAGCCAATAGGCACCTTTTGATCCGACTCCAACAATCTTATAAGGGCCTTCCCAATTCGGACCTAACTTTCCAGAAATGGATTCTTGGCTGTTGTGGAAGATTTTCTTGAGGACTAAACTTCCCAAATGAAATTTTCTATGTTTGACTTTTTTATCAAAGATCAGCTTGGTTCGTTGATGATATGCTTCTAACCGGATCAATGCTTGTTCTCTTTTTTCTTCTAGCAAATCCAAATTATGGTTGAGCTCTTCCGTATTAGACATGGAAATTCCAGATTGTGTTCGAAGCGTTGGCATTCCAATTTCAACTGGGATGATTGCTTCGGATCCATATGCAAGTGAGAATGGCGTTTCTCCAGTAGCTTTCCGCTTTGTAGTCCGATATGCCCATAGTACTCCGGGAAGTTCTTCTGCCCAATTGCCTTTTGCAGCTTCTAGCCTTTTCTTTATTCCATTTAAAATCGTCCGATTTGAAATTTCTGCCTGCCCATTTCCCTGTGGGTATCTTGGAGTTGAGAAACTTCTTTCGATACAAAGCTCTTTGCAAAACTCCGAAACTCGTTTCCCAGTAAACTGTGTGCCATTATCAGAAACTAGAATTCTTGGAATTCCGAAACGACATACAATGTTTTTCCATATAAAGCTTTTAACTTCTTGTTCTCCAATTTTTGACAAAGGTTCAGCTTCTATCCACTTTGTAAAGTAATCTGTGGCCAAAATTAGAAATCTTTTTTGTCTTGGTGCAGTTGGAAGAGGTCCTACAATATCTAGCCCCCATTGATAAAAGGGCCATGGGCTTCTAACTGGATTTAGATCTTCTGCAGGTTGTCTTGATACCAAGGCAAAGCGTTGACATTTGTCGCATTTCTTCACATAATCTTTGGCGTCTTCATGCATTTTGGGCCAATAATATCCCGCATTTAAAATCTTGTGAGCTAGAGTTCTTCCACCCAAATGGTTGCCGCAAATTCCTTCGTGCACTTCAGCCATGACGTATTGTGCTTCTTCAGGGGCTAAACATCTTAAATAAATCCCATTATACGATCGTTTGTAAAGATTTCCTCCTATTATGGCATAACGGGTCGCCCTTTGCCGAATATTCCTAGCTATTTTCTTATCATCAGGCAAAATTCCGTTTTGAATATATTGAAAGATCACATCCTTCCAGCTCGAAGATTCTGTTGATTGATAAACTTTTTCTTCAACTGAGCCCAAACTGGGATTTTGTATATAGTCTGCAGTGATTGTGCGTTTAAATGAATACCTTACCGTTGATCCTAAATTGGCTAACGCATCTGCATGGCTGTTTTCTCCTCGAGGAATTTGTTCAATGGTACATGATGGAATTTTTATCATTAAGTCACGAACAACTTTCAAATAAGCTGACATACGAGGTTCTTTAGCCGAATAAGTTCCATAAATATGATTGACTAGTAACTGTGAGTCACAGAAAACAATTATCTTCTTAATTTCCAGATCAATTGCTAACTTTAATCCTGAAATCATGGCTTCATATTCTGCTTCATTGTTTGACGCCTTGAAACCAAATGTGAGTGCTTGTTCAATCATGGTTTTGTCTGGAGTAATTAAAACTAATCCTGCCCCGACATTATTGCGATTCGACGATCCATCGACATACAATTTCCAGACAAATTCGTCTTCTTCAATCTTCTCGTTATTTTGCGCTTGACTATCCGTTGGAGTAAACTCTGCTATGAAATCAGCCAAAATTTGAGCTTTGATTGCAGTTCGGGGTTGGAAACGAATGTCATATTGCCCCAATTCCACTGCCCACTTTGAGATTCTTCCGGATAAATCTGGATTATACAGAATAGATCGCAAGGGAAATTCCGTTATCACAATTATAGTGTGGGCTTGAAAGTAAGGTCTTAGCTTCTTTGATGCTACAATCAGTGCTAGGATTAATTTTTCCATTTTCATATACCGTGTTTCTGCTGCAATCAAAGCTTTGCTTACATAGAACACCGGCTTTTGAATGTTTTCCTCTTCTCGTATCAAAGCTGCGCTAACTGCATTTGCTGATACTGCTAGATAAAGGAATAAGTCTTCCCCTGTATTTGGTTTCGACAATAACGGTGGCGTCATTAAGCATATCTTGAGTTGAGCAAATGCCTCTTCACAGGACTCGCTCCACTTAAAAGCTTTATTTTTCTTCAAAGTCTGAAAGAAAGGCTGACATTTATCTGATGATCGAGAAATAAATCTACTTAATGCAGCGATTCTTCCTGTCAACGTTTGTACTTCCTTTATGGTCCTCGGTGAATTCATTTTCATAATAGCTTGGATCTGATCTGGATTTACTTCAATTCCTCTTTGACTTACCAAGTAGCCTAGAAACTTTCCTGATTCAACACCAAAAGTGCATTTTTCCGGATTTAATTTTAATCCATATGTTTGCAATATTGAGAAAGCTTCTTTTAAATCTTTGACATGGTCAGATCGATTGAGACTTTTTACCAACATATCATCGACGTAAACCTCCATTGTTTTTCCGATAAGTGGTTTAAAAATTTTGTTGACTAGTCTCTGATAAGTTGCACCTGCATTCTTTAATCCGAAGGGCATTACTTGATAACAATAGGTTCCCCTCTCAGTAATAAAGGAAGTCTTCTCTTGATCTTGTTTGTACATCCGGATTTGATTATAACCTGAATAAGCATCCATGAAGCTCATAAGTTCATGACCTGCTGTAGAATCCACAAGTGAATCAATTTTTGGAAGGGGAAAACTATCTTTCGGACAAGCCTTGTTCAAGTCAGTGAAATCAATGCATAATCTCCATTTTCCATTTTTCTTCTTAACCAGCACGACATTTGCCAACCATTCGGGATAATGCACTTCTTTGATAAAATCGAGTTTAATCATTTTTTCTATTTCTGATTCTATGACTTGATTGCGTTCTGGGGCAAAATTTCTTTTCTTCTGTTTAACAGGCTTCTTACTTGGGTCAATATTCAAATGATGACAGATGACTTCAGGTCGTACCCCAGTCATATCTTCGGGTTTCCATGCAAAAATATCACGATTTATTTGGAGAAGATTTAGAAGTTGGTCCTTTTCATTTGGTTGTAATAGTGAGCCAATTCGGACGAATTCTTGATTTTCTAGATTTATTGGAACAATATTTACTTCTTCTACGGCCGGGTTTCTTGTTGATCCCAGTTCTCTGTTTTGTTTACCCATGCCGTGTGACTGTAATTGCTATTTAGCATCTTGTTTGGCCTGATTCTCGAAATCTGAATCTTTTCTCTTAATTTCCTTCAATGCCAATACTGCGCACGTCCGAGCTGCAGCTTGATCTCCTCTAATTTCCTCCGTCCCATAAATTGTCGGATAACGCAAAACTTGATGATAAGTTGAAGGTACAGCTTTTCATTTTATGTATCCATTTTCTTCCTAATATTACATTGTACGGCGAAGTTGCTTTCACAATGAGAAAGTCAGTTAACAGACTGTATGGTTTAGCAAAGACTGGAAGTGTGATAACGCCATCTGAATATGTTACTGTTCCACTGAAACCTATCAATGGTTGTTCAAACGGCTTGATTTGATCTTGCTCCAAGTGCATTTTTTGGACAGTCGCGTTATAGAGTATATTCACCGAACTCCCATTATCAATCAAAATTCTTCTGACGAGACAATTTCCAATTTTAATTGAAATCACCAATGCATCATCGTGTGGGGACTGAATCAGTTTAAGGTCTTGGGGCGAGAATCTAACTTCTGATTGTGCATCCATATTGACGCATTTCTCTGAGACTTCTTCAGGGGCTTGAATTTCTCGTTTTTTACAACACACCTTTCTTTCTTTGCTTATGTGTACTTCCAAAGGTAAGGGAGCCGTAATAGTGTTAACTATTTGTTCCGGTTCCGATGTTGAATTTTCAATTTGATCTTTCTTCAAGAACTTGTTTCGGTTTTGGGGCTGTCTGTCTTCAACTTTTACAAATTCTTTTAGTTGACCCTCGGAGATCAATTCTTCAATATATTTCTTTAAAGCTCTGCAATCTCTTGTATAATGTCCGCAATCTTTATGGAAGGCACAGTATTTTGTGATATCTCTGTTTTGACTCTTGGCCATTGGTGTTGGTCTTTTTAACCATGGTTCATCTTTTATTTGATGCAAAATTTGCCCAATCGGAATTTTCAGCGGTGTGTACTTCTTTGGTTGAGCTTTTTCTTCTTTCTTCATTTGACTTAAGGAATCCGTCCATCGGTTTTCAGAGAACCTTTGCTCCCGATTATTGGCCTTATTGAATTTTGATGCAAGACTCTTCTTTTCTTCTTCTAGAGTTACATACTTTTGTGCACGTATTAATAGATCCCACATACAATTTGGTTTATTTTTTACCAAGGATCCAAAAAGCGGGTGATTTGATGGAAGTCCTCGCTTAAAAGCTACTATTGCTAGCTGGTCATCACAGTTTTCAACCTTGGCAGATTCTAATCTAAACCTCCGGATATAATCCTTCAATGTCTCTGCATGTCCCATTTGTACTGTAAACAAATAATCTGATCCTTTCTTCATATCTCGATAGGTTGAATATTGCGCTATAAAGGCTGAACATATCTCCGCAAATGAGTGTATCGAACTTGAAGGTAAGTCGTGGTACCAATTTAATACTGAACCGTCAAGGCTAGAGGGGAAGATACGGCACATCAAAGCATCGTTATGTTCATATAAAGCCATTGTTTGCCTGTAATGTCTGATGTGGTTGATTGGATCTGTCGTTCCATTATAAAACTTGAATCTTGGCGTAACAAATTTTCTTGGAAGTTGTATCTCCAAAATTTTTTGGCTAAGTGGAGATTTCGCAGCCTGCAATATCTCATCTTCAAGTCGTAATATTTCTGAATTGTTGACGTGCCTTACCTTTTTCATTTTCTGTTCTATTAATCTCTCAATATATTTAGAAGAGAGCTTGTTATTCTGCGAGGTGTCGGAACTCGACGATGATGTCTCATCGCTCTCTGATGTTGAAGCTGAAATCGGAGAACTGTTTTGATGATTTCGGATTTTCCTTTTCAAGTTCTTCGATGGATTTTCCTGATTTAATTTTCTTTGTTTCCCCTTTTTTAACTCCATCGGATGGGTTGCTGATCTTCCATCTGTTCGTTGCAACTTGGCAGGCTCTTCTTGATTTAATTTATTCAACTGTGTCCGAATTTCTTTCATTTGTTGTTCCAAAGTTGCTGTAAGATGCTGCTTTAATGAAGCTTCAATCTCGATTAAACTCTGATTCTGGAGTGATAGCTGTTCTTGGGGTGCTAAGAACGAATCAACCCGAGTTCTTTCCTCAAGGGTTTCCGTCCCGTGTTCCTCTCGGAGCGTTGGTTCTTGCAATGGTTCTGCCATTCTTGTATCTTGAAAGTTAAATATTGTGTAAGCTCTGAGAAATGTGCCTTGAGTTTGTTAGAATCGGCTCTCAATGAAAGCACCAATTGTTGTTACAAACAAATAAACTGCTGTTCTTTGTGTCATTTTTACTCTCTGTTTCAGCTTGTGATCTTCGGTTTCTTCATGTCTTCTTGGCTACTCCTTTTTCTTCTCGATTACTTGACTTCAAGGCTTCTTTGGGAATTCCATCTCATTCGGTCTCTCTTTTTCCTCTCGGTCCTCCTCTGTTCTTGTTCTTTAATTCCCTTGCTGCCCAGGCTTAGCTGAGTTGAATTCTTCTTGCTGATCTTCTCTCTTATTTACCGTTGCTGTCCTTATCTGTTCCCGGTTCCCTGTTTCCTTTGTCATAGACTTGCCCCTTTTATAGATAATTTTGTGCTTATCCATTATTACAGGTGTCAACCGAAATTACACATACCCAACATCTTGACTTTCCATTTGTCCAGCACATTAGACTTATGTCCTTTTATTGTCCAACACTTGGCCACTCCAGCACACTAAACTTTTATCTTATTAATTCAGTAACAGTAGGTGCATCTTTAAAGGCCCAGGTGAGTAATTATTAGTTTGTCCTTTGGAATTATAAGCTAGTTTCTACTGTTCTTTGAGTAGATAGTCATGCTGATATTATCGCAATCTAACAGTTGACTTACAAAAACCACAATCCTAATTAATTTCAAATTATGTTTATTATCAACATCTATAGTGAGTAACAACATGAGGATAACGTATAAGAAAGAAAATTTTAACTGAATTATTGATGTGGTTGTTTTCTTCAGGAATTATAAACACCTAGAAGCTAGCAGTGGAAGTCAAATAATCCTCCAGGTATTGAATTTTTTTATTTTTCACTTTTCTTTCCATTTCATGAAATTGGTTTTACTTTTATTTCCATTTCATTAGAACATGTAATCACGGACGTATGTTTTGATGGTGAAATGATTTGAAGTAATATTGTTGCAGGAAATTGTGTGGGGGTAACTTTGGTTCAAATTTGGGCGCTGAACGTACTATTTCAAAGTTTGTGAGCAGAAAACATTCTTTGCCTTTGGCTCAGTGATATCAATTTAAAAACTCAGAGCTTAAATAATAACTCTATTTAAAGAAATTTAATTTAAAGAAATTTTCGTAGATCCTTTATTGTAATATATGTATCTGTATTTCAAAAGGAAGAAATCGCCCGCATCCAAATTTAATTAAGAAAAATCTGCACTTTTTCATGTATCAACATTTTTCATTATGTAGTGACAAAAATAATTATGCGTAAAATGAAACCGAACGGCCATTAAATTTAGAGGGGTTTTCATAGCACTGCCATACTTAACAGTAACAGCAGTCCCCACGTACGGTGCGGCCCATGATTCCACTTATAACATGTTCTCAAGATTAGGATCCTGTTACTCTTCAAACTCCCAACATTCTCCATGGATCTTCCAATGCAAGCATTTGTTCTCATCAATTAGCAGAAATTTTAGATTACAATTCATGTTTCATGTCATCAAGTGATGTGGAACTATTAACTTATAATATTTGTGTATTTGTTGATAGTTTTTAAACTTAGAAATTAATTTATTAAAAGTCAAATAATTTCTTTTTCCTCACATTCTCTTCTTTCGTCTGGTTCAAAAAATTTGTTTTCAATAACAGAAAACTAAAACATTAATTTATTAAAAGTCATAAAAATAATTAATTGAATAAAGAGAGAGAGTTTTTGAAAGGCTTCTTGTCTTCCCAAAGAACTCCTCCACTAGTCCCTCTCCACGATCTTGAAATGCTACGTAACATTGTCCAATGGTGATTTTGTTGCTTTTTAAATATTTCTTTTAAATTCAAGATTACATAAATAAATAATGAAATTAAATAAATGTGGAAAAAATTTGGGGAAATTAATTTTTTTTATTGACAAATTCTCTTCTCGTCCCTTCCATCCAACTTCTGAGATCTTCAACTGATCAAGCTTATAAGTTCAGCATAAATAGTCCATAATTATATAGAGTTCACGTTTTACTTTGTAGTAAAGTAATTAAGAAGTAAATGGAAGGTCTAAACACTTGCTTAACAAACTGAAGCAGAATCGAAGCAGAGGAGGGAAAATGAAGTTTGTCTGTGTAATGTATATGTTTAATTTCTGTTTGAACCATTATCTTTTTTGTATTTGCTTTTCAGCCACGGAGAGCACACGAGGCTACATAACGTTCAATTAATTAAAAGCAATTTGGAGAACATTTAACCGAAAGCATTTTCACCCAACGACCTAGTAAAAAGCTACTACGTATCACAATGTTTACTTCTAGCTTAATCAAATTTATCAGAAAACAATGACCTTGGGATTTGATTATACCATAAATGTAACTTATGTGATATGATCAAGCGTTACGATTTGGTATTGCAACTAATCCGATGTGGACTAATTGAATTTTGTAGAAGGTTTTAAGTATCTACTTGGAATGTATTAAAAATTTTCAAATATTGGTTTCGATTATAAACCAACATTCAATTTTCTACAAATGCTGTATGTGTCATTTGTTTTTTTTTTTTTCATGTATGTTCGATATTACAACAATAAATTTGCTTCTTGTTCTTCATATTTATCACCAATGTTCTACAAACATGTGATTTTATTTGATGACAATTAATGTTCTACAAACAAGTGATTTTATTTGATGATGATTTGAACACTATACAATATAATAGCTGTTTAAATGTGTGTGTGTACATATATGATTCAGAAGAGTACTCCTAGTCTTAAGCTCAACATCAATAATTAATTGAAAAACATTATAATTCGATGAGATTACAAATATGATCAATGTTTAATAATATAATATCATCAAAAAAAGAAAAATTGTTAATTAATAATTTTCATTTTTTTGATCCTCCCCATGGATTTCATGTATAGCTGTGGAAAAGAAGCTGAAGTATACAGTCTAAAATTTTACAAAACTGGCGACAAATTAATGCACCAACTAGACTCCAAAACAAGATAATGAGTTACTTTTAGTAAATAGACTTGTTCTATATAACCCACTTAATTTGGACAGTCTTACATCAGCAACTTTCGACTTTTTTATTCTTCCCATCAGTTTCACAGTCGTGGAAAAAGAAGTTAAAGTGGTTAGGAATTTTATTAAATTGGCGACAAATTCATGCAACTTTCAATCTTTTTTATCTTTCCCATTGGTTTCATAGCATGTAAAAGAATTTGAAGTTGTTTGAAATTTTTCTAAAGTGGCCTGGAATTCATGCACCTACTAGTTCCAAAACAATATCATGAGGCTTTCAATAACAAGACTTGAAGCGTGCTCTAAATTTGAATGAACTATAATTAATTAAGACTATTCCTCCTCAATTTCAAAAGGTAGTATTGATCAAGCTTACAAGAAAATTACACATATTAATTTGTGGTCGACTAATTAAGAAGTAAAAGGGAGATCTAACAACTTACTTAACAAATTGAAACAGAGTTAAAACAGGGGAGGAAAAATGAATTGTGTTTTGCGTAAATGTCTAACAATGATCTAGCTCACTGTTACATCAGCACAGATGACAGATAACCTACATGAATAAATATCAAAATGGCAATTAATTGGATAGCTTTTTGGAGCGGCTTGTGGAAATTGGAAAATACCAATTAACATCAGTCCCTGTTAAGACTGCTCATTATGGAGAATATGCAGAGGCTAAACAAAACAAGCTTAATGTCACGGGATGAGTGTTTTGCGCAACGAACCCGTGCGGCGCTTAGACAACTTGTGCCGAAAGTTGCTAAGCAAACCTTGGATTTCTCGACTAGTAAACCTTGAGAGGTTTGCGGAAACTAGAGAGAAGAGAGCAATGGAGCCAAATGAGAAACTTCTATTACTCACAAAGAGAAGATTACAAAAGAGAGCTTTACAATGCTTGAGTTCTTTGCTCAATGCTTGGATCATCTTAAATGCCTAATGCCATCCTCTATTTATAGGAGGCTCTAGGGATTCTAGAGTATTCTAACTAGTGGTTTACAGCTCATCACTAGTTGTTACAATTCAAATTCAAATATTTACAGCTCACATGTGCTAGAGTCATCTAGAAGCTTCCGGAATTGGGCCAAGCTAGCACTCTTGGCCTGGAATTGGGCTCTCAATTTGGGCGGGCCGCAACATCCTCCCCCACTCAAGCTCGCGGCGTCCTCGTCGCGCTTTCGTGCTTGTATTTCTGGACGTGCTCAGCGAACTGCCACAATTCATCTTCGCGTTCCCAAGTGGCTTCGCTTTCGGGGAGGTTCTTCCATTTCACCAAGTACTCGCTAATCCGCGGCACGCCTCTCTTCCGAATCACGCGGTCTGCAATGATGTAGTCCACATCTTTGTCGAATGCGGTGATAACGGCAGTTGGCGCGCGGCTTGATTCTCCGCGACTTGGGTCTCCCACATCTCCGTGATATGGTTTGAGAAGACTTACATGGAAGACCGGATGGATCTTGAGTCTTGGTGGAAGTTGTAGTTGGTACGAGACATTGCCCACACGTCGCACAACTCGAAAAGGTCCCTCGTAGCGTCTCACTAACCCCTTGTGCACTTTCCGCAATGACTTGTATTGTTGGGGAATGAGCTTGATCATGACTTGATCACCTTCCTTGTACTCAACATGCCGTCTCCTAGTGTCCGCCCACTTTTTCATCTTCCTCGCGGCTTTGTCGAGGTAGGCTCGCGTGATGTCCGCTTCTTCATGCCATTCGCGGGCGAGCTTGTGTGCCGCGGGGCTTTTCCCACCATAAGTCGAGGCTATGGCGTTGGGGGTCATAGGCTGAAATCCCATGATGATTTCGAAGGGACTCTTGCCCGTAGCCTCACTTCTCTGCAAGTTATAAGAAAATTGGGCGATGTCGAGTAGCTTCGCCCAATCCCGCTGATGAGCGCTCACATAATGCCTCAAGTACATCTCAAGGAGGCCATTTATGCGCTCGGTCTGCCCATCCGTTTGTGGGTGGAAGCTTGTCGAGAACTTGAGGTCAGTCCCCAACATCTTGAAGAGCTCAGTCCAGAATTTTCCAGTGAACCGAGGGTCTCGGTCGCTCACAATGCTCTTCGGAACTCCCCACAGCTTCACAATGTGCTTGACGAAGAGGCGGGCTGCTTCGTCGGCTTTGCAGTCAGCTGGTGCGGCAATGAAGGTCGCATACTTGCTGTAGCGGTCGACAACAACCATAATGCTGCCGCATCCTTCGGATTTGGGCAACGATGTGATGAAGTCCATGGAGACACCTTCCCATGGCCTTGTTGCATGACGGATGTTTGTCGAAGCTCCTCAAAAACAAATACTGATTCACCTAAATAAAATTGTAGAAATGGTGAGACCAGGTCGAATCCCTAGAGAACTATGTATTTAATTTCTCAAAGTTTAAAATAAAATTAATTTCCCAAAGATTTAGATTTTGCAAGCTTCTGCCGCAAACCGGATAGCCGGATTTTGTAAACCGGAAGACCGTTTGTTGATCGGAAATTTCTGGGAAATAACAAGCAACGGTAAAGCTAACCGCAATCCGGCCAGGACTTGTGATTTTTCGAATCTGAACCGGATAACCGGTTAAGGAAAACGGAAAGCCGCTTTCGCTCTTCTCTCGGTTCTCGACTTGTTTCGGCTAGCGGTTGGGAAATCCGAAATCCGCTGCCGAGTCAAGAATTCGCGATCCCGCTAACTGGTTGAGGGAAAATCCCGAAGACCGAATTTGACGGCGAACTTTCTGGATGCTTTTCGGCTAACCGGTAATGGAAAATCCGGAAGACCGAATGTGAGTTGTGATGGTTCTGGAATTATTCGGATTACCGGATGAGGATAACCGGAAAGCCGAATGCTGGTTGTGTCCTTGCTGTCTCCAATCGGCTAGCCGGTTGAGAGAATCCGGAAGACCGAATGCGCTACCGCCTATTTTACGAACAATTTCGCTGGCTTGATGAGAGAAACCGGAAGACCGGCCATGGAACTCGTTCGAGCTAATCGGCAATCCGGTTAATGAAACCGTAAACCGAATTCGTGATTTCTACTTTCTGCTCACTAACGGTCAGCCGTTTGGGATTAACGGTTAACCGTTTTTTCTGGGTTTTAAGTTCTTTAACAAGGATTTAGATGAAATAAAATGAAATAAAAATAACAAGACTTTTAAAATTAAGCAAAGAGAAATTAATCTACCAAACTTCCAATCCAAGGGTGTCAATTCCATCCAATTGTAACTTTGATCATAGGCCAAAATATAAATTACTCAATCCAAGAACTTAGTCTACTTAATCTAATCCCGCAGTAATTATTCTCCTAATGTAAATAGACTCAAACAATCGCCTAAATCCAAACTTATCACCAATTTAACTGGCATCATCGCTCCATATCAAATTAAAGATTAAGAATAGTGAGAATGACTAAAATAAGATTAATTAATTCAGATTACTCCAATTCAATCAATTTGTATTTTTATTTCCCTAGAGCCTATCATGCAAGCTATGTAATTGTGGGCCATCAATATACACACACATGAGCCAACCTCCTGCTACTCAATTCAATCATTCATGACAATTACGGATCACAAACTCATGGCTAGCGATAGAAAATAAATATTGAATTAAGGCCAACTCAATCAATATAAATAATTCATAGAAAATAAGAACAAGAAATAAAATTACTTGATCAAGAAATTCTAAGTTCAAAGCCTCACAAAACTACAATTGGAATTTGATTACCCCGATCGAATTAAAAGCTTAGCCACATGGTGGCCAAACAAAACATAAGAATTGAGAAGAAAATAATTGCAGCAGTTGACTTCCTCCTTGCTCACGTTCAGCCCTTGTTTTTGTGTCTTGTGTTGTTGGATCCCCCTTGCTTGTCACGTTTTGCTTCCCTTTTATAATGCTTTTTGTTTCCTTTTTACTAGCTTTTCTAATCCTTCTTGGCTTCTTCTCCTCTATCGCTAGAAACCGTCTCCTTCAAGTCAACGGTCAGCCCACGATTGCAAAGCCCAAATAAAGCCCTTATTATCCACTTTTTATCTTAATCTCCATGCTTTGGCTCCTAGATCAAATCAAACATAATTTACACAAATTAGCACGAGATCAATCAAAATATGAGGGAATTAAACTAAATATAGCATGACTATTTATGACCTATCATTGCACGTGGCAGCGGCTCCAATAATCCCGCTGGTAGTTGGTGATCCACCTTGTCTTGTTGGCACACAAGACAAGTTCGCACATATGCCTCAATGTCATCCCTCATGTGCGGCCAAAAATACGAGGCTTGGACTAGTGCGGTGGTGCGCTCAATGCCGGGGTGACCAGCCCACTTGGAGTCGTGGCACTCCTTGATAACTTCTTTCCGCAAATTTCCCCACCTTGGCACAAACAGCCGATCTCCCTTGGTGAGGAGGATGCCTTCCTCTTGCCAAAAGCGCCTTGTCTTGCCTTCGAGCACCTTCTCCAGCAAGTCCTTTGCTAGCGGATCTTGTTGGAGGCCTTCCTTGATGCGTGAGACAAGGTCGGACTTTGGTTGGCTCATGCTAAGTGTCGCCAATTCTGCCTTGCGGCTTAGAGCATCCGCAACGACATTGGCTTTGCCCGGTTTGTATTCGAGCCGATAGTCGAATTCCGCAAGGAAATCCTGCCACCTTGCTTGCTTCGGACTCAACTTCTTTTGTGTCTGAAAATAGCTTGTGGCTATGTTGTCCGTCATGATTGTGAAGTGTGAGCCGAGCAAGTAATGTCGCCACACCCGCAAGCAATGGATGATGGCTGTCATTTCTTTTTCTTGCACGGTGTAGCGGCGCTCCGTATCATTTAGCTTTCGACTCTCGAATGCTATGGGGTGGCCATCTTGCATGAGTACTCCGCCTATGGCAAAATCTGATGCATCCGTTTGGACTTCGAAAGGTTTGGTGTGGTCCGGAAGAGCAAGGACTGGTTCCTCCGAAATTGCCTTCTTCAACCCTTCAAATGCTCGGTGGCATTCTTCGGACCAGTGCCATGTTCTGTTTTTCTTGAGCATGTCGGTCAAATGTGCCGCCTTGGCTGAGTAGCCCTTGATGAAGCGGCGATAATAATTCACCAGCCCAAGGAATGAGCGAAGCTCGGGTACTTTCGAGGGAGGCTCCCACTCGAGTATGGCCTTCACCTTGATGTTCTCCATCATAATCTTCCCACCCGCAATCTTGTGGCCAAGGAACTCCACTTCTCGCTGGGCAAACGAACACTTCTCCATTTTGAGGAAGAGATCGTTGTCTCGAAGTACTTGGAGGACTTGCCGCAAGTGTTGGGCATGCTCTTCGAGCGTGGTGCTATACACCACTATGTCATCCAAGTACACAACCACAAAGAGGTCGAGGAAAGGTTGGAGTACCTTGTTCATGAGCGTGCAGAATGTGGCGGGTGCATTGGTGAGGCCAAATGGCATAACAAGGAATTCAAAAGACCCGTACCTTGTTGTGCACGCCGTCTTTGGTTCATCTCCCTCGGCTATGCGCACTTGGTAGTACCCGGAGCGTAAGTCAAGTTTGGTGAAATACCGTGCCTTGCCAAGCTGATCAAACAAGTCCGCGATCAAAGGAATCGGATACTTGTTCTTGATGGTGAGCTTGTTGAGTGCGCGGTAGTCGATGCACATCCGCAGCGAGCCATCCTTCTTCTTTTGGAAGAGCACGGGTGCACCGAAAGGGGCCTTTGAGGGGCGGATGAAACCTGCGTCTAGCAAGTCTTTGAGTTGTCTCCGCAACTCCTCTAATTCGGGTGGCGCCATGCGGTAGGGTGCCAAGGCTGGTGGCTTCGCGCCTTGTTCCAGCTCAATCTCATGATCTACTTCTCGACGAGGCGGGAGCTTCTTCGGAAGTTCTGGAGGCATTACGTCCTTGAATTTGTCTAGGACAGATTGTATTTGCGGAGAGGCTTGGCTTGACTTGTTTCCGCAATCTTTCCCCTCGTTTAGATCCCGGATGGAGACCAAGAAGCTTGGGTCCTTCTTGAATGCCTTCTTGAATTGCATGGCCGAGAGCGTCTTCTCTTCGGACTTGCTACGCTCGGCTGGAACCATGCATGCCTTACTCCCATCAAGGATGCTCAGGGAGTTTGTAGCGGGCAGTGGAAAGGCATGGACTTGGTCGAAGAATTCCATGCCAAGGACCATCTTGAAGTCGTCCATGGGCACGATGGAGAAGTCAATCTTTCCGCTCCACGTACCAAGGGTTATGTGCGTACCTTGTGCTATTCCCGCAATAGGCTTGGCGGGTGAGTTTACTGCCTTCATCGCGCCTCCTTCCTTGGTGGCCTTGAGGCCTAAGCGCTTGGCTTCATCTACGGACACAAAGTTGTGCGTAGCTCCTGTATCTAGAAGCGCACGAACGGACTGGCCATTTATCTTGGCGCTCACGTACATAAGCCCTTTCTTCACGAGCGTGGGCTGTTGGCGATTGAGTGCGCCGAGGTATTGGAGAGAACCCATGCTGAGTTGGGGTTCCTCCGTGGACGTGCTTGGGTTGCTCTTGAGTTGAGCAGTAAGGGCATTCAGCGACTTCTTCTCTGGACAGTCGCAAACCCAATGAGGGCCATTGCATATGAAGCATGGGCTGCGTGGCTTCTTTCTTGTTCTCCAATTTGCCTTGCCCGCTCTTGTTGCTAAGAGGCTTTTTCTGTCCCCAATCTTTGCGGTTGCTACCCTTGTCCTTGCGACTCTCTCCCCCACCTTTGTCTTGGCTAGACTTCTTGTCTTTGGTTTAGGTAGAGTATTCCGTGAGCGACTCCACAACGGCGATGACATCATCAAGCGTCTGTACGCCACGCCTATCGAGCTCGGTCTTGACCCAATCTTTGAGGCCATCTTGGAAGTAAAAGAGTGAGTTTTTGTCGGACATGTCACTTATCTCGAGCATGAGGGTAGTGAACTCATTGATGTAGTCACAAATGCTACCCGATTGCTTGAGGCGACGTAGGCGCACTCGCGCTTCTTTTTCCGCATTGCTTGGGGCGAACTGCTTTCGGAGTTCTTGCTTGAAGTCAGCCCAAGTCTCGATGGTACAAATGCCTTTGCCCATCTCGCCATGCTTCCGACGCCACCAAAGTTATGCGGTGCCTCGAAGATAGGTGGGTGCAGTGCCCACCTTCAATGCCTCATCTCGTACGCCCATGGCATCGAAATATTGATCTAGCCCAAAGAGAAAGTTGTCCACGACAGTAGCAGTGCGTGTGCCATCGCAAGTGTCGGGTTTTGGCCCTTCAATACGGCGCGCATCACTCGTGCTTGCGGTAGCTGGACTAGTGGAGAGTGTGCGCTTGTGCCATGCCCAATCCACGCGGACTTCATCCACTTCCGTACGGACAGCACGCAGCTCATCTTGAACAAAACTGTGGAGTTTTAGCAACTCATCATGAAAGGATCGGAACTCACCTCGGAGTGTGTTTGCTTGCTCTTGGAGAGGCACCTTCGTAGAAGTCCGCATATTCCCCTTCCAGACCATCCACTCGTTCTTCTAACTCTTCGAGGCTGCCCTGGACCACAGCCAATGCAGTTTCGAGAGTGGCTACTCGAGGTTCCAACGCATTGCTGGATGGGGCTTTGAACTTGCCGCGTTTGCGTGGAGCGCGTCCTTCCTCGCGACCACGGCTTGGATCCGGTAGAACTTCCACACCAGTAACGCCCTCTTGGAATGAAGTTAGAAGGTTGGTCATTACTCGTGAGCTAGATTGCGTGGGTGCAAACCTTAGCTCTGATACCACTTGTTACGGGACGAGTGTTTTGCGCAACGAACCTGTGCGGCGCTTAGACAACTTGTGCCGAAGGTTGCTAAGCAAGCCTTGAATTTCTCGACTAGTAAACCTTGAGAGGTTTGCGGAAACTAGAGAGAAGAGAGCAATGGAGCCAAATGAGAAACTTCTATTACTCGAGAAGATTACAAAGAGAGCTTTACAATGCTTGAGTTCTTGCTCAATGCTTGGATCATCTTAAATGCCTAATGCCATCCTCTATTTATAGGAGGCTCAGGGATTCTAGAGTATTCTAACCAGTGGTTTACATCATCAGTTACAATTCAAATTCAAATATTTACAGCTCACATGTGCTAGAGTCATCTAGAAGCTTCCGGAATTGGGCCAAGCTAGCACTCTTGGCCTGGAATTGGGCTCTCAATTTGGGCGGGCCGCAACATTAAGGAGCAAAACCACGCCAGCATCAGTGAGTCAGCAAAGATTGTTCAGGAAAGCAAAACGTCAGCTGACAACTCAGCATAGACTGTTAAAAGTTTTTTATTAGTCATGTGAATTGTGCGTAACGAAAATAAGTAATAGAAGTTAGTTATAGTTTTGTTACATAAGTGCGTATGTATAAATACGCGTGTGTAATTCTGATGATGTAAGTCAAGAAGATTCTGGATTCAATAAAAAAAAAAAAAAATACATTTTCTCTGTGATTTTCTCTTCAGCCAAACACATTTATTCTCAATTTTCACAGTCCCAAAGGTAAGGGCCATCATTCCCCGCCGAACACGTCGTCGAGAATCCCCTCTTGAAAGGATCCTACTGTAACTTTCAACTTTGTCAGTGGGTCTCCCCATGCAAGGATTCCACTGCCCAGCTAAGTTCCAAAACACGACTTGGTGCTCTAAGTCAATAATTACTATATTATTAATTAATTATGCACCATTCAACTTCTATAAATAGTCATTATATCTCTCTTCTTGTGATTTCATCATCCAGAAAAGAAAAAGAAAATGGGTTATATCACTCAGCCTTATCAACTTTTGATTTGCCTCCAGTTATTGCTCTTCTATTCTCAGTGTTCAGCAATAGTTTGCTCTCATGACCAAAGTTCTGCTTTACTCCAATTTAAGCAGCTCTTTTCCTTTGAAAAAGATTCTTCATCCGATTGTGATATATTTCAACAAATATCTCGTCCAAAGATGATGTCATGGAAAGAGGACGCTGATTGCTGCTCCTGGGATGGAGTAACGTGTGATTCGGCGACGGGTCACGTGATTGGCCTCGACCTGAGTTGCAGTTGGCTTCACGGCAACATCCCTTCCAACAGTAGCCTTTCCTTGCTTCCTCGCCTGCGAAAGCTCAACCTGGCTTTCAATGATTTCAATCACTCTAAGATTTCCTCCGGTTTTACTCAATTTCCAAGTTTGACACTCCTTAACCTCTCTTTTAGCAATTTCATGGGGTCCATTCCTGCCTCACTAGGTAACAATATTACACAACTTGCTTATTTGGATCTTTCGTTTAACAGTTTTAGTGGTCACATTCCATCATCTTTTTCAAATCTTCAGCAGCTTCGTCATTTAAATCTTGGGTTCAACGAATTTGTTGGTAAAATTCCTGCGTCACTAGGTAACAATATTACACAACTTGCTTATTTGGATCTCTCATCTAACAGTTTTAGTGGTCACATTCCAGCATCTTTTTCAAATCTTCAGCAGCTTCGTCATTTAGGTCTTTCGCACAATAACTTTGTCGGTAAAATTCCGGATATTTTTACCAACCTAACCCGACTTTCTTATTTAGCCCTGGATAGGATTCAACTGATTGGCTCAATTCCAAGTTCAATCTTTGAACTTGTCAATTTGACAGATGTCTGTCTTTCTTTTAACAATTTCAGTGGGAGCGTTGAGCTTTATGATTTTGCAAAGCTCAAAAATCTTAAAGTTCTTTCTCTTTTTAATATTAGTTTATCAGTGAGCACCAAATTAACAGTCAACTCGTCTTTCCCTAATCTTTCGGGGTTGCGTTTATCGACTTGTAATATAAGTGAGTTTCCAGACATCTTGAGAACTCAACATCAATTAGAGTGGTTGGACCTTTCAAAGAACCAAATCCGTGGTAGGATTCCCAGTTGGATGTGGGATATCGGAGTACATACTTTGTATTACCTAGATCTTTCACAAAACTTCCTGACAAGCATAGAACATCTTCCGTGGAAAAATCTCAAACATCTTGCCTTCGATTCGAACTTACTTCAAGGATCACTTCTAGATCTACCACCCCACATGAGAGAGTTTTCAATTTCCAACAATAATTTGACCGGAGAGATTCCTTCGTCATTTTGTAATTTGAGTTCCATTCGATATCTTGACTTATCTAACAATAGCTTGAGTGGACAAATTCCAGGGTGTCTTGGGAACTCTACACTTGAGACTTTGGATCTCGGAATGAACAACTTCCAAGGTAGCATCCCACAGATATATTCAAAAGGCTGCAACTTGAATTATCTTCGGCTGAATGGCAATCACTTGGAGGGACCATTACCACAATCTTTGATTAACTGTGACAATTTGCAATTTCTTGATGTTGGGAATAACAGCTTCAGCGGCCCAATTCCAGAATATCTTGGAAACTCGACACTTGAAGTCTTGGATATGAGAATGAACAAGTTTAGTGGCAGCCTCCCTCAAACATTTGCAAAAAGTTGTGTTTTGGTGAGTCTTAACCTTAATGGCAATTGGTTGGAAGGACCATTGCCTCCATCCTTGGTTAATTGTCAGTATTTAGAAGTTTTAGATCTAGGGAATAATCAGATTGATGACACCTTTCCCTACTGGTTAGATGTTCTTCCTGAATTGCAAGTCCTTAGTTTGCGTTCTAATAGATTTTGGGGTCCTATTGGTGATACCAAAACAAGAGTTTCCTTTCCTATGTTGCTTATATTTGACTGCTCTCACAATCAACTCACTGGTATTTTGCCACTATGGTATTTGGATAGTTTTAAAGCCATGATGCATGGGGATAACAACAGTGTTAAAGTTGATTATATCAAAGTTGATTATATTAAAGCTGGTTATATAAGGGTCCAGAGTTCTTCTAATTACTACGAGTCAATATTTTTGACTATAAAAGACAATGACATACAAATGGAGAGGATTTTAATCACTTTTGCAACTATTGATTTGTCGAGTAACAGATTTCAAGGGGGAATCTCAGAAGTAGTGGGAAAGCTTAATTCACTCAAAGGTCTCAACATTTCTCATAATAACCTGACAGGTGGTATTCCATCATCATTGAGAAATCTGACAGAGCTTGAATCTCTAGACCTCTCTTCAAACAAACTTGCTGGGCATATCCCAAAGCAATTGGCAAGTCTGAATTATCTTTCAGTGTTAAATCTTTCAAACAACCAGCTCGAGGGACCCATACCACGAGGACCCCAGTTTAATACATTTAGAAATGATTCCTATTCAGGTAACTCAGGGTTGTGTGGATTCCCATTAGCAGAAAGTTGCAGCATTGACGAGGCACCAACACCAACAACATCATCAAGATTTTTTGAAGGAGATTATGCTTCAAGGTGGTTTGATTGGAAGTTTGCTAAGATGGGTTACGCATCTGGAGTGGTGATCGGCTTGTCCATCGGATACATGGCATTTGTGACTGGAAGGCCACAATGGTTTGTAAGAATGATCGAAAGGAAGCAATCCAAGAAGTTGAGAAGGGTGATCAGACGAGGCAGAGCAAGTAGAAGAAGTTTGTAGGTGCATCTTTAAAGGCCCAGGTGAGTAATTATTAGTTTGTCTTTTGGAATTATCAGCAGGTTTCCACTGTTCTTTGAGTAGATCGTCTTGCTGATATTATTGTAATCTAACAGTTGACTTACAAAAACCACAATATCCTAATTAATTTCAAATTATGTTTATTATCAACATCTATAGTGAGAAACAACATGAGGATAATCTACACGAAAGAAAATTTTAACTGAATTATTGATGTGGTTGTTTTGTTCAGGAATTATAAACTCCTGGAAGCTAGCAGTGGAAGTCAAATAATCCTCCAGGTACTGAAATTTTTTTTACTTTTATTTCTTTTTCATAAAATTGTTTTTACTTCTATTTCCATTTCATTAGAACATGTACCACGGACGTATGTTTTGATTGTAAAATGATTTGAAAGAAATTGTATGGGGGTAACTTTGGTTTGTTTTATCTTGGGCCACGTACTTCAAATTTGGGCGTAGAACATACTATTTCAAAGTATGTGAGCAGAAAACATTCTTTGCCTTTGGCTCAGTTATATCAATTTAAAAACTCAACAGCTCAATTAATAGCTCTTCTTGGAGAAAATGTATTAAATGAAATCCCACACATCTGCCAATGGGCTTGACGGCTTGTACATCCGATGGTTGAAATTGAGATGTGTCATGATAAATTTAATTTAATGAAATTTCCGTAGATCTTGTATTGTAATATATGCATCTGTATTTCAAAAGGAAGAAATCGCCGTCATCCAAATTTAATTAAGAAAAATCTGCACTTTTTCATAATTCAACATTTTTCATTTTGTAGAAACAAAAATAATTATGCGTAAAATGAAACCAAACGGCCATTAAATTTAGAGGGGTTTTCATAGCACTGCCATACTTAGCCGCAGTCCCCGCGTACGATGCGGCCCATGATTCCACTTATAACACATATTTTAATGTCCAACTTTGTTCGTAAATTAATTTTTTGTTGATCGATAAGTTCTCTTCTCTTCCAGGCAACTTATGACAGCTTCAATTGATCAATCTTACAAGTTCAGCATATATAATCGATAATTTATATAGATTACAAATTCTAATTTGTAGTAAAGTAATTATGAAGTAAATGGAAGGTCATAAAAATATTAAGGTCGTAAAAAGCTTAGTTTCAAACCAAAAAAAAAAAAATCTAATTGTTTTATGTTTATTAAATGATTAAATGACATCATGACTTTATAAAATGACAAATCTAAGCTTTTACAACCTCAAAATTTTATTTATGAAATCATAAATTAGTCAGAAGAAATAAGCTTCATTTGCAAATGAAATATTTTTCACCATTTACACACAAAAAATAAAATAAAATTGTGAATGAAATGTGTTTTATGATAAAATAAAAGCTGCATTTTCATTCAATGGAGTTAAAGTACAAGTACAATATTAATAGTTCAAATAAAAATACATATCGTATGCATCATTAAAATTGATAGTACATCTCAACTAGGTTGGCACCCACTAAACCATCTATCATTTGCGAAATTAGATAATATAGTTGTGTTAATAAAATGTTAATTGTTATATTTTAATTTAAAACTTGTAAGCATTAATGTTATTACAATTATGATTTATAACTTTATATAAGTACCAATTAGCAATTAAATGTTAACCCTTAAGAAAAATTATTTATTATTATTGTTAAGAAGGGAAATTATTATTGCACCACCTTTATTTTGTATTATGTTCATTCAATCACTACAAAATTCTAACATATTCTCTGCACCGCTTTTCTTTTGAAATTTGTATCAATTAGCCACTTTTACACTAACAATGTTAAATAATTTAAATAAAATAATAATTTCACCCCTAAATAAATTAAAAGATCATTTTATCTTAAAAAACTTTGAAAATAAATTATAATTGTAAAAATACCTCTAAATTTAAAAAACTAAATCCAAAATAGAAGTGCTCAGTTGATTTTTATTAAATTTAGATTTTATAAAATTTTAATAATTATTTTTATTAAAAAATTATAATTTTGCATAATTTTAATAAAAAATAATTGATTTTATTTATTAAAAAATTATAATTTTGAAAACTTTTATTAAAATAATTGATTTTATTTATTAAAAATAAATCCCAAAATTTTAATAATTTAGGGGATTTTTATTAAATTTCAAAATTTTGTAATTATTTTTATAATTATAATTGTTTATTAAAATAATTGTTTATTAAAAATAAAATTTCTAATTTTTGGATTTATTTCTTCATTAAATGTAGGGGTATTTTTATAATTATAATTTTATTTTTTTTCAAAGCTTTTTCAAGATAAAACGATCTGTTATTTTATTTAGGGGTAAAATTATTATTTTATTTAAATTATTTAACGTTGTCAGTGCAAAAGTGGCTAATTGATATAAATTTCAAAAGAAAGATGGTACATAGAAGATGTTAGAATTTTATAGTGGTTAGATGAATATTAGGAAAAAGAAAGGTGGTGCAATAATAATTTTCTTTGTTAAGAATTATAATATTGTAGGATTTAACTTAGTAATTAATATTACATTATCTTATTATTATTAATTTATTATTATTAAATATTGATATGAGTTTTCAACTTTTAATTTTATTAAATTTGATTAAAAACATGTGAGGCCAAAAAAGTACATGAATTTGGAAAAAGCACACCAACACCTCTCAAAGAAATGAAAAAAAAGTCGTCGTGCTTTTTCTTGAGCACAGCTTAGGATATGGCCGATGCAGCATGCATAGGCTCGTGAGGTGTCACATGCCGGGCCCAAAAAAAAAAAAAGAAAAAAGAAAAAGAAGTACGGGCAGGGCGGCCGATTGGCCTTCTCTATATGCGAAATGGGGAATAAGAAATAATCTTGACTCAATTAATTGTAACAATAACGATTTGGAACACGGTGCGGGCATAATTTGGGTGCTCATCTTCAGCTATGTAAGTTGAATTTGGGCGTGCAAATTGTAATATTACCCTTTTAAACTCACAACGAGATAATTGAATGGGGTGTAAAATTACCGATTTTAGGATCAAACGAATCGCATGCGAAGAAGAATACACCAAAAACGTAAAATGATTAAATAAACGAATCCGAACGCCCTAAAATTTGATGGTTGTCAAGTCAAGAAAATAAATACCTACTCTAAATAAATTGTATAGTGATTGAGCGGGATGTGTCAGAATTGGTAATTATTTAAATCCTTTCAAAATGTAAAATACAAAATGGGGAGATTGATGACAATAATAAAAATCAAATTAAAATAACAAGAATGCAAATTAAGATTGTAATTCAAATTGGGAAAAGTTTTGGTTGAAGGAATTGTGTATAGTGATTGAGCGGGATCGTGTCCACAGAGATTGGTAATTATTTAAATCCTTTCAAAATGTAAAATACAAAATGGGGAGATTGATGACAATAATAAAAATCAAATTAAAATAACAAGAATCCAAATTAAGATTGTAATTCAAATTGGGAAAAGTTTTGGTGGAAGAAATTAACTCAGCTTGATTCGACTATTGATCATTGATCCAAATATAAATCATTACCACTTATGAATAGACTGGTTATAGCTACTGAGACCCTCTAATAGCCAATCTCTCCTTAACTAGTCGATAACCAAGGTACAACCATTGGTTATTTCCCTAATCAATAGACAACTCTAGATATGATCATAGGATTTAATCAATTGATAGCCTGAAAAACTAGAGAGACCCAAATCCTAATCAACAAACGCATACGATGGTTCATTTAAATTAGATTGTTTATTCTCATAACACAACCCACTGCTATGCTATTTGTCACAAACATTAAAATCTTCATACGATGAATCTTCTAATTGACAATAGATTAAGTTGATAATTAAATAGTGGCCAATTATCTAATTAACAAACATAATCATGACAATAATTCAGAGAATAAACAAATACCTAAAAAGTAATAAAATAATTAAAGCATAAGAAAGATCTCACAGTAATGTTAAATCAAAGCTTTATTAACCTCTAACCAGAATAATAAGTTTAGTTCCTCATAAAGAGAAGAGAAAAATTTAGATCTAGGATTTTCTCTTTTTTCCCTCTGATTCTTTTGTGTTTCAATCCCTTTTCCCCTCTAGAGTTTCTCCAAAAATAGAATACTAATATCTAAAATATTTTCTAAATTCGGAATTACAAAAATAACCCAAAAAGGTGAAATACATTAAAATAAAAACTGCAAGTTCTTCGTTGACAGCACGCGCCCACGCCTTATCAACAAAGTTCTTCTGAAATTTATAATTTCTCCAAGAAAATAATCATCCTCAAACATCATCTTATAGCTCAATTTTAGCACCAATCAATAAAATTGCACCTACAAAATAAATCACAAGTAAATCACTATTATTAAGTGCAAAACATCGATATTAAAAGAAGTAAACAATGCAAAACTAGTGCATAAATTGCACTCTAACATTAGGAGAGCATATTAGCGCCTATATGAAAGAAGCTATATACCATTATAAATAGAGTAATATTAGTACAAAATTAATTCAAACAAGAGAAAAAGATCACATATTTATAGAGCCTTACTGTGGTATGGTCAATGTTGATTTGGGAAAAGGGTTTGAGATCTATATTGAGTATTGTTAAAAATGTACTGAGGATGTGTTTGGTTAGTAAGAAAGCAGAGGAAAATGAAGAAGGATGAAGAAAGATGTAGAAGGCTTTGAGCTGGAAAACTAATTCATTACTTTAGAAAAACAACCATATAACATTCTTTCTAATGACTAATATATATACACGATTATATGCTGGAATCTGTTATAAGATTCTTCTAGAAACTTTTACACACCCTACACACAGCTAACAAACACCGAATCATATAACTAACTGACCACGTCAGCATAACCAAAGTTTGCTAGGCTACTGACTGACTACAGTACTTATCATTCTCTGCTCTTCATCAAAGCTCTTTATCATCAGCATCATCACTAGATTCTCAACAAGTATTGATCAAGTAATGATTATTGACGAAACTTACAATTTCAGCATAGAGATTATACACATATATGGCAAACAATTAAGAGTAAATGGAAGGTATAACAACTATTTGGAATTTTAAAAAACTAGCGACAAATGCACCAATAAACTAGAATCCAGAACAAGATTATGAGAAAAAAAAGTTGATAAGTTAGAAAAGTTAGAGATAATAGGTAAAAATTCAATTAGAAAAGATAATAAAAAAGTATATAAATTAGAAATAATTAATCCAAACATAACAATAAAAACACAAAGACTTAACTTATAATTTAGAAGCTGGAAATGAAGACTTGGTGCTCTGAATCTAAAGGTGTTCCATTTAATTAGATTCCCCTCTAGTGATTAAAAGAGATGGATAGAAAAAGTTATTTTAACTTATAAGGCGGACTTGACTAAGGTGTTCATTAATGAGATGACGTTGAGAAAGGAAGACTTATTCTCTACATACCTCTTAATTTGGGCAATCGTACATCAGTAACTTTCAACTTTTTTATTCTTCCCATGGTGGGTGTCATTACCATAGCTGTGGAAACAAGTTGAAGTTGTTTGGAGTTTTAGAAAATTGGCCACAAATTCATGCACCAACTAGATTCCGGAACAATATCATGAGGCTCAGTACAACGGAAGAGTCGGTGCATGCTCCAAGCCCAAATGAATTATAATTAATTAGATTATTTCATCCTCAATTTCAAAAGGCAGTATTGATCAATCTTACAAGTAGATTACACATATTAATTTGTAGTGAACTAATTAAGAAGTAAATGGATGGTCTAACAACCTGCTTAACAAATCAAAACAGAGGAAGGAAAATGGATTGAGTTTGTGCATATGACTGATTAAGTGTGAGTCTAGCTTAGGGAGTGGAAAAAAAGAATATGAGTAAAGCTGGCTGTTACATCTCTTTTTACATACATAGATAAATACCAAAATGGCTATTAATTGGATACAGGTTCAGCTTTGGTACTGGTTTGTGAAAATTGAAAAACTGGAAAATGCCCCTTTTGAAGAATCAAAGTCTACTTTAAACAGTAATCTCCATCAATATTTAATGCTTGTTACCAGCGGCTGCTTTCAGAGAAAGAAAAGACTTCAATTGTCCCCAAGGGTCGAAAAGTATTGCATGATTAACTAGGCTCCCCCCTTTACTTCCACTTCATGGTAATTTTTCTTCTTGTGATTTCATCAGGAGAAAAAAAAGAAAAAAAGAAAAGAAAAGAAAATGGGTTATATCACTCAGCCTCATCAACTTTTGATTTGCCTCCAGTTATTGTTCTTGTATTAACGAGTCCATATATCATTCAATTAACTAAACACACTTTGGAGAACATACAACTGAAATCATTTTCGCCCAAGAACCTAGCAAAAAGCTACTACA
The DNA here is from genome assembly GCA_030449925.1 of Citropsis articulata. Classification (NCBI taxonomy): domain Eukaryota; kingdom Viridiplantae; phylum Streptophyta; class Magnoliopsida; order Sapindales; family Rutaceae; genus Citropsis; species Citropsis articulata. The sequence continues at coordinate 1,633,308 of JASUUH010000096.1, read as the reverse complement.
TATAACAATGTTGTCCTCTGGGCTAATCAAGCATTTACCTTTCCTAATACAATTTATCACAAAACGATTATCTCTTTTCATATTTTAAGTTCAGTAGTAAGAAAGAGCAGGCACCTTCCAAATGTATGCACCTTTTTTAGTTTTATCCCACAAAACTTTATCACAAAACAATGGCCATTTCATATTGACAGTTATTGCTCAATCCCTTTACAAAAAAGTAAGTACATTTACAAGGGATGAAAGATTTTGGTTTGACTTTGATACTCAACTAAATACTATTTATAGTTAAATATTAGTTTGAATGAACACATTCATAGATGGTTGTGTAAGCAATTTATTTGGTTAATTAACAGTTGTAATCTTTAAAAGTGAGAATTACTAATTTTAAAATATTCCAATGGTTAGCGTATTAAAAGTGTGTTTGGAACATAGCATTGCATAGTATTATAATACTATTCACATTAATTTATTGCTAACCTATGTTTGGTAACTTTAGAAGCTGCATTGTGGCGCATATGCACCAGAATGTGCCAATTTTTGCCTCAATTGAGACGTTAAGTATATTCTTATTATCATTTAATAATAAATAAAATAAAAAATAAGTTTGATTATAATATTTTTGTTGAATAGCACAATATTACATTATATTTATACATTAGCAATTAATATAATGCGCCATAATGCGCCAACTTTTACCTCAATTGAGGCATTAAATATTTTAATTTTTATTATAATAAATAAAATAAAAAATAAGTTAGATTATAATATTTTTATTTAATAACAAAATATTAAATTATATTTATACATTAGTAATTAATAAAAATAATAATTTAATATAATTAGTAACAAAATAATAATAAATTTAAATAATATTAATTTGATATTAATATAAAATTAATAAAGTACAACCTAGCACTAAATATTATACAATAATATTATAATATAATATTATACAATAATATCATTTACCTGTTCTTTACCATCTCCAAAATTTTCCTCTCATTTTTTATTTCACTTTCAACTTTTTTTTATCATTCCATATGTTTCATAACTGTGGAAAAGAAATTGATGTAGTTTGGAATTTTGCAAAACAATATCATGAGGCTTAGATTATAATTAATTAAGAAAACACCAGAGAGAGACTAAACTTTATAATTAATTAAGAAAACAACCTAATTCTTCTAAATGAATTATAATTAATTAAGACTATTCCTCCTTAATTTGGAAAGGTCGTACTGATCAAGCTTACAAGTCGATTACACTTTATTTTTTGTAGTGTAACTTTCAACTTTATCACTCGGTCTCCCCATGCAAAGATTCCACAGCCCAGCTAAATTTCGAAACAAGACTTGGAGCTCTAAGTCAATAAGTATTATATTATTAATTAATTACACACCATTCAACTTCTATAAATAGTCACATCTCTCTTCTTGTGATTTCATTAACCGGCAAAGGGAAAAGAAAAAATGGGTTATTTAACTCAGCCTTATCAGCTTTTGATTTGCCTCCAGTTATTGCTCTTGTATTCTCAATGTTCAGCAATACTTTGCTCTCATGACCAAAGTTCTGCTTTACTCCAATTTAAGCAGCTCTTTTCCTTTCAAAAAGATTCTTCGCACTATTGTGAAATATTTCAACAAATATCTCGTCCAAAGATGATGTCATGGAAAGAGGACGCTGACTGCTGCTCCTGGGATGGAGTAACATGTGATTCGGCGACGGGTCACGTGATTGGCCTCGACCTGAGTTGCAGTTGGCTTCACGGCAACATCCCTTCCAACAGTAGCCTTTCCTTGCTTCCTCGCCTGCGAAAGCTCAACCTGGCTTACAACGATTTCAATTACTCTAAGATTTCTTCTGGTTTTACTGATCAATTTCCAAGTTTGACAGTCCTTAACCTCTCTTCCAGCAATTTCACGGGGTCAATTCCTGCCTCACTAGGTAACAATATTACACAACTTGCTCATTTGGATCTTTCGTATAACAATTTTAGTGGTCGCATTCCATCATCATTTTCAAATCTTCAGCTGCTTCGTCATTTAGATCTTTGGGGCAATAAATTTGTTGGTAAAATTCCGGATATTTTTACCAACCTAACCCGACTTTCTTCTTTAGCCCTGTATAGGAATCAACTGATTGGCTCAATTCCAAGTTCAATCTTTGAACTTGTCAATTTGACAGATGTCTGTCTTTCTTTTAACAATTTCAGTGGGAGCGTTGAGCTTTATGATTTTGCAAAGCTCAAAAATCTTGAAGTTCTTTTTCTTTCTAATATTAGTTTATCAGTGAGCACCAAATTAACAGTCAACTCGTCTTTCCCTAGTCTTTCGAAGTTGAGTTTATCGGCTTGCAATATAAGTGAGTTTCCAGACATCTTGAGAACTCAACATCAGTTAGAGTCGTTGGACCTTTCTGAAAACCGAATACGTGGTAGGATTCCCAGTTGGATGTGGGATATCGGAGTACATACTTTCTATTTTCTTGATCTTTCACAAAACTTCCTGACAAGCATAGACCATCTTCCGTGGAAAAGTCTCAAATATCTTTTCCTTCATTCGAACTTACTTCAAGGATCACTTTCAGATCTACCACCTCACATGGTAGACTTTTCAATTTCCAACAATAGTCTGACTGGAGAGATTCCTTCATCATTTTGTAATTTGAGTTCCATTCAATCTTTTGACTTATCCAACAATAGCTTGAGTGGACAAATTCCACAGTGTCTTGGAAACTCTACACTTGAAACTTTGGATCTCGGAATGAACAACTTCCGGGGTAGCATCCCACAGACACATGCAAAACGCTGCAAGTTGACTTATCTTGGGCTGAACGGCAATCACTTGGAGGGACCATTACCACAATCTTTGATTAACTGTGGCAATTTGAAATTTCTGGATGTTGGGAATAACAACTTGAGTGGCCCAATTCCGGAATGTCTTGGAAACTCAACACTTGAAGTCTTGGATATGAGAATGAACAAGTTTAGTGGCAGCCTCCCTCAAACATTTGCAAAAAATTGTGTTTTGATGAATCTTAACCTTAATGGCAATTGGTTGGCAGGACCATTGCCTCCATCCTTGGTTAATTGTCAGTATTTAGAAGTTTTAGATCTTGGGAATAATCAAATTGATGATACTTTTCCCTACTGGTTAGATGTTCTTCCTAAATTGCAAGTCCTTAGTTTGCATTCAAATAGATTTTGGGGTCCTATTGGTGATACCAAAACAAGAGTTCCTTTCCCCAAGTTGCAAATAATTGATCTCTCTTACAATCGACTCACGGGTGTTTTGCCAATATGGTATCTGAATGGTTTTACAGCAATGATGCAAGGGGATGACAATAATATTGAAGTCAATTACATGCTGTCATCGGTTTATTTTTACCATGGATCAGTGTTTTTGACTTATTCTTACTATAAAACAATATTTTTAACTATAAAAGGCAACAACATAGAAATGGAGAGGATTTTAACTACTTTTGCAACTATTGATTTGTCGAGCAACAGATTTCAAGGGGGAATCTCAGAGGTAGTGGGAAAGCTTAATTCACTCAAAGGTCTTAACATTTCTCACAACAACCTGATAGGTGGTATTCCATCATCGCTGAGAAATCTGACAGAGCTTGAATCTTTAGACCTCTCTTCAAACAAGCTTGCTGGACGTATCCCAACACAACTGGCGAGTCTCAATTATCTTTCTGTGTTGAATCTTTCGAACAACCAGCTCGAGGGACCCATACCACGAGGACCCCAGTTTAATACATTTGGAAATGGTTCCTATTCAGGTAACTCAGGGTTGTGTGGATTCCCATTATCAGAAAGCTGCAACATTGATGAGGCACCAGAACCAACAACACCATCAAGATTTTTTGAAGGAGATTATGCTTCAGGGTGGTTTGATTGGAAGTTTGCTAAGTTGGGTTACGCATCTGGAGTGGTGATCGGCTTGTCCATCGGATACATGGCATTTGTGACTGGAAGGCCACAATGGTTTGTAAGAATGATCGAAAGGAAGCAATCCAGGATGGTGAGAGGGGTGATCAGACGAGGCAGAGCAAGAAGAAGAAATTTGTAAATGCATCTCTAAAGGCCCAGGTGAGTAATTATTAATTTGTCCTTTGGAATTATAAGCTGGTTTCTGCTGTTCTTTGAGTAGATAGCATGCTGATATTATCGTAATCTAATAGTTTCACATTATGTTTATTATCAACATCTATAGTAAGAAACAACATGAGGATAATGCATAAGAAAGAAAATTTTAACTGAATTATTGATGTGGTTGTTTTCTTCAGGAATTATAAACTCCTGGAAGCTAGCAATGGAAGTCAAATAATCCTCCGGGTACCGAAATTGTAATCACGGACGTATGCTTTGATGGTAAAATAATTTGAAGTCAACTTTGGTTTGTTTTATCTTGGGCCACGTATTTCAAATTTGGGCTTGGAACATACTATTTCAAAGTTTGTGAGGAGAAAACATTCTTTGCCTTCGGCTCAGTGATATCAATTTAAAAACTCAGAGCTTAATTAATAGCTCCATTAAGTGGGTGCATTGCTCTTATTGGAGAAAGTGTATTAAATGAAATCCCACACATCTGCCAATGGGCTTGTCCAGCGTTGACAGCACTCATGCTCTCAAATCTTGAGAGCAATACTCTATGGTATACACCTGAGGTTATAAATTGAGTTCTGTCATGATAAATTTGATTTAAAGAAATTTTTGTAGATCTTTTATTGTAATATATGTATCTGTAATTCAAAAGGAAGAAATTAGCCGCATCCAAATTTAATTAAGAAAAATCTGCACTTTTTCATATATCAACATTTTTCATTTTGCAGAAACAAAAATAAATTTAGAGGGGTTTTCACTTTTCATAGCGCTGCCATACTTAACAGCAGTCCCCACGTACGGTGCGGCCCATGATTCCACTTATAACACTTTCTCAAGATTAGGATCCTGTTACTCTTCAAACTTCCAACATTCTCCATGGATCTTCCCATGCAAGGATTTCTACTCATCAATCAGCAAAAATGTAACTTATGTGATATGATCAAGCGTTACGATTTGGTATTGCAACTAATCCGATGTGGACTAATTGAATTTTGTAGAAGGTTTTAAGTATCTACTTGGAATATCTTAAAAATTTTCAAATATTGGTATCGATTATAAACCAACATTCAATTTTCTACAAATGCTGTATGTGTCATTTGTTTTTTTTTTTTTTTCATGTATGTTCGATATTACAACAATAAATTTGCCTCTTGTTCTTCATATTTATCACCAATGTTCTACAAACATGTGATTTTATTTGATGACGATTAATGTTCTACAAGCATGTGATTTTATTTGATGACGATTAATGTTCTACAAACAAGTGATTTTATTTGATGATGATTTGAACACTATACAACATAATAGCTGTTTAAATGTGTGTGTGTGTGTACATATATGATTCAGCAGAGTGCTCCTGGTCTTAAGCTCAACATCAATAATTAATTGAAAAACATTATAATTAGATGAGATTACAAATATGATCAATGTTTAATAATATCCCTCATCAAAAAATGAAAAAGTCCTAATTAATTACTTTCATTTTTGGATCCTTCCCATGAGTTCATATATAGCCGTGGAAAAGAAGCTAAAGTATATGGTCTAAAATTTTACAAAACTGGCGACAAATTAATGCACCAACTAGACTCCAAAACAAGATAACGAGTTACATTTTGTAACAAGACTTGGTACCGTTAATCCAAAAGTATTATATTTATTATTATTATTTTTTAAAAAAGTGTTATATTTAATTAGATTCCCCCCTTTTGTGAGTAAAATAGTGGCTACAAAAAATTTATTCTTTGTAATCAAATTTATCAGAAAACAATGGCCTTGGGATTTCGTTATACAATAAATGTAACTTATGTAATATGATCAAGCGTTGCGATTTGGCTATTGTAAATTATCCCATGTGGACTAATTGAATTTTGTAGAAGGTTTTGAGAGAAAATTAAAAGAAAATATGACACTAACTTTTAAGTATCTGCTTGGAATATATTAAAAATTTTCAAATATTGGCATCGATTATAAATCAACATTCAATTTTCTACAAATGCTGCTTGTATCATTTGTTTTTTATGATCATATATATTCGATATTACAACAATAAAGTTAGTACATTAAATTAAAAATATGATAATGATCCGAGCCAATGTGGGAATGTGCTTCTTCTTCTTCATATTTATCACTAATGTTCTACAAGCAAGTGATTTTTTTTTTTAAATGACGATTTGAACACTACACAATTTAATAGTTGTTTAAATATGTGTGTGTGTTTGCGGTGTGGGGACAAATATGATTCAGCTGAGTACTCTTACGTGGAACGTCAATAATTAATTGAAAAAAATTGTAATTACTTACTATTACAAAATTGATCATTTTTTACTAGCCCGCCTAAGGGTATTTATTCAATTATTTCGCAAGACATGTTTGGGGTTACTCAACCTCCTTTTGTTCCTACTTAGCTCGTTTTGACGGGCCCCCTCTAATAAAAAAAAATGATCATTTTTTTTTTATGATCACACCATTTCTTCTTCATTCATATGTTGATATTAAACTCAAATTTTGATTTTATAGCTAATCACCAGATATACAGTTTGATTCTAGATGATTTATAGGATATATTTAGGGGTCTGGTTAAGTTACAGATTCTGTTAGTAGCAGCCAATTGAGCTGAACTGTTGGATTTAAAGGCAGAAATCCAGCGCTAGTAATAGATTATCATAATAAAAGTGCAACCGGATAAGAAAGTTTGATGAAAAGAAATTAACTTACCTTTTTTCTTCCTCCCTATTATTACTCCACGCTTCGTTTTTTATTTTCTCTTTCCTTCATCTTTGCGGATCCTTATATACAATCCAGATTATGTACATTTTTCCTTTAGCGATCGAAATGATGCAAATTCCGGAATTAAGCACAAAAATTTCACAACCGAAATTATATTTGCAAAATTCATACAAGAATCTGTCGAGGCTATTAATGTTGAAATCAAAATTCCATGTATGAAATACTTAATGTATCGAACAAATTATTTTAAATTTTTTATTGTTAGAAAAAATGTCTTATTTTTTTTAATAAAAATGTCCTTGGATATTTTTCTCTTTAAGAGAATTTTATTTAAGGAACAAGTAATATATTCACGTGTGGAAGATAAGAATAGTCACATGCCAATGTTGACATCTCAAGTATTGAGGATCCAATTACAAACTCTATGAATATTTTAGAAGCAGCTCAAGTAGATGCCAATGGAAACGAACAAGAAGATGTAATGAGGGCAAATGAGCCAGTGGATCTGTTTCTTGGACTTGAGAATGGATTTTTTATATTTGTATTTTGTTAAATGGAATTAACATGTTTGAGATGTTACACTGATGATTGCAAAATGATAAATTGACGCCTAATTGATTTGAATTCACGAAATGTTGGGAATATGCTTGTACTTCTCGATAAATTTACTTCTCTCACAACTAGGGCGAAAAAAATACATATATACATCAAATATGGAGGTTTCGATGATTGATATATTTAGATAAACAATTATTTTCTAAATTAAACAAATAACAATCTACAAGAATACAAAGAGAAGAAAATATTATAAATATTAACAAAGAGGGGTATTTTTAGTATTTAAAGGATGAATTTACAAAATATATTCAATTTATTATTATTTTTTTTTTAAAATGGGGTGGGTTAATCAATGAGGTGGCTTTACAGAAACCGACGGGGAAATATCACTGCCCAAATTAATATACACGGAGAAATGAATAAAAATTCATTCCATCTTTTATTTTTCATTTGTCCTTATATATATACAGAAAGAAACACACACACACACACACACACACACGTGCACATACACATATATATATTTTGCTTCAGAGACTTGTACATAGGTCCGCCCCTATGCACTTCTTTTGCTTCATAAGAATTACTTGGCACCATTTTCGCTTTTTTTTGCTTTCTTCGTGGTCAAGTTTAATAGTTCACCGACGGTAGCAACGCTAATTGAACAAGTAATTAACATTCTCATGCTAATTTGAGTTCTATTCAATATTTTAAGCTATCCAACAGTAGCTTGAACGGACAAATTCCACAGTGTCTTGGAAACTCTACACTTCAAACTTTGAATCTCGGAATGAACAACACCCTTACAACAAACATATGCAAAAGGCTATTTTTTCTTTCTTTTTATAATAATACCCTTACAACAATAAATTTGGGGATTTTAATGAAAAATATTGATAATTTATTAAATCAGCCTTACAAAAAACATAAAATTTACCCAAATTTTTATATTATTATTTTACTTTTATAATTAATTTGGTAAATTAACTTTTTATAAAATAATTATTAGTAAGATTGTTTCAAGGATATTAAAAAGTTGGTCAATATTAATTTATTTATAAATAATTATTAGTAAGATAGTTGCATGAGTACAGAAAATACTAATTATTTTATGCTGTTATTCATTGGTTAATTCGTTAAAATTAACTTCTTTAATGATAAATTAATTAATGTTAAAAATATTGTTACAAGGATCTTATTGTAAAAGGTAAGAAAAAGTAAGAGTAAAAATGTAATATATTTTATTTATAAGGGTGTTTGAAGGCATTTTTTTAAAATAAGGACTAAATAAATACTCAAATAATATAAGGACTAATCAAACATTTACCTAATATTTACCAAATATGACTTGTTTCTATTTTATTATGTTAAAAACAAGTCATAATACATTGCTAATGAATGACTTTCATGTTTGCTAAAAGTTGTTATATGTGTATGAAAAGAAGGGGGGGGGGGGGGGGGAAGAGCATTGACCGTTATGAAATCCACTTGCAGAAAGTTTTTAACCCATTCCTACTAAAGATGGCTGACAGGTTGGGCCAGTAAAGAGAAGTACATGCAGGCTCGTGCTCATGTCATGTCGGACATGTGCTTCGTGTATACTTAATTTTGTTTTTTTAGGCCTAGCACGCCACGTGTATCGTGCATAAAAAAAATACAATAATTTTTTTTTTTTAAAAGGACATGTTAAACTATTGTCATACTTTTTTTTTCAAGCATATGTACTTTTTTTTAGTTTGTATACTTTTAGTCAAATTCAATAGAATCAAAAGTTCAAAACAAGTCTATATTTAATAATAATAAATTAATACTATTAAAAAAAATAATATTAACTACTAAATTAGACTCTACAGTATTAGAATTTTTTTAAATATTTAACAATAGCAATAATAAAAAAATTTTCTTAAGGGTTAACTTAATTGTTAAGTTATATTTACATAGAGTCGTAGATCATAATACATAATAACATTAATACATACTTTTTATAAAATCATGATATCTATAATTTTATATATCAAAATCATGATATCATAAAATAATCAGACTATTTTTTTAAACTAAGAATTAAATGAATTAAAAAAATTATGCTCATAAATATATAAAAAAAATTAAATTTGAAGTTATTTATAAAATCATACGATATTAAATTTACTTTTATTGAAAAGTAAAACGTCTTTGATGAAAGGCCTTTAACGTGTTATGTCTTGAACTTGCTCTACAATAGGTGTTATCTTCAAGGCCAAATGTAAAATTCGGCCGTACTGCACGTATGCGTGCGTGCCGTGCTACTATAGAAGTGTCTTCGTACATTACTGTGTGCCCATATAGTACCATGTAGTACCACATGCCGCCTAACTAATTGACCATCTATAATTCCTTCACGGACTTAGTAGCATAATCTTTTGGACATTTTAGTAGAACTTTTAGTACAACTTCCACTATAAATGTAAAGAGAGGGAGTGAGAAAAGTCCATCAATGTTTAATAATTTTTCAGACAAAATGTATTGCTTCTTCTGATTTTTCATATAACAATTTTAGTGGTCATATTCTGTCATCTTTTTCAAATCTTCAGCAGCTTCATCTTTTAGAGCTTTCGGTCAATTACTTTATTGGTTAAATTCCGCATATGTTTTTCAACCTAACCCAAGTTTCTTTGACCTTGTGAATTTAACTGAGATCTATCTTTCTTCAAAGAATTTAAGTGGCAGCGTTGACATTTACGATTTTGCAAAGCTCAAAAATCTTGAAGTGCTTGCTTATGCTAATAATAGTTTACCATTTAGCAAAATTAATAGTCAACTCATCTTTTCCTAATCTTTTGGGATTGGATTTATCGACTTGCAATATAAGAGAGTTTACAGAATACATCTTCAAAACTAAGCATCAATCGAAGTGGTTGGACCTTTCTGAAAACTAAATCCATATTAGGATTCACAGGATTCATAATTAGATGTGGGATATGGGAGTACATACTTTGAATTTACTAGATCTTTCGCAAAACTTCTTGACAAGTATAGAACATCTTTCGTGGAAAAATCTCCAATATCTTAACCTTGATTTGAACTTGGTTCAAGGGTCACTTCTTGATCTACCACTTCCGCCACCTCTTATGGCAGTCTTTCAGTTTACAATAATTTGATAGGATAGATTCTTTCATCGTTTTGTAATTTGAGTTCTATTCAAATTCTCGATTTGTCCAACAGTAACATATGTGGACAAATTCCACAGTGTCTTGTAAACTTTACACTTGGGCATTTTTACCTTAGAATGAACAATCTTCATGGTAAAATCCCAGAAACATATGCAAAAGGCTACAATTTGCATGTTCTTAGGCTGAATGACAATCACCTCCGGAGACCATTGCTACCATCTTTGGTTAACTGTCGGCATTTAGAGGTTTTTGATATTGAAAATAATCATGTTAATGATACCTTTCTCCATTGCTTAGAAATTCTTCTTGAATTGCAAGTGCTTATGTTACGATCTAACTATTATGACCCCAAAATCGGTTAGATCTACTGGCAATTCGGGGGAGGAATTTCTAACCGATGAGGAAATGTATCATCAATATGATTATTTCTAATATCAAAAGCCTGCAATTGCCAATAGTTAACCAAAGATAGATGTGATGGTCCTTCCAGCTAATTGTCATTAAGGTTAAGACTTATCAAATCATTGCTTTTTACAAACATTTAAGGGATGTTGTCATTGAATCGATTCATTTCATATCCAAGACCTTATTAAGTGTTAAGTTTCCGAGACATAACCTACTCAAATTATCATTCCCAAAATTAATAAGCATCAAACCAATAAATTAACACAAAGATGGTGGTAACGGCCCCTCCAGGTGATTCTCATTTAGCTAAGATTATACAAATTGCAACCTTCTACATATGTCTATGGGATTCTACCATAAAGATTGTTCATTCTAAGATCCAAAAACCCAACTGTGGGGTTTCCAAGACACTGTGAATTTGTCCACCCAAACTATTGTTGGACATGGAGGTGGACAATGGGTAGGATGGCACATGGCACGACACAGGCATGACATATTAAAGTCATAAAAATCTTAGCTTCAAACAAAAAACTCTATTTGTTTTATATTTACAATTTATTAAATGATTAAATGATTTTATGATTTTAATAAATAAAATTATAAGTATCATGATTTTATAAATGACAACTCATATTTTACAACGTTAATATTTCATTTATGAAATCACAAATTAGACAAAGGAAATATGTTTCGTTTGCGGACGAAATATTTTTCACCATTTATATACAAAAAAAATAAAGTTGTGAATGAAATGTGTTTTATGATAAATTAAAAGTTACATTTTCATTCAATGGAGTTCAAGTGCAATACAATATTAACTAATAGTTCAAATAAAAGTAGGCGTCATATGCATCAATATAATTGATAGTACATCTCAATGAGGTGGCACCCACTAAACCATCTATCATTTGTGAAATTAGATAATATAGTTTTGTTAACAAAATGTTAATTGTTATATTTTAATTTGAAACTTTTAAGCATTAATATTATTATAAACTATGGTTTATGACTCTATGTAAGTTACAAATTAGCAATTAAATGTTAACCCTTAAATTTTTTATTATTATTGTTGAGAATTGTAATATTAAATGTTTTTAACGTAGTAGTTAATATTACATTCGCTTATTATTATTAGTTTATTATTATTAAATATTAACGCAAATTTTAAATTTTTGAATCAATTAAATTTGACTAAAGGCATGTAGGACCAAAAAAAATAAATGGGCTTGAAAAAAGCACACCATTAACTTGGAATGTCCTTTAAAAAAAGATATGATCCTTTTTTTTAGCACGACCCATGACATAGCATGATACAGCATGCATAGACTTGTACGTGCCCCATGCTGGGCCTAGCCCCTCCCCCCCCCCCCCCCCAAAAAACAACCATGGCCTGTGCGGCCAATTGACGTTCTCTATCTTCAGTTTTGTAAGTTGAATTTGGGTGTGTAGATTGTAATATTACCCTTTTAACTCTCATTGAGAAAATTGAATGGGTTGTAAAAGAAAATGGATTTGAATAAATGAAATAGGGTATGTCCAAAATCTCTGACCTTGTATCATCCTTGTTCAAATGGCCCTGTATCTGCCACATCAACATATGAAATCTCATCCACCTCACCAGCCTCAACACGCTCGCCACATCATCACTCAATTGCTGTTATAATTGATGATAATTTGAAGAAGATAAAACAATTCAATTTATGAAGTGTTTACTTTCTGAAGTGAGAGTGAGGGGTGTGGATTCCTCTCACTTCAGTGTTTACTTATAATTTCTAAAGGCGAAATCCCACTCCGTGGACTCCACCTAATTTTTAGAGTGGGAAGTGGGACTCCCACTCCAAGGGGGGAGGTGGGAGTGGAAATCTACTTCCCCCTCTTTCCTTTTTAGCCTTATATTTAAAATAAAATAAATAATATTTAATAAAATATTATATTTAATAAAATAAAATTAATAATATCATATTTATTTAAATAATAATATTTTATTTTATAAATTAAATCTATTAAAAAATCATAATACACATATTTTAATGTAATATTATTATATTTAATTAAAAATAATAATTTACGTTGATTCTACATTGAAATTACTTAAAAATAATATTATTATACTCATAGAGAATTAATAATATTATTATATTCTATCTTTATTTGAATATAATATTATTATATTTATTTAAAAATAATAGTATTATATTTATTTAATTAATAATAATAAACATTTTCTTCTAAGAAAATATTATTTTTTTTTATATTATCAATAATAATGTTTCATTTGTGTTGCTATTATTAATAATTTTTTATTTACATAATTCAAATTAAAATTAATAATTATTATTAATTTACAAATATAATAAAATAAATATTTTATTTCTTAAATATATTTTTTATTAATTTTGTAATTAAAAATTATAATTCTTTAAATAAGGGTAAAATTATAATTTAAAATCATTTACTCATAATCTAAGACAATATAAACACATAAATTAAATTTTGATTTCAATTTCAGTGTAAGTAAATAATTTATTCCCACTCCTATTTCTTACTCTTAATTCCAGGATTTTCACTACTCAAAATTCCCACTCCAATCTAAAATGTAAGTACTACCTAATAGTATTCACTCTTCACAAAGAAACCGAAATGGCGCGAGCTTTGCTTCATTTGAATAGCACGGGCACCGCCATAATGGCCAGCGCTACAAGTGCTACTAAAGAAACAGTTGTCAAATCTCAGTTTCAAATGAAGAATCATAACGCTAACGTTTGGAACTTGGAGGCGCGGATCGGGTCCACTGCTGTTGCTCTCTCCAGGCTCGGCCCGGCCTTCAGATTGTAGTTGGCTCTCGAAACAGGTGAAATCATTAATACCTTTTATTTCTTCTGTTTGGTTCCAGAGAAAATGCAAGAAATAAAGGAGTAAAATTTTTCAAGCTTTGTCACTTTATGTTATTTTTATATTTACTATGTTTCTTTGGTTCTTTTAATTTTTAAATTCAAGGTGGTGGCTGCATTTAAGTGATTATCAATTTATCCCGCTGTTGTAGATTGAGGCTCCATTCGGTAGTGGTATTGTGCGGTCATGACTTTTAAGGCACTTCCACTTTTAAATGACTTGCTTTAATTATAAAATAAAAATTTATAATGTTTAATAAATATTATTTTTAAATAATAATTTTGACTAAAATAATGAAGTTAATATAGATCAGATAATTGTGAATAAAATCGCCTAAATTTTTAAATTATTCTTATTGAGTGTTTATTAAATATTTGACCGTTGTAACTAGATGAAAATAAAGAACTGAGCTAAATAAACCATAAATAAAATAACTGAAGATGCAAAAATTGTAACTCTTTCTCTTCTCGGTATTCACGAACAGTCGAAAGACAATAACGTCTGTTTTTGTTGATTGATGTGCTTTGACTATGGTATGTTATTATTTTAGAATATTGTCAAACATGCTACTCTTGGTTGGAACTATAGAGCTGGGCAACTTTTGCAAACCGTCAGGGAAAGGTGCTGCAACAATGGCTAGCTACACTGGGAAGAATCTGAATTTGCTGAAGTTAATTCTGACAATGAAGGCTCATTATTAATAGCTTGAAGAGGTGCGATAATTCGTCTTAGCCTAGATGTATCTTCTGTAGTTCCACAACAATAATTCTTTTTCATCTAGAGTAAGTAGAGGAATTCTTTTAGGAGCAGAAATTCTGTAACTGACAATATTTTAATAATGTTTAATTCCGTATGTAAAATGCTGTAACTTTGCTTCTGCAGATGTAGATCTTGTGGTTCATGCATCAGGGCCTTTTCAACAGGCAGCGAAATGCAATGTATCGAAAGCTGCTATAGAGACCAAGGTGAGGAAAGGTAAATGTTGTGTTTGATTATCTCTTTTCCAAGTCCAGTTTTCTATGTATTATTTATTCGATAAGTTTGAGCATGTATACAATCTTACCATGTAACCAAGATGTCATCTTATGTGTACACTTTTGTATCTCCTAGTAGACAGAATACATTTGTTGTTTGTGACTATCCACCTACTCATTGCTTGAAAAGTCCTTCAAGGATAGAGCAATAGCTGCAAAATTCCGGCCATAACTACTGAAGCAATGGTGCTTTATGAATGTTCTGGTCCTGCAATCTGCACTTCCAGCACCGTAAGTTGGATATATGATTAAGTGAAGAATTTGGATAGAGTACAAATTCTATAATTGAAACACGGGCAGTCTACAAAATTTGCTTTAATTCTGAAACATCATTGTTGGTGAACCCATCGACCTGGCTCCGAAGTTCATACAGATGGACACGATCGAGCGTGTTGGTGCTCGGATACATGATTTTTGCGACGGGAAGGCCATGTTTGTTTGTAAAGATGATTGAAAGGAAGCAATCTAAGAAGGTCGTGAGAAGGGTGCATATACTGCTCCAAGCTATTAGTTTGTCTTTATGTTGATTGCACGCTGATTTTTATATATTCTGAGCTACGTACCATTTGAACTGCATATTTATGTGATGTGTTTTTTCTTCAGGAATTTTAGACTCATGGAACGTAGCATTGGAAGTGAAGTAATCCTCCTGATACCAAACTTGTCTTGCTTTATTTCCATATGTTTAGAATATTTTACCACATCTATTTTACTGGAAAATTTTATAAAAATTTTGAGGGGAAAATGATTTGAAAAATTATTGATGTAGGAACTGTTGTAGGCTAACTTTGATTTAGTGCAACTTTGGGCTATGAATGTTGAATTTCGGCGTACACTACACCGTTTGGAAGCCTGCAACTAGATGAACAACATTTTGCCTGCGACGAGATGAACAACATTCATTGCCATCGTCCCTGATACCCATGAGATTATCGCCCAATTTCAGTGTGTCTGGACTGATTATCACATTTCAAGTTATATAATTTCCAGCACTTTAGGAATATTCTATGATTTTATCTTTTATTTTATAAGAAATTCATATGCTACTTCAGTGTTTTGTGTTTTTGTTACTTTAATTTCTAGTATTTTACTAATAATGTCCTGAATCTGCTGCGTAAATAGATCAGGGATTTCGCTTATTACTATGAACAGGTTACAAGACCTCAAGGTTGAACAATTTTTATCAATTAAACATATAATTTAGAAACTTTATTTCTTCTTTTCGTCTCACTTTAGAAATATTTATAAGCCCAACGAATTTTTCAGTTTAACACAATGTTATTTGTATGCACCAATGGAAAAATCAAATAAGCTCGACTCTTAATTTGAAATAATAATATTTATTTGCTACAAGGTATATCTTCGGTTACGTCTGTAAG
Organism: Citropsis articulata; assembly: GCA_030449925.1. Classification (NCBI taxonomy): domain Eukaryota; kingdom Viridiplantae; phylum Streptophyta; class Magnoliopsida; order Sapindales; family Rutaceae; genus Citropsis; species Citropsis articulata. The sequence goes on along the minus strand of JASUUH010000096.1, from coordinate 1,617,053 downwards.
ATTTGGGTATTTAATAATATGTCATCGTGAATCACTCAATAACATGGATGAAAGTCTTTTCCTTCTTGCGAGGTACGCGAGACTTTTTGCCAAGTTCTAATGTTTTCTTGTATTAAAAGTGGACCAACTGATGCAGTTGGTAAAACCTCTTGAGTGAAAACAAAAGGTCTAGAATTCGAATTCTTAAGAAAATTGAGTCGTCATTAATTTATATTAAAAAAAATCATTCAAATGAAAAATGTTTTTGCTCAAACGCAAAAGATGAAATTGTTGCCTTTTATTCCCATGACATAACCGCACATGAAAACAAAACAGTCGATAATAAGCAATAATGTTTGAAATGACTTCAAACTTGTTTAAATTGCACGCCAATAATTTCTCTCTCTCTTGGAGAGTATTTTTATTGAGTATTGGATATTGAGAGACCCGAATAGATGCGACGGACTACGTACCATCTAATTATATATAGGTTTTTAATAGCCTGGCAAATGATCAGGTGACATGTGGCCTGTTGTGCATAATAATGTGTGCAATGATACACACCTGATCATTCTTTTGGATATTGATTGATCTAAGCTTACAAATTCAGCATATAGAGATTACACATATTTACAGTAAGCTACAAAGTAAATGGAAGGTCCACTCTTAACTCCACTTGCTTAATAAATTGAAACAGAATCAAAACAGAGGAGGGAAAATGAACATATGTCACTAATTGGAGATTGGACCCTATGGACTTAGTCGAGTACCTTTCAAATAACTTTATTTGATTGGACACCGTCTATTCCTTTACCTTCTAAAAAACAACAATAATAATAACTGGAGTCCAGGTGGCTGCCACATCAGCATATACCAGAGGCAACTAACATTTTCCTTTTTGAGTAGTGCTAAAGAGAGAGAAACACGAGAGAAAGACGAGAGAATTTTGCTCTCTCTCTCTCTACCCACTCACTCTCTCTCTATTATTTTCTTCATTGTTTCTCTCGTCTTTCTCTCATTCTTCTCTACACCAAGCATTTTCCTTTTTCTTCTCTATATATCTTTTGACCTTTTGGACTGGTTGGTGGAAATTGGAAAAATTCTTCTTTCGAAGAATCAAAGTCTGTTATGCGCGTCAGGAAAGGAAATGAGTAAAATACAAACATAATCTATCAATGTTTTGGAAAGAAAAAGGAAATCCTAATTCAAGTAGAAAAAGGAAATCCTAATTCAAGTTGGGTAAGGTTTTTATTGTTATAAAACTCAAACGCCCTCGTTGTTGAAGTTAGAACTCAACTCAATATCTTCAAGTTGTACTCTCCTTGCGGTTCCGGTAGCCGTCGCCCTGTTTGTTTGTTTTTTTTCCCCTAAAAATATGAAGAGAAATTCCCTTCTCTTACCGGCTCCTAATCTATCGCCACCTCCTCGGCCGCTCGCCGCCTGCATTCTCAAAAGATGCGGAAAGAAAGTTACGAACGGCCGAAGACACGTTGAGGAGGTGCTTCCTTTTGATGTGATTTATGAAATCCTTCTGAGATTGCCTGCAATATTACTTATCCGTTTTCGATGCGTCTCTAAGAAGTGGTGCCGCATAATTGACAGTGTTTCTTTTGCTAACAATCATGTGTCCAGACGTTTCATACCTGCTGCTGATGAACCCCAAATCGTGCCTCTAACCCTTATGGTTGGAAGTGAAAAAGCTCTGCATTCATTTATATGCGACATTAATCTTGTTAAAGAAAGTGAACAACCATTCTTAGAGTTCTATGACCGAGTTGTGTCTCGCATCAGCGTCATTGCTTATGGTTTAATTCTCTTTGTTGATATGGTTGATCAAGGGAATATCTGTTTGTGTAATCCTCTTAGAGGAGAAATCTTAGAGTTGCCACGACCACGGGCACGGGTGTACTCCCACCAGTTTTCTATGGACTTGACTTGTTTTGGAATAGGATTTGATAGTGCAACCAATACATACAAGATTGTCCGAGCATATGCACAGCCACTAAATGATGAGATTTTTCATCTCATACAACTAAATAAGTTTGAAGCTGAAGTTTATACTTTGGGCACACAGTCATGGCGACCAGTTTCCTTGCAAGTTTTGCAAGTTTCCTTTTCTCCTTCGTGTCTATTAAGTGTATCTGCATATGGAGACACGCACTGGCTTAATCGGGATCGCAAAAGTAAAAAAGATTCTGTAATATCTTTTGATTTTGGAACAGAGGAGTTCAAGGAAACTCATCTTCCCCAATTTGGGTACCAACAACATTATTATGATTTTCAATTAGTTAATGTGGAGGGATTCTTGGCTATTGTTAGTTATCCATCCGATACACTGATTGATATATGGATGCTGAAAGATTATGACAATAAGAAGAGTGAGTATTGGGTAAGAAAATACAGGATTAGCACTCAAGTGTGGACAAAGCAACCTGATGATGTGGGTGTTATAAGACCGGATATTTGCTTTCGCGAAGATAAAAGTTATTTCTTTGTTAATACTTGCAGCTGTGGGTTGGTTTTTACTGCTTTTTTCCATAACCGAACATTTGTTCTTGATCTAAAAACGCAGCGTATTTGGTACGTGGAATGCCCATTTCCACAGATGTATCGAGGTTTCGGAGGACTGTCCAGTTATGCAGGAAGTGCTCTTTCTCTCATATACTTTGGTAATCATATCAAGCATTCTGAACAGTACGTCTCTTGGAAGACTGTTTGTAAGGTTTATGCTTCTCCATAGACTATTTAATTATGAAGATTCTTCAGAGACTGTTTGTAAGGTTTATCTTTCACCATTGACTATTTAACTATGAACATAATTTATGTTTGTGTTTCTCCATAGGCTACCTAATCATGAAGATTAGTTATGTTTATGTTTCTCCATATACTATTTATGTTCATTTATGTTTCTCCATATACTATTTATGTTCGTTTAAGTTTCTCCATAGACTATTTATGTTCTATTTTTGTCAATAATATGCTTATTATTCTTTCAAACAAAAAAAAAATCTATCAATGTTTAATGCTTAATATATTATTGCGTGTTAACTAAGTTGCTGGTTAGTGACTTTCGGGCGGGTGCTTTCAGAATGAAAGAGTACGACTGTGATAGTCATATCATCTCATCGATTTAAAAGCTCGGAGCATAATTAACAGCGCCATTTGTGAGTCAGTACACTGCTCTTCTTGGAGAAAACGTAATAATTGAGATCCCCCTCTTCCTGAGAGCAATTAATTGTTGGGACTCATTTTTTTTTATCTCAATATAATTTGATATGGTAGATTTTTTCTGCTAATATGAATAAAACATTTACCCTCGAAAGTGAGAATACGAATTTGGATTGTGTTATAATAAATTTAATTTAGAATAATGTCCGTACATTCTTCCAATGGTGGTTTGTAAAGATGGCTTGAAAAAGAATAATGGAGGAATTATCGCCTGCAAAAACTCAACCTGGCCTACAATGATTTCTCTGACTCTTAAGATTTCTTTTGTTCTTTTCTCAATTTCTAAGCTCGACACTCCTTAACTTCTCTTTCAATTCCAAAGCTTTAGTGGAAACAAGAGATCTAGAATTTGAACCCCATTCCTATGGATGCGGAAAAATTAAAATGTCATAAAACTGTAAATAGATGTGGAGAAAAATTGTAGTAAAGTAATTAAGAAATAAATGGAAGGTGTTGATGCACGATTTTGTCTACTCGGCAACAACTGCAACTTCTCCTCGCCTGATCTACTAATCTCACCCTCTGCTCGCCTCTTCGGTAGTCTCCTCGGCTATCGCGAGCAGAAATCAACTTCCTTCTTCTCCGATATCCTGCGTTCACAAATACCGGTCAGAGTGCGCCGGGTGGTTTTCCCAGCGTAAACCTTCCGACGCTCAAGTCAGCGATTTGGGTGTTTCTGAAAACCTTTGCCACCAATCTCGTGGCTTTCGCTCAATATCAAAAAGTGTTTTAAAACAAAGCAACAAATCTCTCTTGGTTCCTTTGATTATCCTAAAAAAGAACCTTTTTGTGTTTTTTTTCCAACCCTTTTACCTTCTTCGATTGCACCATTTATAGGCTTCTTGCGGATTCAGTTTCCACTCTTCACGTTTCCCACTTTCCGCTTAGCGTGCGTCATGGGTATGTGAGTGGTTGATGGCAGACGTGGCGGTTTTAGAGGTTCGTGCCTGGAGTTCCGGAAGGTGGGGTGGTAAACGAGCCTCGTGGCTTGGATCTTGCCGGGATATGTGCGTTCTGGTGGTTGGTGTGGTGTGGAATGACCCTGCTACTTCTGCTCCCACGACAACCTTCTCCAGGATAGAGTAGGAGATCTTTGCTCGCACTGGCATCCTGGTGGAGAATCTTTAATGGGGCGAGCAGAAATCTTGCTCCTCCTTGTCGAGCAGAAACTTCCGGTTCTATTAAGACAGCGTCCAGGGATCCTTGGCTGTAAAGAGTAGGAAATTCTCGTGGGGTTGGTCTGGTCGTTATTCATCCACAACACCAGTCCCCCAGTTTCTGGTATTTGTAGTGAAATGGAATAATACTAGAAATTTGGTAATCATGTCCTGCTCGCGATGTAATCTATCTTCTTATCGAAATGACGCATAGCTCACTTGGTTTCTTCAATAGCCGGTCATCTCCTCGAAGAGTCGCGTCACAATTAAATACTGGTGAGGTGGCATTGATCTATCCATCCGTTTGAATTTCAAACTAACGGTTACGGATCCTGATAGGTCATAAATAGTCATGCTATATTTAGTTTAATTCCCTCATATTTTGATTGATCTCGTGCTAATTTGTGTAAATTATGTTTGATTTGATCTAGGAGCCAAAGCATGGAGATTAAGATAAAAAGTGGATAATAAGGGCTTTATTTGTGCTTTGGAACGTGGGCTGACCGTTGACTTGAAGGAGACGGTTTCCTAGCATTAAGAGGAGAAGAAGCCAAGAAGGATTAGGAAAGCTAGCAAAAGAGGAAGCCAAAGAGGAAAAGGAAAGCAACCGAAGAGAAGCAAAAAGCAAGCATTATAAAAGGCTTGAACGTGAGGAAGCAAAGGGTTGGGTCGGACGTGAGCAAGAATCAACTCAAAGGCTGCAATCAATTTCTTTAAACATCTAATGTTTTGTTTGGCCAACACGAGTGGCTAAGGTTTTAATTCCGGTCCAAGGGTAATCAAATTCAGTAGTTTGTGAGGCTTTGAACTTAACAAGAATTTCTTCACCAAGTAATTTTATTTTCTTGTTCTTAGTTCATGAATTATTTATATTGATTGAGTTGACGCTTTAATTCAATATTTATTTTTCTATCGCTAGTCGAGTTTGTGATCCGTAATTGTCATGAATGATGAATTGAGTAGCAAGGAGTTGGCTCATGTGTGTGTATATTGATGGCCACAATTACATAGCTTGCATGATAGGCTCTAGGGAAATAAAAATACAAATTGATTAAATTGGAGTAATCTGAATTAATTGATATTGTTTTAGTCATTCTCACTTTTCTTAATGCTATCACTAAATTTGATATGGAACGATGATGCCCAGTTAAATTGGTGATAAGTTTGGATTTAGGCGATTGTTTGAGTCTAATATATTAGGAGAATAATTACTTTCTACGGCTTTTCCGATTAAGTAGACTAAGTTCTTGGATTGAGTAATTTATATTTTTGGCCTATGATCAAAATTGCAATTGGATGGAATTGATACCCTTGGATTGGAAGCTTGGTAAGATTGATTTTTCCTTGTTTAATTTTACATCTTGTTTTATTTAATTTAATTTTATTTTATTTGTTTTATCAAATTCTCGTTAAAACCATTAAAACCCAAGAACGGATCACCGGTTATCACTATCGGCCAGCCGTTTGTGTCCGTAATCCGGAGAATCGACAAACGGCCACCGGCTTTCTTAACCTAAGTCCGAATAAGCTCCAGAAAAGAGAGATTGGCTAACCGGTCTTCCGGTTCCATTTTCCGGCTGACCGGATCGCACCCAGAATCATCACAGCACGCATTCGGTCTTCCGGATCTCAGTAACCGGCTGTCCGAATCTTTCCAGATCCGTCACAAGCAACATTCGGTCTACCGGATTTCACCAAACCGGCTGACCGGATCGCGCCCAGAATTCTTCAACTCAGCAAACGGATTTCCGGATTGCTTCTCCAACCGGTTATCCGGTTCAATTCCAGAAACGCAACAAACAGAATTCGGTGTTCCGGATCCCTTATCCGGTTGTCCGAATAAATCCAGAAGTGTCACGAACTGCAACCGGTCTGCCGGTTCCGCTTATCCGGTTAGCCGGATAGCTCCCAGAATCATTCAAGCAGCAAACGGTTATCCGGTTTGCAAGAAACGGCTATCCGGTTCGTGGCAGAAGCTTGCAAAATCTAAATATTTGGAAAATTAATTTGTTTTAGACTTTGAGAAATTAAATACATAGTTCCTGTGATTCAATTCGGTCTCACCATTTCTACAATTTTATTTAGGTGAATCAGTATTTGTTTTTGAGGAGCTTCGACAAACTCCGTCAAAATTGGCGCCGTTGCCGGGGACCTAATTTTAGTTTCTCATTGTTTTAATTATTTATTTGATTTAGTTTATGACTGCCCTCTCGTGGTACTAATTTGCGATAATCCAAATCGAGAGGACAACGCCACAATCGAGGAAAGAAACTAGAAGGAAAACGCCGCCTCGAGTAACGGCAGAGATAGACTTAACTACCATGGAACATCCATCTTTGCAGTAAATCAAGAAAGATGGCGACTAACTCTCAAAGAACTCGCCGCACTGCATTTGAATCAACAACCCTTATGCATTACTTTTCCCAATATTGCTAATGATTTTGAATTAAAATCTGGTTTGATTCATTTACTTCCTTCTTTCGTGGTTGTGCGGTGAAGATCCTCACAAGCATCTTAAAGAATTTCACATTGTTTGCTCTGGAACGAAGCACATGGTGTATCCGAGAGCAAATCAACCTTAGAGCCTTTCCATTCTCTTCAAGGATCAAGCCAAAGATTGGCTCTATTATCTACCTTCGTGTTCTATCACCACATGGAACGAGATGAAGAGGCTATTTCGGAGAAATTCTTTCCGCTTCACGAGCCGCCAAGACAGGAGATTTATGGCATCACGCAAATCACCTGGGAGACGCCAGACGAGTAATCGAACGATTCAAGCGATTATGCTAGCTTTTCCCACCATCAAATTTCCGATCAACTCTCATCCAATATTTCTACGAGGATTATTGCCAATGGATGTGAGTATGATCGATGCGCAGCAAGTGGTGGAGCTTTAGTGAACAAGACACCAAGCCCAAACAATTGATTTCAAACATGGTCAAACTTCTCAACAATTCGGTACAAGAGCTGGAGGATCTATCAAGCACGTTAACGAGGTAAGTGACCTTAAAATCAAATTTCGATTTAATCGCTTGTCAAATGGCTGTAGGGCAATTGCAAAACAAAGGAAAGCGTGTGGAATATGCTCACTTCATGGGCATCCTACTGATATGTGCCCCACATTGCAACAAGACTCCACGCAAGAAGCCAATGCCATAGGAGGGTTTCCTGGTCACGCTCAAAGGAAATACGATCCCTATTCAAATCACTACAATCCTGGATGGAGGGATCATCCTAACTTTAGCTATGGAAACCAAGGAGGACAACAAAGGCCATCTTTTCAGAACTTCACTAGACCACCTCCAATCCCCACACAAACTCAAGCTCCCAACTCAGGTATGTCTTTGGAAGATATTGTTAAGAATCTTGCTACCAATACTCTTCAACTTCAGCAGGAAACAAGGACAAGCATCCAGAATTTGGGCAACCAAATCACTCAATTAGCCACATCCGTTAGCAAGTTGGAAGCTCAAAATTCTGGAAAATTACCTTCACAACCAGAAATCAACCCAAGAGAGAACTGTAGTGCAATATCACTGCGAATCGGAAAAGAAATTCCTTCAGGATCAACTCCACCTAAAGACGCTGAAATGGCCAAGGGAGATGAAGATGAAGAAGCTCCCTCTAAAACAAGGCGTGGGGTAAAATTCGATCCTCCTTTATCTCTTTCATCTTACACGCCTACACCTCCTTTTCCTAACAGGTTAGCTAAACCCAAAGAAGATGAGCAAGGAAAGGAGATTCTGGACACGTTTAGGAAAGTGCAAATTAACATCCCCTTGTTGGATGCGATCAAACAAATCCCCAAATATGCAAGATTCTTGAAAGAGTTGTGCACCAACAAGAGGAAGATGAAGGAAAAAGGGAAGGTTGAGGTAAGTAAGAATGTGTCAGCGATGTTACAAAAGAATATGCCAGAAAAATACAAGGATCCAGGTATGTTTACATTACCTTGTGTAATTGGTGAAAAGAAAATTGAGCACGCTATGCTAGATTTAGGAGCTTCAATTAATGTCATGCCATTTTCTGTTTACCAAGATTTAAAGTTGAATGACTTGCAATCGACTGGTGTAGTTATTCAATTGGCTGACCGTTCTTATATTCACCCACTTGGGATAGTAGAAGATGTTTTGGTGCAGGTTAATGAGCTTATATTTCCTGTAGATTTTTACATCTTAGAGATGGAAGGTCATCCTTCTTCAAAATCAGCTTCAATCTTATTAGGAAGACCTTTCATGAAAACTGCTAAGACAAAAATTGATGTAGATGAGGGTACTCTCTCTGTCGAGTTTGATGGAGAGATTGTTAAATTTAACATATTTGATGCAGTGAAACACCCTACTGATGAGCATTCTCTTTGTCAAATTGATGTGCTTGATTCTATTGTGCAGGATGTTTTTGCCCAAGGAAGTGTTAGGAATGAGCTAAAATTAGATGCACAATCTAATTTAAAAGGCATTGGATGAATTATTCGCCATGATCGTGTTCAGCCAAAGACATAAAACAAAGGCGCTTTTTGGGAGGCAACCCAAATATTTTCTTTATTCTCGCTTTTGAATTTCCAATTCTTTATTATATTTAGTTTTCTTTACTTTCGTTGACTTCATTTTAAGCCTCCAGATGTTCTTGATGAAGAAGATTAACCTCAATAAATCGTGCCCACACCATCTTTCAAATTTTCCTTGAACTCTCTCCTAGCTCATTCGGTCCACATCGTCATATCTGTGGGAGTTTCTTTCTTCCCTTCTCATTTACTTTTCATCATTATTATTTTTTGTGAGCTATTTACTTGTCGATACATTGGGGACAATGTATTATTTAGGTGTGGGGGAGGATTTTGGCAATGTTCTTAAAAATAAAAAAAAATTTTGTGCTTTAAGTCTTCCCAATATCTTTGAATACCTTGTAAGCTAGGGATACATCTTTGTTTTGAGTTTTAATGCATGAAAGAGGTAAGCATGAATAGTATTTTTCTTAAAATTTTCGATGATGTCGCATTCATTCGTTGATTGAAAAGTGCACAAGACTTGATGCAAAATAGACACTCTAGTGAGCTTTTGAGCCTAAGAGCAACTTATTACATCTTTGCTCCATTTATTTTTGTTGAGTGTATCAAACTTAGTGTGTTTGTTCTAGAACTTGCTTTTGAATATATGTTGAGACCACATTTTTGAATTGATGCTTAAGTGTGATAAGGGCAATTAGGTTTAACCAATTCTTAAACTCTAAAAGACCCACCTTTTATTTTCCCCTAGTTAGCCCCTTTGAGCCTAATTTTCCCTTTTCGTTTGTTTCTAACACATTGTTTAACCCAAAGCCTTCTTGTTTGTTATCCATGTTTTCTTTCTACCCTATCAAGACAAGAGTGAAGTAATTGCAAAAAAAAAAAAAAAAAAAAAAAGAAAAAAAGAGAAAAAAAAAAAAAAAGAAAAAAAGGAAGAAAAAGAAAAAAATTATGTTGAATTTGTTCCCTTAATTGGTTGGTTGGAGAATTATTTGCAAAAGCAATTGAATTATTAAATTGTTTCTCCAAGTATTTTAAGTGCTTAAATGTGGGGATAAATTTCATCATTCTAGAAGTATGTCTGTTTATTTTGAGGCATCTAAATCATGCACATAACTAACTCTTTGTCTTGATCGTTAAACCCTTCATTTTTCCTTCTACCATACCCTTACCTAAGCCCCATTTCAACTCTTGTTAAGTCCCTTTGATTTTTGCATCATATTCATATGCAGTGGTGGAGATTTAAATCATTTGCAAGCCTATGGTAATGACATGCTATGTTTTGATTTTGAGAGTAAAACACGCACCCTAAACACTTTGAGAGCATTGAGCGAAACCATGCGAGGGTGTTAAGTCTTGCTGCATTTGATTTTGATGAATTGATAAGATGCTTATGTTTTTGGTTACAAATTCTATCCTATGAATGCTTATTCTCTAGATTGTCACTATGATTTGACTCATTGATGTGTGTTTAGTTTTATTGGTATTCTTGGATATTGAATGGGTTGAAGGGAAGATTGGTATGATGATTTAAGATATGCTTGAGGACAAGCATGGTTTAAAGTGGGAATTTGATAGGTCATAAATAGTCATGCTATATTTAGTTTAATTCTCATATTTTGATTGATCTCGTGCTAATTTGTGTAAATTATGTTTGATTTGATCTAGAGCCAAAGCATGGAGATTAAGATAAAAAGTGGATAATAAGGGCTTTATTTGGGCTTTGGAACTGACGTTGACTTGAAGGAGGCGGTTTCCTAACGATTAAGAGGAGAAGCCAAGAAGGATTAGGAAAGCTAGCAAAAGAGGAAGCCAAAGAGGAAAAGGAAAGCAATCAAGAGAAGCAAAAAGCAAGCATTATGAGGAAGCAAAGGGGTTGGCTGCTGGACGTGAGCAAGAAGCAAGTCAAAGGCTGCAATCAATTTCTTTAAACAACTTATGTTTTGTTTGGCCACCATGAGTGGCTAAGCTTTTAATTCCTGTCCAAGGGTAATCAAATTCCAGTTGTAGTTTTGTGAGGCTTTGAACTTAACAAGAATTTCTTCAGTCCAAGTAATTTTTATTTTCTTGTTCTTAGTGTCTATGAATTATTTATATTGATTGAGTTGACGCCTTAATTCAATATTTATTTTTCTATCGCTAGTCAGGAGTTTGTGATCCGTAATTGTCATGAATGACTGAATTGAGTAGCAAGGAGTTGGCTCATGTGTGTGTATATTGATGGCCACAATTACATAGCTTGCATGATAGGCTCTAGGGAAATAAAAATACAAATTGATTAAATTGGAGTAATCTGAATTAATTGATATTGTTTTAGTCATTCTCACTTTTCTTAATGCTATCACTAAATTTGATATACGATGATGCCCAGTTAAATTAGTGATAAGTCTGGATTTGAGCGATTGTTTGAGTCTATTACATTAGGAGAATAATTGCTTTCTACGGCTGTTCCGATTAAGTAGACTAAGTTCTTGGATTGAGTAATTTATATTTTTGCCTATGATCAAAATTGCAATTGGATGGAATTGATACCCTTGGATTGGAAGCTTGGTAAGATTGATTTTTCCTTGTTTAATTTTACATCTTGTTTTATTTAATTTTTATTTTATTTTTATTTGTTTTTATCAAATTCTCGTTAAAAAACCATTAAAACCCAAAGAACGGATCACGGTTATCACCATCGGCCAGCCGTTTGTGTCCGTAATCCGGAGAATCCGACAAACGGCTTCGGCTTTCTTAACCTAAGTCCGAATAAGCTCCAGAAAAGAGAGATTGGCTAACCGGTCTTCCGGTTCCATTTTCCGGCTGTCCGGATAACGTCAGAAAGGAGAAGACTCGCAAAACGGTCTACCGGATTTCACCAAACCGGCTGACCGGATCGCACCCAGAATCATCACAGCACGCATTCGGTCTTCCGGATCTCAGTAACCGGCTGTCCGAATCTTTCCAGATCCGTCACAAGCAACATTCGGTCTACCGGATTTCACCAAACCGGCTGACCGGATCGCGCCCAGAATTCTTCAACTCAGCAAACGGATTTCCGGATTGCTTCTCCAACCGGTTATCCGGTTCAATTCCAGAAACGCAACAAACAGAATTCGGTGTTCCGGATCCCTTATCCGGTTGTCCGAATAAATCCAGAAGTGTCACGAACTGCAACCGGTCTGCCGGTTCCGCTTATCCGGTTAGCCGGATAGCTCCTTAATCATTCAAGTTAAAGAACGGTTATCCGGTTTGCAAGAAACGGCTATCCGGTTCGTGGCAGAAGCTTGCAAAATCTAAATATTTGGAAAATTAATTTGTTTTAGACTTTGAGAAATTAAATACATAGTTCCCTAGGGATTCGACCTGGTCTCACCATTTCTACAATTTTATTTAGGTGAATCAGTATTTGTTTTTGAGGAGCTTCGACAAACTCCGTCAGATCCCTAGGGGCGGGTGCCGTACGATTGGTATAAATAAGAGAGCGTCCTTACCTGTTTTGGGAACTGCGGTTAACCTAAATACAATTTCCCTCTTTTTTCTGGAATTTTTCGGTTGTTTCCAATCTTTCTTTGTCGGAATACGCGTGATCCCGCCGGTGTGTCGCCACTTCAGGTATCATTTTCCCCTCTTTCGACTTTGATTTCTGCTGTTGTCTTCTTCTCTTTCGTTTCGTTTCTCCTTGAGTGGCGTTGTTGTGAGTAGAGTTTTGGAGATGTCGAAGGGGAAAGAGAAAATAATTGAGATTGATGACGACGAGTCGGATTCCCCACCGAGATATTTGGCTGCGTCTCCTCCTGTTTCTTGGGTTCCTTTAGAATTAGCGGACCAGCCACATGGTAGTAGTAGTACTAGGGGGGCGTCTTCCGAGGTAACTTCCTCAACTTGTGGTGGTAATAATAGGGGATCTTCGTGTTCAGAGGATACCCTTAGTGAGGAGTTGAGTAGGGAGTCTGGTGAGGCATCCTCGCCAGAAGTGAGGAGACCAGGAAAGAAAGAAAAATTAGGTAGTAGAAACCCAGTAGAACACTATGCTATAGACCATATGGTTAGCTCGACCACAGTAGAAGACCTCGAGGAGCTTCGGGTTAGGTACGGTATTCCCGAGGACATACCCCTTCGGATTCCGGAAAAAGGATACCCCAGACCTCCTGGGTATGTTACTCATTATTAGAGTTTTAAGTTTGGACGAGCCTGCTGCATATATTTCGCTCCGTCATTGATTAGGCCCGGCTCCTCGGTCGCCTTAACCCCAATGGAGGTCGCTCGTCTGTTCGTTTTGTGGAGCAAATGTGATCAAAGCGAGCCCACAGTTGATGAGGTTAAGTATTTGTACCAGCTGAATAGTAGTCCCAAAGATGCGGGCTGGTATTACTTCATGTCAAGTTCGACGATCAGCAAACCTTTAAAAGACCTTCCAACAGGTGGTGGTGGGAAATGGAAAGACATTCACTGGGGCCCTCGTCAAGGGGAGATTGATGGGAGGAGGGTTTACGTTCCCTCTCGTTTCGTAGTCCCAGGTGGCCTACTTTGTTTTAGATGTTTGGCATCTCTAGCCCCCACCTCCTCCCTTTTTTTTTTTTTTTGAATCACGTTGTTTGTAACATGATTTTTGTCGAACCGCAGGTCGGGGGTCTTATCTCGTTTGAGTACACGGTTCGACGGCTTGCAAGATCTGCTCAGACGAGATCTGCTATCTCCTCACGCTGTCTGGTCTCGCTTGATACCACCGTGAGGTCCGGAGGATGATGGCTTAACAGAAAGCGCCGTCGTCCGCCGCCATGGCGCCAGAGAAGTGCAAGAAACGAGTCAATGTAGAGAAGGCGCTCGAAAATATTGCCGCCCCTCACCGCGAGGCCGACACTACCAAGAGTGGCCCTCCTCATCTCGAGAGAAGGAAAACGCCATGATCAACAGATGACGCCCACGTGAACGAGCTCGCCAGGCTGATGACAAAAAAGGACTTGGAAGAATTTGACGGGAACACCCTTGGCGAGTTGGTTGGGTACGTAGTACGCTTCCATTTGGGTTGTCCGCCACTTACTACAAGGTCGGTCATGACCGTAAGATGAAAGAATATTCAATCGAAAGAACGCACAATAAGCCGAGAAAGCCGGAATCTTAATGTCGAGAATTGCAGAAAGCAATCTTCTCTTGCTCGAAAGTCATACCCTCGAAGATGAGGTGAAGAAGCTGAAAGATGATTTGGAGACTCAGCGGGACACTTACGAGGCTCACCGAGTCGCTCGCACTCACCAGTCGCAGAAACGGAGGCGATAGTCGATGAGCAGGGTCAGGCATTCTTATCGCGCATCATGGTCTATCAAGCAACACCCCAGATCAAGATGGACCACCGGTGTGACTCAATACATGAATGAGCAGGCAGCCAAAGAAGGTGCAGAGGAGCCGAGCAGACGTCCGAGGCGACCTCCCTCCGCCTCTTCCGACGAGGCTAATACTCTCCTCGGGCAACCTGGGAGACTCTCCCGCTCCTCGACACAAACTGGCTTTGCCTGTTGATCCTTCATCTTCTTAGGTTTACTATAGGCTTACCTTAGTATTGTACTGTGCATATGCTATTACCGATCCCCATTTAATAAAAATTTTCTGGTCTTTATACTGTTTCTGTTCATCTCAAACAAGTACTTTTGTCCTTGGAAATATTTTTCATACTTTCGATCACTTGCTCGGCTTCGAACGATTGAGCAGAGCTGGTAGGCTTAGTTTCGCCTTACTCTCTTGAGTAAGATCCGCAATCTTAATTTATCTGATAGCTCGGATTTTTCTCACCTTCTCACGGTCGCCCAGATTCGGGCAAGCTTGGCTTCGTGTCTCGCCATAGAGCAGGCTTTGAGACTTTGAGCCTTATGCTTGCCTTAGAATAATTTATGAAACTTGGGAGTCTGCTCGCCTCCTCATGGTCGAGCAGATTCCGGCAAGCTTGGCTTCGTGTCTCGCCATAGAGCAGGCTTTGAGACTTTGAGCCTTATGCTTGCCTTAGAATAATTTATGAAACTTGGGAGTCTGCTCGCCTCCTCATGGTCGAAGGTGATTCCCAAGCCCGTTCGCGGCTCGCCATGTAGGAAGCCAGACATTGAGCCTTATGCTTGCCTTAGAATATTTTCGTGAACTCGGGAGTCTGCTCGCCTCCACATGGTCGAGCCGATCCGTGGCAAGCTTGGCTTTGTGTCTCGCCATCGAACATGCTTTGAGACATTGAGCCTTATGCTTGCCTTAGAATATTTTAGGGAACTTGGGAGTCTGCTCGCCTTCTCATGGTCGAGCCGATTCCGGCAAGCCTGGCTTCGTGTCTCGCCATAGAGCAGGCTTTGAGACTCGAGCCACGCTTTTTAGAAATGAACTTGGGAGTCCGCCGCCTCACGGCCGAGAGATTCAAGCCTGGCTTCGTGTCTCGCCATAGAGCAGGCTTTGAGACATTGAGCCTTTTCCTTGCCTTAGAATATTTTCGTAAACTCGGGAGTCTGCTCACCTTCACGTGGTCAAGCAGATCCCTGGCAAGCTTGGCTTCGTGTCTCGCCATAGAACGGGCTTTGAGACATTGAGCCTTTTCTTTGCCTTAGAATATTTCTTACACAAGTATCATTCATGAAATTCCTCATAATTTTCATTAATCATCCAGCTTGTCATACACGTTATCGACAAGTTAAAACAAGTAATTAAGCAGTATATAAATTGACTGACTCACAATCTGACGCATCGGAAATATTTCTTGAGATGGGCTGCGTTCCATGGTCGCTTCACTTCAAATCCATATGCACAAACGAGTTTATAAGCCCCTGGTCCAACCACCTGCTTCACCCTATACGGACCTTCCTATTTGGGCCCGAGCACTCCAATCTTCATCGTTCACCTTCCAAGCACCCTCACCCACTAACCCGCCTGATGTGCACCTTTGTCAGAATAACGGGCCACCCTCTGCTAGTAAGTGGCAGACCTCCTTGAGGCATTATCTCTCTTCTCGTGTAGTAGATCGAGGTTCAGGCACATCTGATTGTCATTTTCTTCCTCATTAAAATGATCTGTTCGATGTGTGCGCAATCAGTACAATCGCACGCCGGCCAGCCGAATGGGGTTTCTCGGCTGCTTTTACGGCTGTATGCCCATAAACTCCCCGGTAGTTCATCCACCCATGCACCCTTCTTCTCTCACCACTTCAAAGCTTTAATAACCTTATTCATCGACCGCCCATTGATCGAGGACGAGAGAGAGCAAACTTCACCAATTCTAAGTCGCAATTTCTAAAGTTGTCACAAACTGCTTGTCTGTTATTAAGGCCTAGGAAATTCCATAACCACTGATTCCCATACAAAATCTGTCTTCTTTCTGCACTATGGCTTCCACCGATCCACTTCGTGAAATAGTCTACAGCGACACAACACGCCTCTTCCCTTTGAAAGGCAAATCAATCCCATTTAGAGAATGGCCATGGTGAGCTCATGTCAAGCTTTTCCGGGTCGATAGGGATGCTCGCAGTTTTGCGCGAGCCCCGATTTTCTCTACGATCCCGAAGTGCGAAATACCGCTAAGGTTTTCAGGTGCCGACCGCCTCGAATGATTTCACAACTCCCTGCACCTCCTTAACACGTAATCAGATTGCTCGTCTGAACACCGCAAAGCGGTAAAGTGTACCCTCTTCTATACAACACCCCATCAACCACCGACACCTCACGCTGCACTGATCTTTCTTGCTCCCATTTTATCTCGCAGGCATCCGCTCTTATGTATTTAGATTATTGGGTCCATTCACGAGGCCTTCGATTCTCATTACCTCTGTGTTCGCCGATGCTGGGAGGGCTTGGTTTCCAAGGGGACCGATTTCGATTCGATCTGCCACTACCGCCATTCTGCAAGGATGTCCGCCGAAAGTTCTCGTTCGGGACTTGCACTACCTCTATTTAAACATCTTGATCATCCGTTTACTTTCTTGAGTATTCCATCTTATCCTTTCTGGAATGTTTCATCGATATAATTGGCCACCAACCGAGAATCGGCTCAGATTTCACCCACCGCACGCCTTGGCCAATTCCAACCTTCATCAAAGCCTCATATTCGCTTGATTGTTTAGAATGCTGAATCCCAATCTAAGCATAAAAGACCTCTTCCCCTTCTGGACTTTCTAACACAATCCTCGCCTCCCGACTTGTTCGTCACACCCATCACCGAGACCTCCTGTGATTGCTCCTTTGTCTCCAGAACGCTTAATTGGTCGACATTATTTCCACATGAAATCGCCACGAATCAACGCTTGGGCTTTTATTGATTGTCGGGGCTCGTAGTTGATTTTGAACTCACTAAGTTCCACTGCCCATTTAACGAGCCGACTGCGTCCAGTGTAGATTTGCCTCAATGGCGGTCCGTTATTACAAATTGAACGCAGCTTGAAAACACGTGTACTACAGGCGGGGCCCATTTATCCAATGGGGTACCGCTCGATCGACCGTATTTTGCTCGTAGTATATCGCATTGGACTCTTTCTCCTCTCTCTTACTAGCACCGAACTGGTAGCATGATCCGAAATGGCCAAGTATAGAAAAAGCTTCTCGAAAGGTATACAGCCAGCTGCAAGTATTGCTTCAACTTCGAAAGGTTTCTTCACACTCGTGGTCCATTCTGCTTCCTTCTCATCACTTACACGTGACACCCGTCTGGCTTTGGATACGAACCGTGTGAGCAGCCTTAGAAGACTCTGTATTTCCTTCAAATTGCGAGGAGACCTCATCCCCACTATCGCCCGAATCTTCCCAGGATTTACCTCGATCCCCTGATGGCTCACCATAAATCCTGTGATTTCGATCCCATCGAAAGCACACTTCCCGGCCGAGCTTCATCTTATATCTTCTCAAAAGCTCAAATGTTTCCTGCAAGTGCTTTATGTTCTCGGTGGGATTCTTTGACTTGGTGATCATGTCGTCCACATATACTTCCATAGTTCGCCCTATCAGTGGCTTGAAGACATTGTTTACCAATCTCTGGTATGTTGTCCCAAGATTTTTGCGAACCATTACTGTAATGAACAAACCCCGATTAGTAATAAACGCGATGCTCCTCATCTTGTTCTCACCATCGGATTTGATTGATCCCGAGAAGGCATCCATAAAGCTGGCTGACGTGGAATCGACGAGCTGGTCAATCTTAGGCAGTGGAAAATTGTCCTTGGGGCATGCCTTGTTGAGGTATGTGAAGTCAACACACATTCTCCACTTCCCATTAGCTTTCTTCACGAGGACAACATTTGATATCCATTCGGGGTAGTTCACCTCACGAATGAATCCTACTTTCAGAAGCTTCTCCACCTCACTATTTATAGCTTCATACCTCCCGATCAAACATCGCCT
Source organism: Citropsis articulata (assembly GCA_030449925.1). Taxonomy (NCBI): domain Eukaryota; kingdom Viridiplantae; phylum Streptophyta; class Magnoliopsida; order Sapindales; family Rutaceae; genus Citropsis; species Citropsis articulata. Next base: position 1,598,847 of record JASUUH010000096.1, on the reverse strand, counting down.
TTACTAGCTAACCTTTTTATGGCCAACTGTGGGTAGCACCTGGTCGATCCTAGGCATGTCATCATGCGTCCAAGCGATATCACGTGGGATCAGAAACTCCGCCTGCCCATTCCTCCCCAAATTCACCTAATCTTCACTGCCTTCCCAGTCGGTATCAAGTCCACTACCTCCACCCTCAATGACTCGCCCACCTCCGGTCTGCAGCATCTAGTGAGGATTTGCATTGCCTCCTTCGGAGTAGCAGCCCGGCAACTCCGGGTTTCCACGACCCCAACTATTCCATTTACCCGATACTGAGGCGAGTGGGTGATAGATCGCCTTACTCGATCTCGAGTGGCCTAAAATCACATAGGACTCTCATCAACCACAACAAAGTCCAATCATGGTTTTTCCGGTGGACCCGAGCCAATTGTAGAACGACCACACCTGGGGTTTAGTCCCTTCTACAAACCCTTTCGTGAAAGTGTTGTGCTCATCTTCGATCTGCTATTCCCCTCCAATGTGGATTTAAAAGGACATCAATCGAGCTCCTCAGACGACTGGATTCTATCGAACCTTTACTAGTGATGGTGGTTGATAACCTGCATCCTCGAGGATACAACACCTCTTCATCTTCATCCGTCCACATTATCGACCGCTGGTTCTAGCCCGCTTTGCTACGAGTATTAAAGCACCTCCGGGTCAGATATCCGCATCTTCCGGATCCGCTCGAATCTCCAAAGTCAGCCTCCGATAACTCACAACAGTGTCACCTCATACTTCTGTCTCTCTGGTCGACCCCCCGTGACGACTCAGTGATTGGGAGTGCTCCATCGATAAATTCGTCCAAATATCGATTCCTCACTAAATCTTCCACCTGGTTCCGCAAGTCTCGACATTGCGCGGTTGTGTGGCCATGGGTATCATGGAATTCACAAAATCATCTCATGTCTCTCCTGCTGGGTAACTTGGTTATTGGAGTGGGAGGGTATAGTAGCCCACAATTTCTGATCGCCTGATACACTTCATCCAACGGTGCTTTCAGCGCAGTATAACGCCCATAACTTTGGCTCGATCACTGTGCACCGCCTTTCCCTGATGCATTGTTTCAACAGACGGGTCGTGGCATCAGCTCGCCATCCTTCCGTCAATCACGTGCTGGCTCACCGGTGGATGACGGCAGAGGTTGTTCATACCGCCCATCCTTCTCCAAGAATCTTGGGTGGATGGTGAGCGTAACGCACTGCCTACCGGGATCTGAGGTGGCCTCCTGGGTTGCATACAGAGCTGCGGCTGTCAGCTCCCGAGCTCCTCCGCTCCATGACCGCCCGCCTCCTCCCGAGGCTTTCTATCTTCCTCCTTAACCCTTCCATCCGCCGCTTCGATTCTCGCCTTTTCCTCCTCGATCTCCATGTCTCTTGCTCGCCTCATACGCCGAGTACGATCAGATCGCGGGGCTTCTCAGGTTATACCACAAACGCCCTATCCTCACTCCACCTTTCAATCCCTTGAGAGCTTGGGGATGATTGAAAGCTCCAAGGTCGAGCACTGCACGGTGATACCTCTTAATAAATTCCCGTAGGGTTTCATCCTCCCCCTGCTTCATGCTCATCAACTCCATCATGTCATCTTACGGTGCCATAGCCCCTCGAAAGTGTTCAGCAAACTCTTGGCACATCTGGTCAAATGCTTTACGCTCGAGCAAGCCGGCAGACCACTCGTGCTCGCCGTCCTCCAAAGTCTGGGAATACCCAGATCTCCGAGCATGTGAGAGTCCCTGACCCGCTTATATCGCTGAACCGCCTATGTGCACTGGGTCGGTCCGTCCCAAGATATCTAAGTGCCTGGGAGGCGAAAATCCCTGGACGATGGTTCTATAATTTCGCAGAGAGGGTGACTCATTGTCCAAAGATTATCCTCCAAATTGGTGTTTTATTACAGCCCCTCATGTCGTCTATAATCTGCGCTAATCTCCGAACCTCCTCCTCCAACTGCATAGCTCGACCAGGGTCGCGCGCTGCCACTTGGTCTCGCTCTAGCTCCACATCACGCACGTGTTGTTGGAGCTCTCTTTCCTCCTCGTTCACCACCCGCTCATTGTTACCAAAGGTTCAGCCCATCGTGAATCGGGTCCCTCTCGCCCGGCTTCCTCTCCAAAGGAACGGGATCATTGGCCCTTGATACGGCCTTCCCGAGACCCTATCCTTCTGTAACTCTCATCACCATTCCTTATCCACAGCGACCACTGCATTTCCCGCGTTTCTCATCCGTTCCTCGCAGGCTTCCCTCATCCCTTCTCGATTCGAGCAGGATGGTTGTTAGGGTTTCCATCATCTCTCATTCGTTATCGTTCATGCATCCCGTTCTCGTACTCGTTGGTTATTTCTCTCGGTCCGGACTCATTCATACAGTCTCCTCGCACTTCTCCTCCTACGTCCATAAGTTTCTCAGCTTTTTCTCCTTCTCTCGATGTCAGGCTTTTGCTCGGCTCCCCAGGCGCCAAAATGTTGATGCGATTTTATGCCTTGGCAACAACTTCTCCTCGCTTTGATCTACTAATGTCACCCTCTGCTGCCTCTTGGTGGTCTCCTCGGCTCATGACGAATCAACTCTTCTTCTCAGATATCCTGCGTTCTAAATCGGTCCAGTCGCGGGTGGTTTTCCCGGCGTAAATCCTCCGACGCTCAAGTCAGCGATTTGGGTGTTTCGGAAAACCTTTGCCACCAATCTCGTGGCTTTCGCTCAATATCAAAAAGTGTTTTAAAACAAAGCAAGAAATCTTTCTTGGTTCCTTTGATTATCCTAAAAAAGAACCTTTTTGTGTTTTTTTTCCAACCCTTTTACCTTCTTCGATTGCACCATTTATAGGCTTCTTGCGGATTCAGTTTCCACTCTTCACGTTTCCCACTTTCCGCTTAGCCTGCGTCATGGGTATGTGAGCGGTTGATGGCAGACGTGGCGGTTTTAGAGGTTAGTGCCTGGAGTTCCGGAAGGTGGGGTGGTAAACGGGCCTCGTGGCTTGGATCTTGCCGGGATATGTGCGTTCTGGTGGTTGGTGTGGTGTGGAATGACCCTGCTACTTCTGCTCCCACGACGACCTTCTCCAGGACAGAGTAGGAGATCTTTGCTCGCACCGGCATCCTGGTGGAGAATCTTTATTGGGGCGAGCAGAAATCTTGCTCCTCCTTGTCGAGCAGAAACTTTCGGTTCTATTAAAACAGCGTCCAGGGATCCTTGGCTGTAAAGAGCAGGAAATTCTCGTGGGGTTGGTTTGGTCGTTATTCATCCACAATAGAAGGTCTAACAGCTCGCTTAAGAAACTAAATCAGAATGAAAGCAGATGAGGGAATATGAACTTTGTCTGTGTAATGTATGTGTTTAAGTTCAATTTGAACCATGGGTTTCATAGTCGTGGAGAAGAAGTTGAAGTATTTTGGAATTTTACTAAATTGGGCACAAATTCATGCAGCTACTAGATTCCAAAATAATATCATGAGGCTTTCAGCATAACAAGACTAGGTGCATGCTCTAAGCCTAAATGAATTATAATCAATTAAAATTATTCCTTCTCAAATAGTAGCATTGATCAAGCTTCCAAGTAAATTGCACATTAATTTTTAGTCAACTAATGAAAGGTCAACAACTAAGCTTAAGAAACTAAAACAGAGTCAAAACAAGGAAGGGAAAATGAATTGTGTTTGTGTAAATGATAAACAAGGAAGGGAAAATGAATTGTGTTTGTGTAAATGACTAACCATGAGTCTAGCTGACTGTTACATCAACATATATAACAGATAACTTACGCATCTCACTGAACTATCTTTTTACGTAAATAAATATCAAAATAGTTATTAATTTGACACAGCTTCAGCTTTCAGAGTGGTTTGTGGAAATTGAAAAAATTAAAAAATGCTCCTCTTGAAGAATCAAAATCTGCTTTATACATAAAGAAAGGGGATGATAATCCATCAATATTTAATTACATTCGAACGCGTTGATTGCTTTCAGGATGAAAGACTTCTATTGTCCCTAAGAGTCTAATAGAGTGATTTTTAGTTAAGTTTATTTTATTCACCACCCGCATTTGAATCTAAGGAAATAATGGGATAAAAAGAAAATGATCACCCACCCATCCCTCTACTTTTAGACTTCTACGGCTCTATCGTACCTTTCATTTGATCTGATCGAGTTAAAAACTAAGAGCTTAATAGCTCCATTTGCAAGAGAGTGCACTGCTCTTCTTTGTGAAAAATATTTTATTTGAAATCCCGTTCATCTTGGTCACATATGCATAAAACTTTTCATTTTGTGAAAAAAAAATAATAATAATAATTTTGTGAAAAACGAAACCAGACGGCCGTTAAACTTGGAGAAGTTTCCATGCAATCACCAAATCAACGGTAATTAAGGGCCATCATTCCCAGTCAAACACGTCGTCAGGATTCCCCTCTTCAACTCCCTTAACTTTTCTTCCCCATGCAAGTACTCCAACGACCAACATGAGACTCCAAAGCAGGACTTGGTTCCCTAAGTCAAAAAGTATTGAGGAGTCCAGACACATTTCCACTAGACCTCGCTGAGTTTTGCGAGGTCCATACACAGAGCTGCAAACAGCATAAGTTGATGTAAAATGTTATGCAACATTCAAATGAAATCAATGCAGTCATGCAAGTCAAATCATCCCTACATGCTGTAACTTTGCTAGATGTATCTTCTGTTGTTCCTCATCAATAATTCTTTTTTCATCTAGGGTCTGAGTAGAGGAATTCTTTTAGAAGCAGAAATTCCGGTACTGACAATATTTTAAGGATGTTTTAGTCTGTACGTAAAATGCTGCAGCTTTGCTTCTGCAGATGTGGATCTTCTGGTTCATGCAGCAGCCAGCAGGGCCTTTTCAATAGGCAACGAAATGCTCTTCATTGGACGCTGCCATAGTCCACAGAGACCAAGGTGAGTGTTGCACCATCTCTTTTCCAAGTCCAGTTTGCTTTGTATTATTTATGTGATAATATTCGGAAAGTACACAATTTTGCTATGCAACTAAGATGTCATCTTATGTGTACTCTTTTGTGTCTCCTAATAGAGAGCATCTATTGATGTTAGTGACGATGCTAGCTGTTTAGATTGTCGGTCTGGTCCCGTCCGCATAGTTGTCGCGCCATATCATGTATCCTATTAAAATGTGTTTGTGTTGTGCCTGTCACATATGCTTTTTTCTTTTTTTTTGTTTAAGTATATTATTTTTCTTTTAGACAAAAATTTTTGAAGTCTTTGCATTTTTTTTTTTTTTGAAAAGGAAGTCTTTAGATTTATTATAACTATAACCAGTAAAAACTTGAATAAATGAGTATGTTGTTTAAATTTAACATAATTATTAAATAAATTATGTTTAAATTAGTTTAAATTTATTACCACACGGCAGAAATACGGCCCAATTACCATGTTGTCAGCTTTTATTACAACAGATAAGTTGATTGTTAACTCAATGGCAATGCTTAAGTTACGTTTATCGTAACTTACAGCTTAACTAATCTAAAACGTTGAATGTGCTTTAAGTTGGATCCAATGGGTGGCATCAAAATTATCGAAAAGTGGTAGTAAATGGTAAACCGACTGAGACGGTCACTTTAAGTGATAGGCTACTTGATCAAGGGGTTCATTCTTAGAAAAAGAACAAATTTTTTTCTTATCCCGCCCTCTCCTTTTTCTTCTTCTTCTTCAAGCGAAGCAATTTTCTGCAACAAATTTGACCAAATAATTCTAATTTTTAAACATTTATTATCATAATTATTTCTATAACTTAATTTCAATCCCCTGCAATGCTCTTTTTACTTAGAATTTCCCGTGCTTTATAACCCTTGTAATCCATGAACAATTTTGTTGTAAAACTAGCACATAAATCATTCTTTTCCGTCATTAAGTTTGCTTCCCGTGTGTTATCAAATTTACTTCCTTTTTTTTTTTCATCCATTCTTTGGATTTTGAATGGCGATTTTGCAATTAATTCGGTCCAAGTATTTTCTATGTATTCAAGTTTTTCCCCATTTAATTATCATCGACGAACAGTGATTGAGTTGTAAAATTTGATCCTTTCATGCTTTAATCTTAAGTTTCGAATTGATGAAAGAAACCCATGCTCCAACTTGTGTAAGTATATGTTTAATAAAGGAATAATTAGGTTATGAACTTGTGAATCTTAGTTTTCATTTGCACCATTTTTCATCTCTCTGTTTCTTGATTTCACCTCACTCAACACCACAAGAAAATTTTTAGCCACTGACCTTGATCAAGACTGTACACCAACCTAATGACAACAAGAAGCATTTTGCATGACAGGCGGACAGCAGATAATAAATATGACTTTCTTCTGATGATTTATTTGATTTGGGTTTTGTTTGGACTCAGAAGAAAATGGCCGAGAGGGGAGAAGAATCACAACTAGAAACTGATTTTGCAGTCTCCGAGCTGAATTTTCCATCTGGATTTTGTTTGGAACCGAATAAAAACTCCGACTTTGAAGTTTGATTTGAATAATTGAAATTCGAGTAGCTGGAATTCGGTGGTGGAGGTTGGCAGTGAGTCATTTTTGTTCAGCTTAACGTTATGGTGTGTTCTTTAATTTGATAGTTAAACTTTTGTCATGACCGGCAATAGAAGAGAATTTCTCCTGTTGACACATGTTGGTGACCAGACTCCAACCGCTTAAAACCAATTTCATTTTATTGTTATTATGTTCACTTGGCATCCATTTATTGACCGACCAATCATATCACGGGCTGTAAGTTACGATAAACGTAACTTAGGAAGGTCCTAACTTAATTTATATTAAGCCTAAGAAAAAAGATTGCTTATTCGATTTTGAGGGAGACAGAGAGAGGGGGGAAAAATTGATTCGAACTGGACTAACCCGATGGGTGAATTTGATTCGATTCCGGCCACATTACCGGCAACGGAAGGCACCAATAGGATCCTTAGCCGACGCTGGTTAATTGTACATCATCCACACCGCCGGAAAATTGCTGAAAGCAGCCGATTGAAACCGTGAAAAGGGGCGGCGTTATTTCTCCATTCGGGCGATTTATTTTAAAAATTGTCAAATTTAAAGGTTAATATAGTAATTTAAAACAATAATAATCGACCATCAATCGACACCAAAACATCCATTTTTGCCGCCGATCAACCGTTAACATTTAAAGGCTGTCGAAGCTCGATCCGCCGCCCTGGACGCTTGTCGGAGGACACCGCCACCACCGTTGGATTCAGAGCGAGCTGAAGTTCCTGTTCTGATCTTCTCGATCACCGCCGCTTGAACACCGGTCAGCGTTGACCGGCGAGGCGTTTTGGTAATTTTATAACTTCGAGGGTATTTTCGTAATTTTGGATTTTTATGAATATTTTGGTGATTTAAGAATTGGGGGATAATTTGGTAATATATTATTTTGAGGTAATTTGGTAATTAATAATTTTGGGGTATTTTAGAAATTTATGAATTTGAGGATAATTTTTTTATGATTCGATGATTATAAATTTATGATTTTGATCGGTTCCATAATTATGAACTATGATAATATCCTCAATCAAATTTGTATGTATGAGATGTATATTGAATAAATATTCGTTTGCCGTTTTAATTATAAAGTTATTATTTCACATAGTTGATGAAAAGTAATTTGTTGACTTAATTTAAGAGGAAGGTTTATGAACACCCTTTCCCATCACCTTTTCATACAACTAATTAATATGAATAAACCAACTTGACATTGTAATAATTTTATTTACTTTTTATGCAGGATCTGTCTTGAACAAAAATAAAGAGAAGAAAGCACTTTGGCTTTGTAATTTGTATTCTAATTACTATTTGTATTATTATCCAGATCTTTTAATTTGAAGTTTAGATGTCTCTATGTATTTGTGATAATAAAATGGTTTGATTAATTTGTTTTTGTATAAAAATGTTGAAATAGTATTTTTACATTTTATTTTGTTTAATTTTATTTATTAATTATATTTTTAGCATGTAAAGAAATTTCAAACTTTCTAATTGCATTATGATAAGCAATTATGAGGAGATTGATTCGATTCAGTTAGATTTTCCAACAATAATGGAACGCCACCTATTAAGTTACTGTAAGAAATTTTGAGACATTTGAATGAATTAAGCCTTCCCACTACTTTTGGAATTTTCTGTCGATGTTGATTGCTCAACAAATCAATTATAAAAATTGTTAGAATCGTCTTTATTTATTGGTCGATTCGTATCTTATTCGTGATAAATTGCTTGAAAAAAGAAATTTTGCTTCATGATCAATATTATTGTTACCTTTATGCATCATGCTTTAAAATTATCAAGATATCAAGTTGGTAAAATACTAGTGAGTTGATTGTGAGGAAGGTCCTAACTTAATTTATATTAAGCCTAAGAAAAAAAAGAGCTTGTTACTATAAATTTTGAGGGAGACAGAGAGAGAGGGAGGGGGAAAGAGGAGGCCGTACCCGAACTGGACCCCAACCCGACCCGGGAGCAGATTCCGATTCCGGCCACATTACCGGCAACGGAAGGCACCAATAGGATCCTTAGCCGACGCTGGTTAATTGTACATCATCCACACCGCCGGAAAATTGCTGAAAGCAGCCGATTGAAACCGTGAAAAGGGGCGGCGTTCCGCGGCAACGCTGCCGCCATTCGGGGCGATTTCGCCGGATTTGGGCCACATTGTCATCTGGATTTTGTCCCTCACGGCAGCCACTTCAATTTTCGACCATCAATCGACACCAAAACATCCATTTTTGCCGCCGATCAACCGTTAACATTTAAAGGCTGTCGAAGCTCGATCCGCCGCCCTGGACGCTTGTCGGAGGACACCGCCACCACCGTTGGATTCAGAGCGAGCTGAAGTTCCTGTTCTGATCTTCTCGATCACCGCCGCTTGAACACCGGTCAGCGTTGACCGGCGAGGCGTTTTGGTAATTTTATAACTTCGAGGGTATTTTCGTAATTTTGGATTTTTATGAATATTTTGGTGATTTAAGAATTGGGGGATAATTTGGTAATATATTATTTTGAGGTAATTTGGTAATTAATAATTTTGGGGTATTTTAGAAATTTATGAATTTGAGGATAATTTCGTAATTTATGATTCGATGGTAATTTGGTAATTTATGATTTTGAGGTGTTTAATAATTTATGAACTCGAGGGTATTTTAATTTTATGTATAGAGAGTTATAAGTTGTGAATAAATATTCGTTTCGAGTTTTATTGAGTAAAGTTATTTGTATTTCACATTTATGAAAAGTAATTATGTTTATTAATTTGTTAAGAGCAGAATTTATATGACACTCTGATGTGGCACAACACATGCGAGTTTCGGTGACATCGTCGAATGTACATTTATGATGAGCAGGATGGCATGGTAAATTTTATAATTTTATAAATAATTTAAAATTAAATTTTTTATATATTTTATTTGCATAATTTTTTTTTTAAAATTATTTAATTATTAAGTTAAAAAAAATTAATTATTTTATATTTATAATTTATTAAATGAATAGATTGATATCATTATTATATAAATATATGCATTAATGTGATTGCTGATATGAAGGTTTGGGTCAATAGTAAGAGTTGAAAAAATTTTGTTTTACTCAGGGAATAAGTTGAGGGAGCTTGATGTACTTTGAATTGCTATTATTGAGAGTGAAGAGCATGATAGTTGGAATTTTTTAAAATAATAATTTGTCAAGGGTCGCTGGGGTGTTATTGCTGTAGATCTTCTAATACTTAAGTCACAGATTGAGAATAATACGATAATAAATAAATAATAAAGTAAAAAGAGAGTAAGGGAAAAATTTAGAGGATATTATACCCCACCTCATACAATATACTTATTTTCATGTTTCTTACATGTGTGTGTGTAAAAGTGTTGATCTCTTTATACAAGAGTGCTAATAATAAAAAGTGTTTTAATTTTTAATTATAAATACCATGTAAATATTGAATTAAAAAATAAAATTATAAATACCATGTAAAAGCATTGTAGTTTCCGTTGGCCATCACCTTGAATTTATTTTTTAAAAGAACCAAAGAAACATAGTAAATGTAAAATTAACATAAAATAACAAAGCTTGAAGAAGTTTACTTCTTTATTTCTTGCATTTTCAAACTCTACTATTTTATGGCTCAAAATCACTTTCTATTCTTCATTTTTTAAAACTAGAAATTAAAAATAAAAAAATTATATGGAGATGTCAAGTGATCTGTGGACATTGGGTAGATATTCACTGTTTATATCCCAGTGCTGTTTTACTCACCCCTCAGGAGTAAGTTTTAAATTAGTTACCCAATTTATCCGAGAGCTAGTGAGCCCATGATCACCCTAATTAGATATTTAGTTGATGACTAATTGATTGGACGAAGCATGAATAATTGAAATGACTTTTAAGTCTAAAAAAGATTTGACTTATTTGATGCTTGTTCAAATGGCTCGGTATGTGCCGCGTCAACATGTGAAAACTCATCCACGTCACCAGCCGCAGCGCTCTCGCCACGTCATCACTCAAGCGGTTGTAACTGATGATAATTTGGATAAGGAAAACAGTTGAATTGGGTCGCTTCACAAAGGGCGAGCACCAAAGACAAGGAGAAACCAAAATGGCGCGAGCTTTGCTTCATTTGAATAACACAGCTGCAGCCATAATGGCCACTGCTACAAGTGCTACTAAAGAGACAATTCTTGACAGAGCTCACTTTCAAACGAAGAACCGAAATGCCCGAGTTTTGGTACTTGGAGGTACGGGTCGGGTCGGTGGATCCACTGCTGTTGCTCTCTCCAAGCTCTGCCCCGACCTCCAGATTGTAGTTGGCTCTCGAAACAGGTGAAATCATTAATACCCTTTTCTTTCTTCTGTTTGGTTTCCAAAAAACTGCAAGAAATAAAGGAGGGAAATTTTTCAAGCTTTGTTATTTCCTGTTATTTTTACGTTTACTACGTTTCTTTGGTTATTTTAAAATTTAAATTGAAGGTGATGGCTAATGGTAAACTGCAATGCTTTTACATGGTTCTGAAAGCACACTTCTAAACAGTCACTCAACTACAAGTGATTACCATGTCCCACAGTTGTAGATTAGGGCTCCAATTGGTAGTGGTATTGTGGGGTGCCACAGTTATAGTTACTCAACTATAAAATTTTATAGTGTCTGGTAAATGCTACTTTTAGATAATAATTTTGACAAAAATAGTAAAGCTAATATAGGTCAGGCAATTGTGGATAAAATCGTTATAATTTTCAAACTGCGATTGTGAGTGTTTACCAAATATTTTAAAGTTGTGATTAGATGGCAGTGAAAAATGAGACTTGTGAGAACCTAAACAGTCCATAATAAAATTGCCGATGATGCAAAAATTGTAATTTTGTCTCTTTTTGGTTTTCCTAAACATTCGAAAGGCTGTTTTTGTAGATTGATATGCTGTAACTGTGGTATGTTAATATTTTAGAATGCTGTCAAACATGCTAATTCTTGGATGGAACTATGGGGACATGGAACTGTAAATTCAAGCAAACATGCTAATTCTTGGATGGAACTATGGGGTCATGGAACTGTAAATTCAAGTAATTATGGCTGGAATATTTCCTAATTTACAGTATTGCTGAGAAAATTTTGCATACCGGCAGGGAAAAAGGTGCTGCAATGGTCTCTACATTGGGGAACTATTCTGAGTGTGCTGAAGTTAACATTGACAATGAAGACTCATTATTAATGGCTTTAAGAGGTGCGATCATTCCTCGCTGACTAGATGTATCTTCTATTGTTCTACATCAATAATTCTTTTTCTTCTAGAGTCAAAGTAAAGGGATTTTTTTTCTTTTGAAGCAGATATTTCATTATTGACAATATTTGATGATGTTTTAGTCTGTATGTGAAATGCTGTAACTTTGCTTCGTCAGATGTGGATCTTGTGGTTCATGCAGCAGGACCTTTTCAACAGGCGCCAAAATGTACTGTATTGGAAGCTGCCATAGAGACCAAGGTGAGGAAAGGTAAATGTTGTGTTTGAATATCTCTTTTCTAAGTCCAGTTTTCTATGTTTTGTATATGTGATAATTGAAGCACGTATACAACTTTACTATGTAACCAAGATGTAATCTCATGCATTCGTTTTTGTGTCTCCTAACAGACAGCATACATTGATGTTTGTGACGATACCATCTACTCCCGGCGTGCAAAATCCTTTAAAGATAGAGCAATGGCTGCAAACATTCCAGCCATAACCACTGGAGGAATCTATCCAGGAGTGAGCAATGGTGCTTTTATGAACATGAACATTCTTGTCCTGCTATCCGCACTTCTAGCACTGTAAATGATACAATTAAGTGAAGAATATGGATAGAATACCAATTCTTTAATTGAAACATGTGCAGACTGCCAATTCTTGCTTTAGAGCTAAAACTTAATTGTTGGTAAACTCATAGACCTGGCTCCAAAGTTCTTATATATGGGTGCACATATTGGTTTGACAGATAGTTTTAGTGACTTTATATCATTAACTTGAGTATTGCAACTAAGATAAGGCTCAAAGCTTTCTTTGACAAAGTCTTCAAAATCTTGAGCTACTTGCACTACATAATGATTCTTTCAGATCTCCAAGGGCATGTCTCGCCTGAGTAGCCATTTTGCTTCTGCTGAAATAAGTATCAATATCAAATACTTTAGATGACACTTAATTAGGTAGGGCTCCTAAACTTGAGATGGTTTCTATTTTCATGCTTACATTCCAACTAAGCTGAATTATTTGATGCGCAGTCCCTGCTCTTTGGAACTGTTTATTTAATTTTGGATGTTGGGATTTTTGCTCAAGATGATGCAAAGCCTCCTCTACTTAGATTTAGGCAAGCTAAGTGAGAGCTCTGCTTGTGACACTTGTACAATCTATGAGATTACAGCAATTTTAAAAATCGGACTATGCTATGTCTTTTTTGACGAGTGAAAATTGTATCTGCTATTATGCTGATATCTGTTACATGACAGTGATGGCAGCAGAGCTAGTTCGTGTTGCAAGAAATGAAAGCAAGGGAGAGCCGGAGAGGCTAAGGTAACTCTGGTAACTTTCCTATGGTAAAGTCCTAGAACAGTTACTTTGATGAAGTGATTTCAAGTAATCTCCTGCTCAGATTGGCAGTTTTTTCCCTTTTCATGTTTTGGTGAAGTCTATCCAAATTGACTAATTGATAGGGACAGTCAAGGAGAAAACATTGGCCTAATTATATAACCCATCAGTGGCAAGGGATGCTGCAGTTTCTACTGAAGATTTTAAAATTCTGAAAATGTATCTAACTGTAATGACGAATTGAAATTCTTCTTCGAGTAATTTTCTTTGAGTCTGTGAAGAGTATTTCTGATTCCATAAGAGAATTACACAAGTGGGTAGGTATGCTGCAAATCCCATATAAAAATAATAAGAATACCAAACTTGTGTTTGTATACAAGATGTTGGCTCCTATACCAATGGCTTAAATTTTTGAGTTCAAGGTGTCACTGATATATATAGTCCTGGTGAGATATAAACTCAACTTTTTGCACCAAACCCTTAAAAGATGTCAAAAAATCAGATAACTTATTACATCAGAAAGAATTGGGAATCATAACCATTATGCTTGCATCACCGTCTAAAATCTTAAATACATAATGGCTCCTTTTCTTCCTTTTCCATTTTGCTGTAATTTACAATTTACATGAAAATATGCTCTTCTCAGATTCTCCTACTATACAGCAGGCACGGGTGGTGCTGGCCCAACAATATTAGCCACTAGTTTTTTACTTCTCGGAGAGGAAGTTGTTGCATATAATAAAGGTTTGTTCGAGAGCATATTGAAAATTATTTATGTCTGTTTTGTTTTAATTGGTCTACTGTTTATGTCGCCTGACTGTGATAATGCATAATCCAAGCAGGAAAAGAAATCACATTAGAGCCTTATAGTGGAATGCTCAGTGTTGACTTCGGGAAAGGGATTGGAAGGAAAGATGTCTTCCTGTTGTAAGTTCAGTGCTCTCTGAGCTGGCGAATTTTCTTGCCTATGTTTGGAGCTTATACGTATAATTAATCAGTTTCCATTATAATAATATCTCGGAATTCAGGCTTGCTTTATTATGTTGTTTAAAATGAATGTAATTTTATTAATTAGTTTTGGTGTATCTGCTTGGTTTGCCTCCTTGTAACAATTCAACTGAACAGAATCTCATTTTTAGGAATTTACCAGAGGTGAGAAGTGCCCGTGAGGTCCTAGGAGTACCAACTGTCAGTGCTCGATTTGGAACTGCACCATTCTTCTGGAATTGGGGAATGGTAGCCATGCAAAGGCTTCTTCCTGCAGTAAGTTTTAACAACAATTTGGCTGGCTATAAAAGCCGTTCCCTACACTGAACTGGCTGGATACCTATTATTAAGCACTAAGAAATAAACAGTGCACATCAATTTCGAATGAGAATCTCTTCTTTTAGCTCCTCTTGATAAGGATATGTTGTTTCGCATTAATCTTGCAGGAATATCTAAGAGACCGAAGCAAAGTCCAACAGTTAGTTCAATTGTTTCATCCTGTCGTTCGAGCGTTTGATGGGATTGCTGGAGAACGTGTATCAATGAGGGTGAGATATCTTCAATCCATCATTTTTATTATCTTGTGTTTGACCTTTGTCAATTTTAGTGGAGGGTATAAATCCACCTTGTGGTTCATTACAAATATCTAGTATACGCCACTTTGTCATTACCTTTTCTTTTGGTCTTTTTTTCCTGGCAGGTTGATTTAGAATGCACAGATGGACGGAATACAGTTGGTATATTTAGTCACAGGAGGCTGTCAGTGTAAGTCTTCTCATCTCGTTTTCTATATTTTGTATCCAGTAATCTCACTGCATAAAACTCCAGTGAAATGTTCTGCTTTTTTAATGATTCTTGCTAATTCGAAATGAATGCCAAAACATATTGTTGGATGCTTTAAACTAGATTTAATGTGCACAGAATTTTCTGATCTTTCAGATCTGTGGGAACCGCTACAGCTGCTTTTGTCCTTGCAGTTCTCGAGGGAGCCACGCAGCCAGGTGTATGGTTCCCCGAAGAGGTATGCAGAATGACTAGATGATTTAGGAACTCAAATATTACCTTTAACTGTTGCACCATCTCATTGAATTTTTTGTGCAGCCCGAAGGAATTGCAATTGAGGCAAGGGAAGTTCTTCTCAAACGTGCTTCACAAGGAACAATAAATTTTGTAATGAACAAGTAATGATTCTGATCCCCAAATTGAACTCTTTTGTTCTTTTAGCCTTATTTCCGGTTTGTCGGTAGTCGTGGCTTATTTTTCTCTTCTCAATAGGCCGCCATGGATGGTGGAAACAGAGCCGAAAGAGCTCGGATTAGGAATATACATATGAGAATGCAGGAAAGGAAGTTCTCAATTTGTTCTCTAAGGTAGAAGTTCCAAGTATTGTTTGCCATGAATGTAATCTGTTGATAATTGTTTGTATACGTTTCCTATGATCCAGCTATAGCATTTTAGATACAGTCCAGAGAAAATATACAAAGTTACATTACACCATTGATTTTTTTATGTTTGATATTTAACGAAGAAGCAGGCGTTTATGGAATTGGCTCATGACCTGAGTCTCATGCTTGCACACAACACAAATCATATATAAAATTCTATAACAGGCTAGTTCATTATTACTCCAGATCAATCAACTTAATAAATGAAGAAAACGCAAAACGTGAAACAATAGAATGATCTTCATTGAAAATTGAACTAGATGCAAGCATCACCTAAAGAAACGACTGTACAAACAAGCGATTTTCATTTGTGTAATACAACAAAAGAAGAAAGTAAATTGATTAAATGAACAAAAAATGAAACCAACCATACTAAAATGTGTAATCAAACCAAAACTGTTCAACTATTTGATATGACTTCTGCAATCCATCAGAGATCCCCACCATCCAAATGCTCACTATGAACCTGGTTTCTAAATTTCTCGATTGCATTGTCACATGTCATCACATCACATCACATATTGATGGGTCAGTGTTCAATTTACAAAAACAGTTAGTGACCCTGTTATCTCAGAATCTTGTAACTGAGTGCCTCTCTAACCCCCCCCCCCCCCCCAAAAAAAACCCCCAACTTACCTTTTTTTTTTTGGGTCCTTTTCAGTAAAAGAATCTTGATATTATGATACAAATCCTTTCTCAAAACTCCAACAATCTTTTGAACTCCGACAAACAAAAACTTTTTTGGTTAGCAAAAATCTCTTTTAGAAGAACTAACCACAATCCTCGGTCTGGCTTTCACCAATCTGGTACCTCCATCAACACACACACGCCATGAACTCTTGAATAGTGACAGAAAGACTGCAGCATCTCTTGTTTGAGGCTATATGCAGATTGAAGCTAATTGAATAAATTTGTCACCTAAAGAGCCTTGTTTATAACTCAATCAGCAAACGGGGGAATTCTTATCATGCTATAACAGCTGTCAGGAATATCTGTTTGATCGAGTGCCTTCTGTACCTCTGGCAGAGGAGTTATCATATGATCTCCGAACTTCTCTCCACTGTCGCCTACTGCTGCTCCTTTCACATGGATAATTTTGAGCATATGCGTGTGTTCTGGATATGTTGCTTCCATTCTGTTTCTTTTGGGTGTTCCTTGTCTCTTCCTCAAGATCATACCGTGACCGCTGAAAAGATAAAACAGTAGTTGACTCCGTCAATGCTATTCTTGCATAAAAAGAGAATAATACAAGAACAATCAACAAACAGCTTCAGTAACAGAATAGCATAAAAGAGACGGGCAGCATGAACTAGGCCTAGCATAGACAAGGGCAGGTGATGCAAGATCTGAGGGTACTAAACTTGTAACAACCACTTATTGAAGCAAGCAATTATGATCTGTAAATTTAAGATGAGGTCAATCATTTGTAATAAAGGCTGATGCAGGCTAAAAGGTTTAAGCCTAAGATTCAAATAATACCCTAATGTATAAGCTTATGGGTAGCTGGGAATACCCTAAAGTATAAATCGCGTGGATCAATTACGAACGCAAACATAGCATGCACATATTATGACTTACCATAATTTAATGACTACGGTGGGGTGACTTGAACATCTCCTATACCACTTGACACAAAGTGGAGATCCTAGGTGAGGGCCCAGGTATACCATTTTTGCTCCAACAAAGATACACAAGTCTTCTTTAGGCACTTGTTTGTTAGACTTCAAGTTCATGTTGACATTGAGAGAAAATAGTTTTAATGATCATTCTTTGACCAAAGACAAATATAACCCAGTGCCCTGTCAGGGATGCACAGTTTCTTTAGGGCTTAACAAGAAGGGGCACACCACTGCAAGAAAATTCGAAGTGCCCAGCCCAAGTAGTGATTCTTAACAACACTTTGCTAGCAACACCAAAAATTTCTTACAGAGGATTTGGAAACAAAAACAAAGAGAGTAAAAATGATGGTAATAGAATGCCCAAACTCTTGAAAGTTTGTCAGATAAGAGAATAATGCATGATAAGAAAAGAGAGTTATAGCTATGAATTTGGGACCTTGGAAGGATCTGAAAGTACAGCATATGCCTCTGCAATCATTTTAAAAAGTTTCTCAGCATCTTTGTGGACTTCTGCTCCAATTTCCTTCCAAAGCCCATCATCTCCATTATCACTTCTAACCAAGGATTGACCCGCCTACATCAACAGTGGATTGTTAGATGAGTGAATAGTAGTAAGCAAGTAAGTAGAGCATTTAATTTATGAAACCTTGTCAGGATGATGTCGAAGTGCAGCTTTCCGATAAGCCCTTTTGATATCTGCCACTGAAGCGGATGATTCAACTCCTCTGCCACATCATGTAAAGTAGAAGGGATGTAAGACCATGAAATTAAAATACAATGATTGCCTCTAGTTATGACTTCACTAACAATTACAGCATATTCCATTAAATTCAGAAGGCAATTAACATTAATGCTACATACAAGTATAGAAAACGTACAAGAGTAATTAATTACTCATAAAACCCCATACAGAGCACATAAGAAATAATAGATCAAGGCAGAGTAGTTCCAAATGCATCCTTCTTTGCTAAATACCCCCCCTTTCATTTCTTGTTCCTATAATTTTATTTTCACTTAAATTGCCAAAGAGTTATAACCAAAAAAAAAAAAAAAGCCAAAGAGTTCAATTTCTCAGCAGGCACGAATTTGACAAAATTTACAACTGTTCAAGCACCTAAATCTTAACCCCTAAACCCTGTAAAATGAAAGACAGATGGAACAGTCTGAACATACTGAGAAGTGGTTCAGGTTACACTCTGGAGTGGAGAAGACTGTAAGCTAATAGCAAGGATATTTATGTATGTAGCAACCATTTTCCATTTTTCTTTTCTAAAATCTGCCAAAATACACATTCATGTATATGCATAAACATATGGATATAAACTAAGTATACTCTATTTATTGATTGGGAAAGCTGGTTCCGTAGCATGAGATAAGTATCCGGAAAGAAGGAGGATGTGGAAAGAAGAGACGGCGTTATCTTAGCTGTTAAGCAACAGCTAGCCCCTGGTTGTGGAAGCCACATTTTGAGTGGAAACAGAATGATGAATATATAACTAGTACATGAACTCCACTGATTATAACCTTCTTTTTATTTTTAAAAGAAGGGAAAAAAAAAAAACTTCATACTTTCAACTGAGAGTATTTAGAAATAAGAAATTTCAAATGCAATGTGCCAAAGTTTAAGTTGGCAGAAATTTCTTACAGATCAACAAATAGTGTCCTAATGATGTAAAGTTGATATAACCAGAATATGACAAGCCATGAAGCCAACAAACATGCCTAATATATTTGTATCCATGGCAAAGAAAACCTTAAGTTAATTATTTGTCCTCACTCTCAGCATCTCACACTGCCATACTAATTCATATCATGCATAACAACTTCACAGGGAGGAAAAGAAAAGGCTTAATAAAATGGTTCATATCAAGATTTGTTGTCCATCAAAGCAAATCAACAACAAGATCTACGTATTTCCCTAAGCATTCAACACAAATCCCATAAATCTTCATGCATTACATGTTCCAGGATAACTTTCTCTCAACACAAATAAAGAGAGCAACTTACAAAATAAGGTACATATCCAAGGGAATGTCCTTCCTTGCTTCTTCTTCTACAGCAGTAAGTCGCATACGAGCTTGTCTGAGATCGCTTGCCAAGTTAATTGCTCTGTCAGACACTCCAGACTGATTACTCTTCTCTATTTGCTTAGTAAGAAGGGTGATAAGTCTATGAAGATCACTAGCTGCATGGTCATAATCCCTAATCATCTCATATAAAGTAGCTCTTCTGGAGATTGCCTGTAGAGTAGAAACAGGTCATACATATTAGCTAAAATGTTGTTAAAGAGAGAGCAACCACAATTTTACCTTGAAAGATCATGGGAAGAAACAATAAATTTTTCCAGAACCTTAAAAAAGAGTAAAAAATAAATATAAGTAGATCATCTCCAGGGTATTATTGTGTGAAGTTCACTTGCAAGTTACTTTAAACAAAAAATACAAATTAGACTAAACTGAAATTTACTTTGGCCAACTAACTGGCTCCACGGAAAAAAGCTGTCATGAGCATGAGGTGTCGTGAAAAGATGTAATTACTTCTAACAAAATTTCTACCTGATAAGTTCTTCTCAGCACTTAAATGCACAAGAATAGTTATCTTATCCAACAGTTATATGATTATAATCACCATCTTTGCTAGTTGTATTCTATTCATAATTATAAAACAAATAAATTGCAATTCACATGCTTTCCTTGTGTAATAAAACGCACTACTCAACTCACACAGAAAGTACTAAAGGTATATTTTAGTATAGTACTTTCATGGAAGGGATTAGACTGCTGTCCGGCATGAACAGCCTGCCCACAAGTAGTTCAAGCTCCAAGAGTTAGTCAACTGGCTTATTCATGGGTAAGTTATCAAATAGGCTTCTAATGTCCCATTTAATCACAGTGGGTGATATGGAATCATCAAAATCTCAGATGCATTACTACATAAATGGGCCAGTGGATTAGAATCATAAAAGAACTTCAAGGGCAAAATTCATTATTCACTTAAGAGTAAAAAGAATAAGTTTAGAACCAAACCTTCAGATAATTTCCATCGAGAGCAATAGCTAGGTTGCAGTCTGCAATAGCATCAGTGATATGGTGCAATGCCTTGTATGCAGCAGCTCGGTTACAGAAACAAATAGCTGCAAAAGGACGTGACTCCACAGTGCAAGATAAAGCAGCAGTATAATGTTCCACAGCTTCTGAATGTCTTCCTGCTTGAAATGCTTCATTCCCAGCAGACTACAACAGAATAATACAAGTGCAATACTCAAAAACAAAAATATTCCTATGCACCAAATATTATTTCATTCGTTCACTGCTAGAATGGAAGATTGAACGAATAAAGCACTAGAGAGAAGAGAGAGGTCAGAGAGAGAGAGAGAGAGAGAGAGTATGTCAAAGCATAGAGTGGGCATACCTTATGGCGTAACAGCTCACAGGCTGTGCCAGCCAAAGGTATCAATGATTCCAGCATCTTTCCTCCATTCCTGGGGGCAAGGCAAAAAATAAAATTAAAATAATCGAAAACTAGAAAAGGATGAAGAAGATGAAACAGTAAGAATATCGTAGATAACAAATAAAAGTGAAAGAAATTTATTTTGCACGAGAATTAGGAATTACCCCGATTCATGCTTCTCAAGTGCCGCAATTGCCTCCTCCAGTCTTCCCAGAGTAAAGTACGATTTGAAAATTACGCAGCACCGCCAAAGCCTAAAGGAGACATCTTTTGTGGGTTCAGAACCATCAAGCTCCATTGATTGGCCATTGGCATCCAATGGAGAAGAATTCCTTTCAGCAGAATGAAAGGTCTGCTCACACAGCTGAATTACCTCTTCATACTTTCGTAGCTGCAGAAAAAAATAGTTAACTCAAATGTACCTCTACTTTGACAGTTTGACACAACAGTAAATGCTTATTGGCATAGACGACTCTGAACCAACAACAATTTCTTGTACACATAAAAGCATCAGGCCTCAAAAGACTGTAAAGCAAACCATGAAAAGAGCCTCTGCCTTCATTTCAAGTAACTTTTCTGAGTATGAGCTTACAAACAAAGCCTCATCAATTACTCCCAAAGCAATTTCAGCTTCGTTGGATGTTTTATTTTGTAGGAGCTGAGCAGAGCGTTGCACCCATTCTGACACTTTCTGCAAAACAGGAAGAACACTAAATAAGCCATCATTGGAGAAACCATAAATTTCCTCAAAATTAAGTGAAAAAAGGGGGAAAATATTAGCAAAACATTTAGCATGATTTATTACAGATATGAGAAGTTGCAAAATAAGATTAATATTTCTATGCTAATTCTGACAAACAATGCTAGAATAACATTGTATATATCTGAAGATAACCATAGGATCTGAACAGCTAGAAAAAGAATGTGAATGAATAACAACAACGAACCTTCTAACATAAACCAGCCAGGACTGGGAAACCACTTGCTACGAATAATATGCAAAAATTTAATCTAGTTGGTGACTGGACTGCAATTAATAAATAAAGTCGAAATACAATATACACCTATCATAAACTGACTTAATAGGACAGATAAAGATAAAATATTATTCAGTTAGAGGATTCATGGTACCTGTGCCTTTTGAAGACCATCAGAGGCCTCTACTGCAATTTTCTGGTCCACACAGACATCACTTCCTGACTGTAAGCACATTCTAAAATACTTTGATGCATCTTCAATTTCCCCAAGTGCAAGGTAACAACTTTTGGAAAGTAAAAATAAGCACAAATTAGATGATAATATATTTGACAAAGATCAAACACAATGCAGAATAGGTAAGTCCAATGATGCAGCTCAACAAAGTTACAGCACATTAATACTAATTAGTATAACAAATACTCAATAAAAGCTAGATGATCTGGTAGCAGTCAAGAAAAATTAGAAACTTCAAAACCTCTATATTTGTTATTCACAAATAGCACATTTGGAAAGTCAGCAGTAAAAAATGCAAAAGCATTTGAGCCCATACAAGGAATTAAGGCAATGGAATGTTTATGTAAAACTAAAGCTCTCATGAAAAACAAACCCTACAACAGCAGAAACTCTTCAGATATTAGGATTATTATGGAACTACTAATAGGAGTTTATTTTTATTGCTTACTCAATATGAGAAATCAGAGATATAAAGGACAGCCTTACTTTGCAGCTCTAACTTGCACTCGGAGAAAGTCTGGATCAATGGCAACAGCCAACATACAGTCTGACAGTGCATCTCTCATTTTTCCAAGAGCCATACGTGTTGCTGCACGGTTGCTATAACACAGCATTAATGCCTTGAGACAACTTCGAGACGTTTCACTTTCAGATACACAGTTTATCCCTTGTGTGTAACAGTCCTCAGCTTTGGACAAGTTTGAATTTGTATAGGCTTGGTTTCCCCTGGTATATATATATATATATCATTTTTGAAATAAATTAACTTGTTAGCTGGAAGACAGGATGAGCATATTTTACAGTCATTAAATCAAAGTACTAAACCGAGATTTCCTAAAAGGAATAAAATGAGAATTTTCTAATGTGAGCTTCAGAAAGGGGTAAAAAATAATGGGAATAAAGAAAAACCTTAATCGCCATTTCTCGCATGCTTCCTGAGCGGCAATAGTTTCAGCAGAAGCCAAAGTAGGCTCTTGCTTGATTTCCTGTCCTCTATCCACCTCAGAATTACTTTCTCCTTTGAGTCGAGAAGAAAATAGTTCTCCTCTCTCCCCCTGCCCGGAAGACAAAAGCAGTGAAGCTCCAGAGAAAGAAGAAAACTCTAGGGAGGACAATGCATGCGGAACTTTTGAATTTGGAGTGGTATTAAATGACTCAAAACCAATTTTAACCAAATTTTTTTTAGGGTGGCGTTTTGATGCTGATAAGTGACCTTGACTAGCAGAAGATGCAGCAAAGGTGAAGTTAGAACCGCCTATGTCTTCTGAATGAGAAGGGAAACTAAATTGCATCCTGCTGTCACTATCTTGCCTCTGAATGCCTGCACTTGAACTTGCTTCAGTTTCAGCTGAATTATCAGTGGCGTCATCAATCTCCTCATTTGCAGATTTAAAACTTTCAGTCTCAGTCCCAGAAACAGACTCATCTTGAGGAACTTCAGAACCAACACCTCTGTCAGAATGATCCTCTTTTGTATCCCTAAATTCAACATCCTCATCATTTATATCCATCCGTTCTGTAGCGGCGACCAACTCTTCATCAACCTCAACATTTGGAGCTGCAGGTTGTGAATCAGTAGATGCGTCATTGTTGTCAAGACTGAAAGACTCATCTGATGCCACAGACGTTTCCCTTGAACATCTAGTATCAGCCAATGTTTCCTGATATGGTGAAACATCCATAGGTGAATAAGATTCTGAAGGCTCTGGATCCTCCAGGGAACCGCTATCCCTCGAGACAAAATCCTGTCCATGCCACAGCGAAATGGAAATTGGCTTCCTCAACTTTCCCCTCTTTTTCTTTACCTTTGTGTCTCTAACAGAACCCCTCTTTGCACTGAACTCCACCTCCTGACCTGCCCCGGAGAATAAATTAACTTTCTGATTTGGAGTTCTAAATCCTACAAAGGGTGCCGCCATACCATCTTGCATGCTCATAAAGCTAAACTCATTCATTCGGTCAGTTCTATCAACATCAGGCACTTTTGATGCATTATCAACTGATTGAAACGGGATGCCACTAGATGAAAAAGAAGATGATGATGAAGCAATTTCACTCGGTATTGAACCATATTTCGCTTTGTCTACAGGATCTTCACCACCACCACTGTTCTTACCCTGCAATCCTGCCTGAAAAACAACTTCTGTGGGAACCGATTTACCCAAATCATGCAACTTCGTATCACCCAAATTTGTAGATTGTTTATCCTTGACAAAAATATGAGATGACATTCTTCCCATATCTGTTTGACCAGCAGAAGAATCACGACTCACACTTCCAATTTTTAACTTTCTCCCCATCTCATTTGACAGCATATTCTCACTTTCTCCAACAATATACCCACTGCCATCTTTACTAGTTATGTTCAGATTCCTCATTTGATCAGGAAGTTCATTCGCTGCAGCAAATGAATCGCTGCTCTTCTTACTACAACTAAATTCAAAATTCTTCACATCATCTTTCTCCCCACTATCTTTAAATCTCAGTTTACTCAGTTTCTGCTTCAACTCATTTTCAAGCTCAGATTCCACATTGCCATGATGACCATCAATCTTCAACTTTCTCAAATTTTCCTCTATCTTCAATTCACCAATATCACAACTTTCATAACTATTTCTATTTCCAAACAGAATCCCACCTTTATTTTTCTCCAGTGACGCGTGTGCGCCCAAACCCAGAGCCGGTTCAGCCCGAAATGGGTTGAACCCGGACTCGGTTCCGGATTCTGAAACCGAAACCCCTGGAAAATTCAAATTCTGGGAATTTGATTTCGATTGCTTTCGCGTCTTATGCAATCTCGGCCTCGTGGGCTTCGATGAATTCGAAACTGAACGCGTATTGAAGCTGAAAATCGACTCTTTTGACAATGGATTCATTGTTTGTGACGAATACGACGACGTCTTTTGTAGAACCAGAGGATACAGAATGTGACTGAGAAAACTGACCGTCTCCGGCAGGGTCTAACAACGCCGGGAACATGTCACGCCAAAGCGGGAGTGGGTCATCAAATCGGACGGCCAAGATTTTATGATAAAAAATAATAAGAATTAATGATAAATGATTGATCGATCATATGTAATTATGCATGATTTGAAGAAATACAGAGACGGGGGCGAGAAAGAGACGCCTTTGCAAGTTTTCTCATGGGTGCCTTTTTCTTTTTAAATTAATCAAATTTTTGGTTTTTGCTTCTTCTTTTTTTCAATTTTTAATTTTGTTAATTAAGTATGCTTTTTTAATTTGAGAAAGTATTTTTATTATGCTTATTTGTTTTTTATCAAAAAATTTTATTTGGATAAAAATAATTAGATGATGATGTAAACGAAAAGTTTCTTCTGAAATTTGTTGGTAAAAAATAGAAACTATCCAAGAATATTTTTTTCCTCTTTTATTTAATTTGATGATAAGAACTTTTTTTTTAACAGTAATATTCGCCACCTTTGGTCTAGAAATCCTGATGAATTTGATGATCCGTGAAAGTCATGTTACAATGTGTAGAAAGTCTGCAATATAAAACAATAATTCATATGTTTTATTCATGTAGCGTGATTAACTTTCAGTAACACTATATTAATTGCCTGGTCTTGGCACCATATTCACACAAGTTTTCACAAAATTTTGTTACTAAATCACAGAGATAGACGAAAATAATTTTATTACGAGAGATTCTTTTTTTTTTCTCTTATAAATGTTGTACTAATTATTATATCATGCATCATCATGCATAATTTATTAAATTATTATCTTTCCTAATCTTTTTTTTTCTCTCTCTAGCATTATTTAGAAATAATAATAATAATAATTCCGCTAGCGAATTGCACCTTAAAAATGTATTAGCCAATACCATAATTATTTATAAAATTTAAAATCCTGTTAATATATAAATATAAATATAAGATTGATCTTACCCTCACAATCTTTAGCGGCTGACGCATACAATTTTCGCAAATTGTATTATTAAGCTGTATTTTAATGAAATTGTTTGCATTATAATAAGTTGGTTCCTTTAAGGCCTTTCTAATTGACTTATGTAGGAATGCATTAATAATAGTGTATACTGATGAAACTTACAACATTTTAGAATGTATAGAATTTTGGAAGGATGCACGTTTTATTCTTGATAAATACCATACTCATTACTTATTTTCTTACTAAACTTTTTATTATTCTACCTCTCCTTAATTAAAAAGTTTTATGACATTTTTAAATAGTTTAGCGCCAAAATTAAAGAGAAAATAAAAATGATTAGTCCTATATAATTTCTAAAAAAAAATGCTTGCAATGTTTTTTTTTAATTATATGTTTCTTTTGGAAAAAAAACATATTTGATTTTTGTTTGATAACGGTCTTTGAAAACCCATTTATTAGCTAGGTTTTGCTTTACTCAAGTTTAGTATTACTGCTTAATTAGCTTTTTTTTTAACACGAATTTCACATGATCTTATTTCAAAGAATTCAATAAGTAATTAAAAAGTAAATATTAAAAAAAAAGATTCTCAATATGGAGCATATAGGAAAGCAAATAAGTTCTCTAAATAGAAAAGTGTTACGCTATCTACAAATTTAGTTCGTACTTGAAAACTCAAACCCTACACAAAATACGTACGCTGTTTATGAATTAACCTAGCATCATCATGCATTTGTATCTCCTTTATTTTAGCGACCATGCAAATACACATCCATATGTATATATTTCATAATCATTCTCCGACCACCATCCCTGTAAGCAAATGATTTCTCCGATCAAATAACCGATCATGGCCGACGTAATCATCATCCCAACCCGTAGGCTTTATCTGATGAATCGAAACCTCGAAACTACTCTTCTGCATCATCAAATGATTCTCTTCTTCTTGTTCTCGTTCCACCCAAGCAGCTTCATACAAACCATCTAAAACCTCAGCATCGTCAATAACATTATTATTATTACTACTACTGCTGCTACAATTAGGGACGTTCCATTTAACTTGATCGATGTATTCGTCCGGACTTGGCAGAGGTATTTTGCATGGAACCCCGTTGATCTTTGCCCAGTACCGGCGCTTCGCCGCGTTGAAAGCCTCTTCGCCTGCTGAATCATTCCAGCGCATGACTTTGTGTGAGTCGCGTATATATTTCTTGGAGTTCAGAACTCTCTTCCATGGCACGCGGCCCACCTCCCAGCAGAATCTTTGCTCCCATGTTGGCACGCTTCGAGGAGTGGGAGCAGCTCCCCTCCTCTGAGAATAGTAGCCAAAGCAATTCGCCATATATTTATTAATTTTATCAGACAAAATTCTTTGTTTGGTTAAATTTTTCTTGTTGTCTGAAAGAATGAATGAGAGTGTGATGTGGTGAAGGTGAAATGTGTATGCGGTTGAATTTTAACGTAGGTTTTACTTATTTATAGAGTTTTTTCTTTTCTTTTTCTTTTTCTTTTCCCAATCAAACCTATAGGGAGTTTTGTTAACTAATAATTTGGATTAGGGTACACTTTAATGGTCAGGATTTCAGGAAAATTAATTTTAGGATGTCCTTGGAATGGAAGGAGAATAATATTGGAAATTTACAATCCGCGGTTTGCACTTTCTTTGATGGGAAGCTCTTGTCGTATAGCTTTTGAAAAATCAAACCTTGCGTTGAAAGTAGCCACATCAAAAATATCTTAACAAAACCTTGGGGCCAAAGGTAAAAAACCTTTTATGGGAGTGGTCAGATTACCAATAAAAAGTAGGGACCATACAGCAATAAAATTTTTAGAACGTCGATATTTGCCCCAATTATTGAGGGTTTATGCTTATCACCGAGTTTGGCATGTAAACCCCAGTTTGTCTGCTCGAAACACTAACCTAATCAAAATGAAACGCAAAGATTCCTCTGTTAACTCTGTTTTTAAGATAAAATATGTATAAGTCGCTTAAACTAATAAGGTTTTAAAAAGTCGAGTGAATGTATTACGTATTTTCTTTTCAACAATACATATCTAGTTACATTGTTTGCATTACCGCATTGTAACACAATAATATTCCTCAAAGTGGCAACAAACGAATGTTATGCATACAGACCCGGAGCAACATATCCAAATGTGCCTGCAAATTCTGTTCAGTTGGTCTCACAAACATAGGCTCACAAATGGAAATGGGTGCTGATAAATACAAGATCAGTTACAATTTTAAATTAACATTTGTTATTATGTAGAACAATATAAACTATGAAACAAGTAAAAATTTTGTAGTCGCAGGAGCTATTATATTTATTCAGAGTTCAGAATTCATATCAACACCAACCTTACTAGATTTGGCTAACTCTCTATGTAAATTATGTGAACACTAGAATAAAATTTTTTAAATACAGACATATAAAAGTGCTTCTGAGAAATGCTCATGTAGGAGTTTCTTTCAGAGAATAACTAGAAAACTACCATGAAGATAAATAATTATTAAAAACAAAAAAAGATGTTGAAGACTTTGCTAAAAAAACCCCAGGTGTATATTATTAGCCAAAAGCACTTTCATGTACTTCAATCAGACAGAATTATCGCTCTAGCATTTTAAAGTACTTTAAAATACACTTTCAAAGTTTCAATCAAATAATAAATCACAGCTTTTGATTACTTAAAACAGGAATTGCTTTAAAGGAGCCCACAAAGGAGCTTAATGAGAGCCAATACTATCAGACAAAATGCCTTGAATCCTTCAAGGAGATCTCAGACTGTTATTATTAAAATGTTACAGTGGTTTAAAGTAAATTTGATGCAAGTCAATAACCATCCCACACAAAGGCTTTGACCTCTCATGTGCCATGTGAAGCACAAAAAAGCGAATCTCTATAAACTCCCCAACAAACAGAATCAAGGAAAAAGAAAAATATATATACACGCACGCATTGACTCTAAGAATCACCACTAACCAAATTGAACAAACGAAAAAGAACAGAACATCTCTAAACCTGAGAAAGCAAAACACGAAATCTATATTCTAACCCATATTATCTCTCTTTCCCAGTTACAAGTTCCAAGCACAGAATTCAGCTAAATTGAAATGACAGAAGAGTAAAACTAGATGACAATAAGTTCAATCGGAAGTTAAACTTCAGTTTCACTATTGATCGGTTAAAACTGGATAAAAACTAACTGAAAAGAAAACAAAATAATGTGACAATACTAAAAATGCTCACTAGCACAAAAGGACAATATTATCAGAAGGCTAATTTCTTTTTCTTCTTAGGAGATGCAGTTCTATACCCAGACTTGCAAGGCTTGCCCCAAGGTGTAAGTGAACACCGTCCATGGTAACCGCTACTTTTGCTTCGTCCCTCACCTCCACCCTGAGGATGATCAATCGGATTCATGGCTACTCCTCTAAGTGCGGGTCTTCGACCCAACCAACGGCTCTGACCAGCCTCCCTAAGCTTCTTAGCTCCATGGTTGGGGTTAGACACTGTACCAATTGTGGCTCGACATCTAGTGTCAATCAGTTTCTCATTACCGGAAGGTAGTCTTACTAAACAGTAGCTTGAAGTGGGTTCTTTCAAAATCTTGGCTGACGTGCCTGCAGCTCTAACTAGCTTGCCACCTTGACCTGGGTTTACCTCAATGTTGGGAATGATGGTCCCAATACGCATACAAGCAAGTGGCATGCAACTTTCAATTTGAGAATTTATGTCAACATGAGCCATCTGTCTCATTATATTATCACGCACCGTTTCTTTTTTTGTTTTTTCTTGTTTTGAAGGATCGCCAACTGACTCCGTTTCTGTTAAATACAATTTTTCTAAATTGTATTATTAAGCTGTATTTTAATGAAATTGTTTACATTATATTAAGTTGGTTCCTTAAGACCTTTCTAATTGACTTATGTAGGAATGTATTAATGATGGCGTATACTGATGAAACTTACAACATTCTATAATCTATAGAATTTTGGAAGGATGCACGTTTTATTCTTGATAAATACCATACTCATTACTTACATTCTTACTAAACTTTTAATTAGTTATTTCATTCTTCCCGTTGAGAGATAGCATATAAAATTATGATTTATTTATTTACTATTCTACCTCTCCTTATTAAAAAAATTTTATGATATTTTTAAATAGCTTAGCGCCAGAATTAAAGAGAAAATAAAATGATTAGTCCAATATAATTTCTCAAAAAAAAAAAAAAAAAGCTTGCATTGTTTTTTTTTAACTATATGTTTCTTTTGGGGGAAAAAAACATATTTTATTTTTATTTGATAACGGTCTTTGAAAACCCATTTATTAACTAGGTTTTGCTTTACTCAAGTTTGTTACTACTACTTTTTTTTTTTTTTTTTTGAGGAGTGTTACTACTACTTAATTAGCTTTCTTTTTAGCATGAATCTCGCACGATCTTATTTCAAAGAATCCAATAAGTAATTAAAACGTAAATATTAAAAAAAAAAAAGATTCTCAAAACGGAGCATATAGGAAAGCAAATAAGCTCTCTCAATAGAAACAAAAAAGTGTTACACTCCCTACAAATTTAGTACGTACTTAAAAACTCAAAACCTACACAAAATACGTACACAGTTTATGGATTAGCCTAGCATCATCATGCATTTGCCATGCATATACACATGCATATGTATATATTTCATAATCATTCTCCGACCACCATCCCCGTAAGCAAATCATTTCTCCGATCAAATAACCGATCATGGCCGACGTAATCATCGTCCCAACCCGTAGACTTTATCTGATGAATCGAAACCTCGAAACTGCTGTTCTGCAGCACATGATTCTCTTCTTCTTGTTCTCGTTCCACCCGAGCAGCTTCATCCAAACCAACTAAAACCTCAGCATCATCAATAACACTACTACTACTTCCCAATTCACATCTTTGGTGAAAAAATTTCTTTTGTAATTCCTTATGAAATTTCGAATTCGAATCTTCTTTTGACTTCCTTTGATTTAGACAAGTCCGAGGCGCTACTGCTACTACTACTACTACTAATTCCTAATTCACATCTTTGGTGAAAAATTTTCTTTTGTAATTCCTTATGAAATTCCGAATTCGAATCTTCTTTTGACTTCCTTTGATTTAGACAAGTCAAGAAGCACTTATGGGCGAGGATCGGCATCATCATTGCCCGATTAATTTGTCTTGGGTTTCTAATAAGTTGTTTAATAGTTGGCATGCCGTGTTGGAAAATAGCATATCAATATGCTATTTAGTGGACACATTTTGAGTGGGTCCCGTCAAAAGTGGAAAAACTTGAGAGATACAGATTCTGCTCCGTGAATACTTCAAATATATGTATTTATTTATTCAAAATGGTGTTTGGGTGAATGAGAAATTGTCTCTCAAAATGCACCCTTGAAGTTGGAAATTTGAAAGGAAATGAGGCTTATCCCACATGGGAAAAAAAAGTTAAGGGGTTTGTGTTTATATATAGACACTTACCCATGCATGGCTAAGAATATTAAGGATAAAGGTTCTCTTCACACGCGCGTGCGCAGGGGGGTGCGAATCCAAGACCGATTTGGTTAAACTCGTGTGCGCCTGCACGTCCTGCGTACGCGAATGTCAGCCCAAAATCGTCCAAGCATGCATGGCACGTTTTTAATCTCCTTTTGATTTTTACAATTTGATGGCTGTTATACTTTTGTTTAATTCAAAAATTAATAGCCAAAATTGATTTTCGTTATTAATACATGGCTGTTACAAACGTTATAAAGCATATATTGAATTCTAAATATTCAATTTGATGCTGCAGTTACAATTCCCATATGACTATAAAAAGGGCAGCTTCCCTTTCATTTCAAAAACACAGAACAAAGCATTCTTCCTCTATTCGTTCTTCGTGTTCTTCGTTTTCTTGATCGAGTTTGCCCGCTGTGGTGGTTCGCCGGAATTATCTGCTTGTGCTTGGCATATAATTCGTGCCCGTTGTATCCTGGGAAACAGTAACCAGCTAACCTAAAGCACTGCAGTAGGTGGTTAATCTGTTTTAAGGAAATTGAGTTTCAGGCCTCGGGTTTATGTCTTCTTTTTCCAATTTCTATTCCATTGCTGTTTTCGATTGTGATTTCCTGGTGCTGGTTTCCTGTTGTTTGCGCTAACCTCACTGTTATCTTACTATTTTTTTCTTTTCTCTCCACGTTGGTTACTCACTAAACTTTTTGTAACATGCTGAATTATCCATTATGGGCTGGTTAGATCGATCCTGCTGCTGCTGCTGCAATTAGGGACGTTCCATTTAGCTTGATCAATGTATTCGTCCGGACTTGGCAGAGGTATTTTGCATGGAAGCCCCTTGATCTTTGCCCAGTACTGGCGCTTCGCCCCGTTGAAAGCCTCTTCGCCTGCTGAATCATTCCAGCTCATGACTTTGGGTGAGTCGTGCATATATTTCTTGGAGTTCAGAACTCTCTTCCATGGCACGCGACCCACCTCCCAGCAAATCTTTGTTCCCATGTTGGCACGCTTCGGGGAGTGGGGGATGCTGCCCTCCTCTGAGAATAGTAGCCATAGTGATTCGCCATTTATTTATTAATTTTATCAGACAAAATTCTTTGTTTGGTTAATTTTTCTTGTTTGTGAAAGAATGAATGAGAGTGTGATATGGTGAAGGTGAAATGTGTATGTGGTTGATTTTTAACGTAGGTTTTGCTTTTTTATAGAGTTTTTTTTCTTTTCTTTATTTTATTTTTTCCCCCAATCAAACCTATAGGGAGTTTTGTTATCTAATAATTTGGATTAGGGTACATTTTATGGTCAGGATTTCAGGAAAATTAATTTTAGGATGTCCTTGCAATGGAAGGAGAATAATATTGGAAATTTACAATCCGCTGTTTGCACTTTCTTTGATGGGAAGCTCTCGTATAGCTTTGGAAAAATCAAACCTTGCATAGCAAGTAGCCACATCAAAAATATCTAATAAAACCTTGGGGCAAAAGGTAAAAAACTTTAATGGGGGTGACCAGATTACCAATCAAAAGTAGGGACCATGCGATAATAAGAGTTTACAAACGTGGATATTGTCCCAATTATTGAGAGTTTATGCTTATCACCGAATTTAGCATGTAAACCCGAGTTTTATCTTTATCTGTTCGAAACACACCTAATCAAAAATGAAAAGCAAAAATTCCTCTGTTACTAAAACTAATAATGTTTTACGAGTCGATTGAATGTATTACACATTTTCTTTTCAACAATACATATCTAGTTACATTGTTTGCATTGCCGCACTTATAACACAATAATATTCCTCAAAATGGCACCAAAGGAATGTTATACATACATTCCTGGAGCAACATATCCAAATGTGCCTGCAAATTCTGTTCAATTGGTCTCACAAGCATAGGCTCAAAAATGGGTACCGTTAGATACAAGATCAGTTACAATTTTAAATTAAATAACATTTGTTCATGCGTAGAACAATATAAACTATGGAACAAGTGAAAAATTTGCAGTCACAGGGGGCTGTTTGAAGGAGCTATTATATTTATTCAGAGTTCAGAATTCAGATCAACACCAACGCTATTAGATTCGACTAACTCTCTATGTAAATTATGTGACCACTGTAACAAAATTTTCTAAATGCGGACATATAAAAGTGCTTCTGAGAAATGCTTATGTAGGAATTTCTTTCAGAGAATAACTAGAAAACTACCTTGAGGATAAATAATTATAAAAATAAAAAAAATGTTGAAAACTTTGCTAAAAAACCCCAGGGGTATAGTATTAGCCAAAAGAACTTTCATGTACTTCACTCAGACATAATTATCGTCTTAGCATTTTAAAGTACTTTGAATACACTTTCAATCAAATAATAAATCATAGTTTTTGATTACTTAAAACAGGAATTGCTTTAAACGAGACCACAAAGGAGCTTAATGCAAGCCAAGACTATCAAACAAAATGACTTGAATCCTTCAAGGAGATCTCAGACTGTTATTATTAAATTGTTACAGCGGTTTAAAGTTACTTTGATGCAAGTGGATACTCATCACACACAAAGGCTTTGATCTCTCATGTGGCATGAGAAGCACAAAAAAGAGGACCTCTATAAACTCCCCAAAAAAACATAATCAAGGAAAAAGAAAAATATATACACACACATGCATTGACTCTTAAGAATCACCACTAACCAAATTGAACAAATGAAAAAGAACAGAGCATCTCTAAACCTGAGAAAGCAAAACACGAAATCTATATTCTAACCCATATTATCTCTCTTTCCCAGTTACAAGTTCCAAGCACAGAATTCAGCATCTTGAATCATGCTAAATTGAAATGACAGAAGAGTAAAACTAGATGACAATAAGGTCAATCAGAAGTTAGTTTCATTATTGATCGGCTAAAACTGGATAAAAACTAACTGCAAAGAAAACAAAATAATGTAACAATACTAAAAATGCTCACTAGCACAAAAGGACAATATTATCAGAAGGCTAATTTCTTTTTCTTCTTAGGAGATGCAGTTTTATACCCAGACTTGCAAGGCTTGCCCCAAGGTGTAAGTGAACACCGTCCATGGTTACCACTACTTTTGCTTCGTCCCTCACCTCCACCATGAGGATGATCAACTGGATTCATGGCTACTCCTCTAACCACAGGTCTTCGACCCAACCAACGGCTCTGACCAGCCTTCCTAAGCTTCTTGGCTCCATGGCTGGGGTTAGACACTGTACCAATGGTGGCTCGACATCTAGTGTCAATCAGTTTCTCATTACCAGAAGGTAGTCTTACTAAACAGAAGCTTGAAGTGGGTTCTTTCAAAATCTTGGCTGATGTCCCTGCAGCTCTAACTAGCTTGCCACCTTGACCTGGGTTTACCTCAATGTTGTGAATGATGGTCCCAATACGCATACAAGCAAGTGGCATGCAACTTCCAATTTGAGAATTTATATCAACATGAGCCATCTGTCTCATTATCTTATCACGCACAGTTTCTTTTTGTGGTTTTTCTTGTTTTGAAGGATCACCAACTAATTCAGTTTCTGTGAAATACAACGGCAATATAATATAGTTCAAACCTTTGAGGATAAAGGAGTGAGATTCCATAATATAAAAAACAAGAGTACCAGAGGACTGATATCGATCCATAATATAAAAACAAGATTACCAGAGGACTGATAGCGATAAGTAGTGTTGTTGTTGAGAACGGAATGACAGAGAAGCCTATTGAAGAGTGTTGATGAAGCTGAGCGTACTCTGCACAAAGCCATTTCTGCTGATCTCTTTCTGTGTCTCTTTCTCCTATGTTTTGTTTTCTTCTGTTGATTTCACTGTCTATCACAACATGTTGCCTGCATGTCATAAACATTATCACCATGGTCATAATACTTGGTCCTTGAAGATTTATTGTTTGATCAATTATTAAAATGGTGTTTTTTAAGAACTTGATGCTCCAAATCTAAATAATTCAACTAATAATTGAGAAAGTTTAATATGAAGTTAAATTAGCCACCTGCCCACAACAAAGCAGCATGAGATCAAAATCCATGTCCAGTGATTAAATCATACAAAGCCAGACATGGTGAGAAATTGTATTTGGGTGGCTTAACAAATTCTTTTCCCAGTAAACTTCTCTCAACACTATTTAGATATTTATTCAAGCAAAGTTTAACAACATGATATGATCTTATTAAAAAGGATGTATCTAATCAGTCGATAATGAACCTTACCTTGCATAATGCATATCCTATACACAATGGAAAAAAAATTAAAATAGATAAAAATTGAAAAATGCAACAAAACAATCTGAAAGTCATATACTCTCGAAACAAAATTTAGATCTTTAGATATATGACATTCGTAAAGCTGAAAATTTTACATAAAATTTACATACTACAAGATAAAACCTGATTTGGGATTAATTTTATTGTTAACATAAATCTTTCCCATATGCGAGACAGTGAATTCAATTCTGTATATTGCATAAACAACATTAAATAGAGAGAAACAGGCTGAGATAAGATTACCGGCGGTGACAGAAGCTAAAGCACCCCACGGCTGAGAAAAGAATGCTGTAGATTTGAAAGATGGCTGAGCACACAGGGTAGAAAGGTGACAGCCACCGTGAGAGTTTTTCTGAGAGAGCAGAGACTAGAGAGATGAAGAAGATGGCTAATGCTGAGCGAATTTAGGGCTGGAGAAATGAGCCAATGGGCCGGGCCGAACTGGACTCGTTTATTGTGATTTTCCTAGTTGTAATATAAAAATCCACGTCATCAATTAAAAAAACTATAATCCACGTCATTTACATTTAGAGCATATCCACAAGATTATTTAAATAAAATTTTATTATTTATTTAAGGGTAATTTTTGAATATCTCCCTTGAGATTTAACCTTTCTATATTTAGAGAGAATGTATGCATATATTGACATATAGTACCCCAAACGTGTATAAGCGTTAGAAAGCTGTTTGGTTTGTCATTGAAATTATAATAATACCCTTCATTAACTGGCATACTTCTTCCGGTGCAAAGTTGGCAAATAGTCTCTTGCTTTTTAGTGCCAAATGCATAAGTGCAGTGAAAAGATTATTATACCTACTGTTTGATTTGACATTAGACAATCACACAATGAAACAAAATCTGACTGGTCAAAATAATAATATACCCCACAAAAATGTATTTATAGTGGCTGAATCACTTAAATATTTTTAATTATTTAAAAAATAAAAAGCAATATATCATCGATGGTTTCCAACAATCTGCATATATAATTGTAGATTTATCAAGAATGACTGATAAATTTACACGGTACAGAAAAAAACTTCATACTCATCCTCAGATCCCTGTATGTATACGAACCATCTCATCAGTTTATTTTTCAGGTTCTTCAACTTAGAGCTTTTCCTGTAACTTGTCGGCTAATCCACTTTAGACCATCAAACACCCCATCTCCAGTAAGTGTGCTGTAGGCTTGAATGTGCCAATCATGATTCTTGATACTATGAAGAGAAAGGGCATTAGTGATTTCAGCTGAGGTCATGGCATCTTTGAGATCTTGTTTATTTGCAAAGATAAGTACAAGAGAGTGTTGTAGGCCCTCATGCCAAAGAAGCCTGAATAGTTCGTCATTCATAATGGAAATCCTGGCTCTATCGGCACTATCTATAACCACAATAACAGCATGAGTGCCACCATAATAAGTTGCATGTGATGTATGCAGTCTTTCTTGTCCACCAACATTCTAGCACTGATACAAACAACAAAGTCAAATGAACACGCTTTCACATCAAATATTACGCCACAAAGTATACTAAAGCCACTAAATGCAACATTTCACACCAAATATTACGCTATAAAGTATACTAAAGTCACTAAATGCAACATTGCCAAGCCAATTGTCCAAGTGCTGCTATATTCTAGTGCAATTGGAAAAAAAATGCAAAATTTGTAGGGTTGGTAAAAAGAACAAATTCCAAGAAAGGAAAAAAAAGGAGGAAGAATTAGTCACAACCTATAATAAAGAAGAGCTCATAGAAGGGAAAAATTTCACCACGGCTATAGGTAAAGCCTAATAGTACCACCATTAGAAAATTAACTTGTGGCCTTTTGAATATATATTTGACATATGAATTGGTCCACAGCATCATAGCTAATACTAATTCCAAGATTAAGCACATAATCACAAATCTAAAAGGCTCAAATCATTATAAGCACCGGATGATATCCAGTCTACAGCCAAGGCTCTTCTAGAACCAATAGCCCACAGAATCAATTTTTATCTTAATTCTCTGTTTGAAGATTATCGTATAAAACCAAAGAAATGAATTGAATATAGACAAACATATTTTCATGACATATTCCTTCTGCCACTTCAACACAAATGGAAGGCCATTAGTATATGCTACTCTATTGCTGCTATTGAAGCCATAATTTAGTTCCCAAAGCTAAAGATCAACATGCATTGATACTCAGTGGTAAGTTTTCAGTTTATATAATTTCCCCAAAATATTCAATAGTCTTAAATCACATTTAAAAATTAGTAAACCCAAGTATCAGTTTATTGCAAGCTCTGTAACTAATTTTTGTCATATATCTTAAGAACAAGTTTGCATTCTCAGCAACAAATTTCGATTTTTTTAAATATGAAGAGCAGATCAAGTAAATTTCAGCATGACTTAGATCTCCACCTTCGTATGTCCTCAAAAATCAAATCTTTTTCACATTTTACTCAACATTTTTCACTGATTATAAACTCAAAAATCAATTTATTGTTGATCGCTATTTCAATTTTTCAAAACCCTAAACATTCTTCTCAATTAATTGAAACAAAAACGCAACTAAACTCACAACCTTTTGAACAAAGTGCAAGAAAAAAATGAAACCATAATTAAATTTCAAGATTTGACAGAAAAACACACCTACAAAACTCTTTAATCACCAACTGCTCAGATGCTGGCCATCGCTGAATTTCGGTTTCTATCATGTTTAGCTGAAATGAGTGCGTATTTTTTGTTTTGGACGGAAGCCGAATGGCAAAGTGAATATGGGTTTTGGGCAAAGTGAAAATAGGTATTATTTGTTTTGCACTCGATTTACTTAGAGTCTGTTTGGTATGGCTTATTTAAGAGGTATAAGTGCTTATTTAATTTCATAAGTACTTTTTAAAATTTTTTATAGTGTTTAGTTATATTTTGAGTAGAAGTTTTTTAGCTTAAATAAGTTAATTTACCTCTATTAGCAAAAGCCAAAATTTTGAGCTTTTGGGAGTAGAGGTTAGAGAGCTTTTCTAAAAAATATATAATATAAAAAATATCTTTAACATATTTCATTAATTACATAATACCCTTTGTATAAAACCTCACAAAAATTGTTATATAAACATATCACACCGCTTACTTCACTTTATCTCTCTCTTTTTCTTTTTTTTTAAATAACTAGCACTTTAATTTTACAATCCCTACACATACCCAACACTTGAGAGAGTATATATCAATGATGTAATTTAATTTGGATAATATTATTTATTTGGGAGAATATATCAATAATGTAATTTTTTATTTTGAAAATTAAAGAAATGATTGAATTAATTTTTTCTTATTAATTGATAGCTTGGATGTATTTTGTTACATGTTATATAATTATGAATGCATATCTTTTTTAGTAATTTAATTACACAAAAACACTTTTAGTTTTACACAACCAAATATTTTAATGGTTTAAAAGTACTTTTTTAATTAACAACCAAGCACCCAATGATTTTTTGTCCAAAAGCTCTATTGGTATAAGCTCTATTAATATAAGCTCTACTGCTATAAGCTCTATTTAATAAGCTGTAACAAACAGAGTCTTAGTCAATCACTGCCAATAAGCTTTTTTAAGATTTAGAAAATAATATGTTTATGCAATTACAAAATTATCCTCATTTACCAAACCGCTCCTTAATGCTTATACACGTCCAGGGAATCAGGGT
The DNA here is from genome assembly GCA_030449925.1 of Citropsis articulata. Lineage (NCBI taxonomy): Eukaryota > Viridiplantae > Streptophyta > Magnoliopsida > Sapindales > Rutaceae > Citropsis > Citropsis articulata. The sequence goes on along the minus strand of JASUUH010000096.1, from coordinate 1,559,676 downwards.
GCTATATGTCAATATAGACTTACATTCTCTCTAAGTATAGTAAGGCCAACCAGCTGGAGAGGTATTCAAAAATTACCTATTTATTTAAATAAGTAACAGCACTTAAAATTTTAAAATATTTCAACTAAATTTTTTTAAATAAAATTCTTTAAATTATTGTGTTATTTTATTTTTTAATTTATATTTTATTATATTTTATTAAATGAAAAAAATATTTTAATTATTATTTATTCACTTATAATAATATTAATTTATTTTTATTTAAAAAATTTTTAAAAAAATAATATTTTTTAATCTAAATAAATAGATATTTAAAAAAATAAAATTAATAGAAATTTTTATATGCTCTGACAGTTAAAAACACCGTACGCACTCGGCAAATAAAAGTAGCGGAACAAACGTCATCACTTTCGTTCTTCAGTTTCTCTTTCGCTTGCTTTCAGTCTTTCATCGTCCTCCTCTTTGATGGCGGCCATTCCAAATCCAACGTTGCAATCACCATCAACCTGTTTCCTAAAACCCTGCACCGACTCGCTTCCTAATCTTGGGTTCTCAATATCTGTAAGTTTTCCGCCGTCAGTTTCCTCTTCGCGCTCAAAATCTAACAAAATCTTTCTTCACTATGAGCCCAAGAAACTCGCCGTCTCTGCAAGAAGTGCCGATGAGAATATCACTGACGGCACTTTCACTTCCCCTTCTACTAACCGCACCAAGTATTCACTTCACTCATTCTTTTTTCTAATATGTGTTTATATTCATATATCCGTCTGTTAAGCCGATTCTGTGATAAGATTATTGTGTTGGTAATGTAGCTAACGTACAATTGTGATTCTTCAACTGGGACAAGGTGATTTTTTGTGTAGAGTTTTTGTTATTGGTTGCATGGATATGTTTAGATGTTGGACAAGTTTATCGTAGTGGATAAATAAACGTTATGTTTTGGTTCTGGGTGGATGATTGCATGTGTGATTCTTCAGTTAGGTGAAGATGATTTTGTATATATGAGTCTACATTTTAGGCTCTGTAAATTGTAATTGTTTATCGAACAATCTAGCAGCTTTGTTTTGTAAGGATAACGTCCAAACGACAATACCATACAGAGCCTCTGCAAATTTGAGAACGATTTTTGATATCTTTAGAAGTGCTATTAAATAGTTCTTTGAACCATTGTTTTTGTTTATGATATTTAGATGAAATAATGGAGGTGCTTTTTGGGATTGAAAATTGATTGAAGTTTGTCTTAGAGAAACTCTTGATAAGCGATCTTTCTGTTAAAACATTATTTTATGAAGTGCTTAAACTTAATTCCTTGGTGTATCATCAGATAGGCCCTTCTACAGAAGCAGTCTAAAAGGGAAACGTAGTCTTCTTTTATTCTATTTTATTTTATTTTTCCCCTTTCTGGGGTGTGTTTGGGTTCTATAGGGCAGTGCCTTAACGAAGTATGCAAATGACTCTTAAGAAAGCTTGTGCATTTGTTAAATATTTTTCGATTACATGCTTGCTTTTCTCATTTGGGTTGCAAGCTGAATCGTGATAACCGTGCTTTCCTTAATTGGTCATTGTATATATTCTGCTTTTGATTTGTAAGTTTGTATTGATAAAGGCTTTAATCCTATTCATAAATTATGCTAGTTTGTTACGAACTTTGATTGTGTTTATGTACAAAACTTGTTGCCACCTTGCTGATATTGTGCCGGCAAGTTTTTTCTTTTTTTAATAATTAATAACTATTGAGTTTTCTTCTGGATGCTAATTTTAATATGCTTGCCTTGGCTCTCTGCTACTACTGTTATGAACTCAGTGTGCGACGGCACACAATTTCTGTGTTTGTCGGGGATGAAAGTGGAATGATCAACCGCATTGCTGGGGTCTTTGCAAGGAGGGGATATAATATTGAGTCCCTCGCTGTCGGTCTGAACAAGGACAAGGCACTCTTCACCATAGTTGTTTATGGAACTGATAAGGTGCTGCAGCAAGTTATGGAGCAGCTTCAGAAACTTGTTAATGTTTTGAAGGTTATCACATTACACTGGAATCCTGCTCTCGAAATTTATTTCTTCCTTCAGAATTTCATTCTTCAATTATATTCAAGTTGGCACGTGGATATCCTAACCTTATAATTTTTTAGGATTAACTGCTTCCTTCTAGACGTATGTGCCTCTCAGATTTCCTTAAAGTTTGTTGATCAATTTCTGTTGTTAACATTTCCTGTGATTTTCTGCCTTCCAAAAGTAATTTTTTTGTATTATAATTGATTTCTCAACTTCTGTCCTCAAATCTGATCGTCAGGTTGAAGATCTCTCGAATGAACCCCAGGTTGAACGTGAATTAATGCTCATAAAAGTGAATGCAGATCCGAAGTTCCGTGCTGAGGTAGCTACAGCATGTTCATTTGATCGTTGGAGATGGAGGTTCATGTTTTCATCTTTTCATTTTCTCAGATTTTTCTATTTCCATGTCTTGGTGTTCATCTTCAGATCAGGTGGTTAGTGGACATATTTAGAGCGAAAATTGTGGATATCTCAGAATACTCTCTGACAATTGAGGTGATGAATGTTAGAATTTTATTGCAGTCCCTCTTCTCCCCCTGACCCCCATTCTATATCGTATTGATGCCTCATGAGCGAAGGGCTACTTGAACATGTTATTTACTGAGGCAATATTGACTTTGGATGTTCTTCAGTTCTGACTTTTTTCAGGACTCATAATTTTTTCTGCTTTGCTATGGTGTGATATGGACTTGGTAGTTTGGATTGCCTCTTTCCATAATGAAAACTGAGTATTTGGAAAGGAATAGATAATAACGACGATGACAGCTAAGTATTTGGATAGTTTTGACTTGCCTCAATGAAGTAAAAGCTGAAGCAATTTCTTCCCCCACCCTACCCTTTTTTTTTTCTAAGAAGTAAATGCCTCAAAACACAATAAACTTGAAGACGCAAAAATATTGATTCTTCATCTCAACTATTTGGCCTTGTCAAATGCTTTCCAAGTCTGAAGACAATTTAAATTGCCATTATAAATAAACTGCATTTTCTGTCTTCTTGCTTCCTATCATTGTTAAAACTCTTGTGACATAAGTTATTATCTTATGCATATTCCAGGTAACGGGAGATCCGGGGAAGATGGTTGCTGTTCAAAGGAACTTAAGCAAGTTTGGGATCAGAGAAATTGCAAGAACTGGAAAGGTTATAAACTGCCTTGAAAAAACATGTGTACTTTGTTGTTATTTTCATTGCTTTGGCATTTTAAAAGACCTGTCTAGACATTATTTCGTGTTTCCAAGTAAAGGGATGGGCTGGAATAATCTCATCTTATAAGTTACCAGAAAAATAGAGAAAAAAATGATGACATAGAGAGAGAGTGAAATATTCATTTGTTAACTTATGCACTTGTTATTCTTAGTAGATTGCCTTGAGAAGGGAAAAGTTGGGCGCTTCTGCTCCATTTTGGCGATTTTCAGCAGCTTCATATCCAGATCTTAATGAAATGGCTACTGTTGACGGTCTCGTTGGGGCAGGACATAGAGCACTTCTCAGTGAAACTGATACCGTCGAGGTATGCACGTCTCTAAGATTTGCATTAAAATTCCATCCTAACCTTGCATTTTGTTGTGTAAGTTAGCAAGTGTACTAGTCGGCACAACCGCACAAGTAATATAATGAAGAGTAGAGTATCGTCCACAGAGATTCAATACCCTATTAGCTACCGAAATTATTCTGACCCTAATTTAGTTGAATAACCGAATAACTGACTTTAGATTGAAAACTAAAACAAAATAAAGTAACTGAAAATTAAATAAAGATACAGGCATTAATAGAAATCACTAAGAGATTAAGACACTAGGACATCTGATTTCACTATAAATCTAATTTAATTCTCCATATATGCTATTAAAGTTTATTACTTATGTTGACAGTGAATTTTCCTAATCTATTCAATATACTCTCTCGAGTAATATGAAAAATATCCTTATATAATAATCCATTCTATCTCTATGTCAATTTAAATCTAGAAAGATTCATTAACCTCTATGGAAATTCTTAGAAAAACTGCACGAATCACGTTGGCGCATCTCTGTCTTTCGTTCAATTCGTGGCATTCATTACAGAGAGCAAAGATACATAAATCTCCTCTCGGTCTCATTATGTATCCTCAAATCATACAAATATTGGCAAGATATTAAAAAGCATTAAGTACAATAATGAACACTCACTCATGGAATAATATAAAAAAAATAACACAGATTTATGGAATTAAATTTTCATAATTAGGCTACATCATAGCCTTAGTAAATTAAATTAGTTCCTGGGAATATAAAGAGAATCTATAAACATGATAGGAAACATTCAAGCAAGACAATTGGAAAAGAAAAGAGAAAGAATAAACTCAAGAAGCTATCTCTCTCTAATCTATGCAATTCAGCTCTCCAAAATTCTGCTCTCGGTTTTGCGGCTGCCGCTTCTTCTCCTAATTCGGTTCTGCTCGTGCCTTTTTTTTTTTTTGAATATTGCTTCAATCGGTGACCTTCCCTTTTAATAATACTGAGCGCCTCTTTAATATGCTAATGCTTGGCCTCAAATCCTTAACTCAAAGGATTTAAAACAAATCAAGCCAAGCTGCCAACATTAGGCCCACCACATTCTTTCCATTTAAATTGCCAATTAATTCTTTAATGCTCCCCACGTGATTGCATGCATGATGATTAATTAAATTAAATCTTCCTTGATTTGTTTCATTAAATTTCTTTATTACTTTCCCTTTTTATTCTTTCAAGTAGGTTTCTTCTGAATATTCCGATTTAATTGCTCTTTACTCCCAGATTGTACCTAAAATAACAAAATATAAAAATTAAGGTAGGGAAATATAAAAATATTATATAAATTATAGCACATCACATTTCCTTGTCTTCTCTTATGTAAGCTTGTTTATGAGATATTGGTGCAGAGAAAGACGTGCTTTTAAATGGAACAGAAAAACTGTTTGCAAAATTTCTCGTGATATCCTGCTGCCAGATTTTATTTACTGTTACATATACACACACCTGTAATACTTAATTTCTTGGTTATTGTAATTTTTCATTCATTTGTCTCCATGTTAGATTACGAATGTTTTATTTTTGGTTGGGAACAGACTTGTGAGCTTGGAAATGGATGTCTACTAATTAACTACTGGAGACCTATTAACGACAAATCTTGTTATGTATTTACGTAGTTCCACATATCCATCCTGTCACCCATGTTGTGTTTATGTTTGGAATGGACACCATTTCCCTGTTTAAATGTCCTGTCACATGGATATTCACACTTCCATTCTTGGGTTCCTATACTTGCCCATAATGAAACCATAAGTTGGTAATGCTTGTTCGGGTGAATATTGACTTTCAAATTAATCTCTTGTTTGTTCTTTTGCATCAATCCTAGCTTCTCGTCTTATATATTGTTTAATTGATCTTATGTAACGCATTTATAGATTGAGCATTTGATATTCTTTTTTTGTTTGTGAAGGGAGATGTTTATCCGGTTGAACCATCTGATGGCTTGACTGTAAATCAAGTTCTTGATCCGCACTGGGGTGTTCTAAATGATGATGATGTAAGAAAGTATTCCATGGCTTAAATTTCTTCTATTCTTTCTTGTCCTTTTCATCATTTCCTTGGGTTTTATTATCCCCACCCCTTCCTGTATCTCTTCCTTATCTTTGCCTGCGTCTGAAGGTGCTTTGGCTGTTACAAATGTACGAGTTACCTGCAATTGGAACTTGTGAGCATGGTTCAATGTTGTTTTTTAGGGTCAAGAGGCAACTTAACGTTGTATCAAAGCTAGGTTGTGCTTATGCAAGTCTCTAATGCTGTGGCAATTTTTAAATTCCATCTAACGTACAGAAGAGCCTAATGTTTTCAGCAAAAAGCCCATAAGGAACACCTATTGATCATGTCAAAAGAAAATTTTTTTAGCACCTTGAGAGTGTACACCTTCAGGAGAAAAGGACAATCAGGATATTATTTTTATTTTTATCTGGAAATGGGAGAGTCAGTGGTTTAAAATCTGCTAGTGTTTTTGCTTATATATGGATGTCATTTATATATGTAGTCACCTGAACTTCAGTGAAAAGCTTTTTCCTTCTTTGCAGTTAGGTTGGGGCAATTGGCTGGGTGGTAGTTTTCCTGTGGATTTTCATTAGTGCTTGGTTTATTATTTTTCAGACAAGTGGAATTCGATCACATACTTTGTCCATGCTTGTGAATGACTCTCCAGGAGTTCTTAACATTGTTACAGGGGTTTTTGCTCGAAGGGGCTATAACATTCAGGTTTATATGATGTCATTTTACTCCCTCTTTCTCTCCTTCCTGTCATTAATCTAAGGGTTGCTAATATGTTCAATTATTCTGTTTCTCAGAGTTTGGCTGTTGGACATGCAGAAACTGAGGGGCTCTCACGAATTACAACTGTTGTTCCTGCTACAGATGAATCAATCAGCAAGTTGGTGCAGCAACTTTATAAGCTAATAGATCTACATGAGGTGAGAAAACTAATAGGAAGGAAACATCTTATTTTATTAAAAGATGCATTTACAGGTCCCATCATCTTATATGAATTTTGATCCTTCTATGTTCTGTCAGTGTATGTATTTCTCTCTAGATCAAAATATTTGGGCAGGCTTTTAAGGAATGTTGTTTTTATGGGCTTATGATTAAGTATTTGAATTGAAGAATTTACAAGTAATATTTCTCTCCTCTAGGTTCGGGATCTTACTCATTTGCCATTTGCTGAACGAGAATTGATGTTGATAAAGGTTGCTGTAAATACTGCTGCTCGAAGAGATGTTCTTGACATTGCCACCATATTTAGGGCCAAAGCAGTTGATGTATCCGATCATACGATTACTCTTGAGGTAAGCTCACTTTTTTTGTAGATATCGATATATTGTTCAGGCATCATTGCATCAGTTTTCTATCCAGTATATGGGGATGCCCAATATTTTAACTGTGCACTGTTTGAGAAAATCATTGTTAGAATTTGGTCATTAATTTAAACTTTTCTTGCCTCAGTGCCCTCTGCCATGCTTGCGTGCTTACTCTAAATGAATTCTCAGATGCTTTCCTCTATGATTTTTTTACTATTTTTTTGAAGCTCAATCCTTCCTCTGCATACTGCTAAATCTGCATTCTATATTTATTCCAGCTTACAGGAGATTTGGACAAGATGGTTGCACTGCAGAGGCTGTTGGAGCCTTATGGAATTTGTGAGGTTTGCCTTACGGTTTTTTAATCTTTAATTTTGTTAATACATTCGAACACAGGAATGCAGAACGAGTTTCAGCTTCCTAGAATATTTTAATCTCTCTTGTCCAGCCATGATCTTAGCAGCCCAACAAGGGTGTGAAGTATGACATCAAACGAAGTTAGATTTAACTCTTCCCTGTTGTTCCTTTTGGGTCTAATTGTGCCCTTGATCTAATAAATTCGCTGCCTGTGGCTTTGGTAGAATCTTTGTTGCTGTTCAAAATGTCATTCAAATTTTTGCCGTAACATTGCAGGTGGCACGAACCGGTCGAGTAGCATTGGTTCGTGAATCAGGTGTGGATTCCAGGTATCTTCGTGGATATTCATTTCCTCTGTAATTCGAAGACTTGTAGCAAATCAATTAGTTATCTATGCTTTGCCGGTTCACAGAAAGGAAATTTTGTAGCTTGCAATTTAGCAGAGATATTGTTTTTTTACACCCCCACCCCCCCCCCCCCCTTCTTCTCTCTTCCTTCAAGGGTTGCACTTCCATTTCATAGCTTATAATTACAACTCAGAGTCAATATAATTTTGAATTTGGTTTTTTCTTCCACATTTGGCGTAGACGCTGATTCATTCATCTTCTTAATTCATTAATAATTCATTCATCTTCTTAATTCATTAATAAGTCATTCTTTAATAAGTTACCCCATGCTCTGAATCTTTGATTTATAGCTTGATAAAACTGAAATCAAACAAACATATGAGGGAGATAAATGCAATTAATTAACCAATAATAAATTTTCTGTAACAAAAGAGTAAGAAGCCATGGAAAAGAAAAGTGGCCATGAGAATGCACTAACCGAGCCAGGTTTAAAGGAATCAACATAAGATCCTTTGAATTGATAATATCTTTTAGAAGCTTGAAGTTCAAATACAAGCCGGGTTAAATTTTATTTACGGCTGTGTATTATTTCAAAGATCTAAATTAATTGCCTCTTCAAGAAATATTTAACGTTGATCAATGCAAGACGGTTCCTATTTAAATTTTAACGTTGATCAATGCAAGATGGTTCCTATTTAAATTTAAGTTAACTTCGCGTCTATTCAAATTTCAACCGAAAAGATAAATACTACCTTGGGATTCCAACAAGCAAACTGAAATAAAAGGGGATTCCAACAGGCAAACTGAAATGTCGGTGAGCTCTAGAGCTGGCTTCTTTCAGTATTCATATGAATCCTCAAATGCTTGATGGGTCTAATGGCTGCCGTGAGCAACTAAAGTAGCAAATTTTATTTTATCCCTCGAATTCATTAGTAAAATTTTACTAAACCAAGAGTTCAAGTATTCAGGTCAATACTAAACATCGTAAAATATAAAGGCACAAATACTCTCAATCAAAAAGGCGGATGAGGGAATTAAAATGCACCTCATGTTGGCAGAAACAAAAAGTCAGTTTGCTAGTGTTTTGAGTAGCTGACCTTATCGATATCTATGGATTTACATAAAAAAATTTACAACTATAAAGCAATAATATCAAATGTAGACTTAACAAGGGCGTAACAGTGTCTTCAGTTCAGATCAGTTCTAGTCTGTATACAAGGAACCAACTATAAGTTTCACACTGTGAGGTACCTTAGCCTCAAGCATCTTTACACAATTTCTTAGTACTTTTTTCCTCACATATCTAGAAGGTTCAATGATCAATTTCTCAAGCATGGTCGCATTTTGAAATAAGTATTGAGCAAGTTCAACATCAAATTGACGCCCAAGAAAACCATGTAATTCCACCACCTTGAGATGTTGATGGGAGTATTTTGGAAACTGTTGTCTTTTCTTTCCTAGTCGGCGGCCATGATCATTTAACTGAAACGACGAAAATCAAGTACACCATGTCATGTCTAAGTGGTTCCCACCAAAAAAAAAAAATTATAACTGGATGGGTAAATTCTAAAACTTGGAAATTTGGCCACAACATTTAAAATAAAATAAAATATAGTCAGATTCATAGAGACTCATAACAAGATCCAATGCAACTGTCTTGCAGATTCTCCAGCTTCATTCATACTAAAACAAAATGCAAGCTGACTGAAAAACAAGCATTACTCAGCAGGGAAAATATAGAATACAATAGAACTAGATATTAAAGGATCCACATGAATGATCCTTATGAAACAACAAATCTCTACTAGATTTATACAGCTCTATGAAAGATGTTCATTATTGTTGTGTAATGCAATTCATTACAGTTGCTCAAACATTAACACTCTTACTTTAACTTGAAATTTCTATTGACATGTCCATTATAATGTAATATTGTTGACAGAGAATTATGGGAGATTGCTAATGACCGGAAGGGTATAGGAATATCTTTGAAAAGCATTAACCTTCAACATATATGATCTTCTAGTACTGTGTCACTTCATAATGAAATCTTAAATAATAATTGGATAATATTATAAGAATTATCATCACCGCATCAAACATTCAAGTTCTGAAGTGCAAAATACAAAGATAGATTGGTTGCTTTATCGATGCCTCATATACTTAATAAAGAAAAGAGAGGACTCAAATATTTAAGAGATGAACAAGCCACAGCCACTGTTACAACCATCTCAATTAGTCAATCATCCCAAGCTTCCCAACTCAACGAGTAATATATCAAACCATTTACCTGAAGTATAAGCTTCTGCAAAGAGGGACATGCCTTCATAATGCAAGTCAAGCCAAGTAGGCTTTCACGATTGGGGGTTGTAACCCGAAGTCTCAAGTCAATTAATTTGGGTAGTTCAAACAGTGAAAATTGCATATAGACCTGAAAATTAGAATTAAAATAAGGAAACATACTTAAAAGTTACACTAAAAACCATGCAACACCTTAAATACTAACCTCATTGCAGCTGTCCAACTCAAGGGTCTTCAGTTGAGGGAAACAGCTTATAATTGGACCAACAAAATACGTCACTCGAAATGTGTGACTCCCACGGATTGATACATCAACGAGTTGGGGAACATTCTCAATATTTATCTTGATTGCTTGTCCATAGTATCTAAAAGATAAAAGACTCGGGGCAGAGATTTCAATTTCTTCCATTAAGTAACAAGACTGAATTTCCAAGTACTTCAACTGGATCGATGAACCAATAACCCTTAACCTTACCAAAGTTTTAGAGTGGTCCACGCATAACCGATCAAGAAGTGGACAATTATGTATAAAAAGCTCAAGATCCTTTCCATTGACATTCACAGTTTTAAAGTGAAGACATCTTAGAAACTTAATACCAGATAGACCACGACCACTCTCGATACTGTTATAAAACTCTTTCGGAAATGTGTAATACTGCCCATATCTTCCCGGCCACAAATCCAACTTAATGTATTGAACTCTCTTTCCCAATACTGTGTAAACCCAATTGGTAATGTCACTTTGATGGAGATCACACAGATCAAAACGTACTTTAAACTCATTTATAGCGGAGCCTCTATGCAATTCTAAGACATTATTCACCCAGTTAATGTACTTAGACCTTTCTTGTTCTAAATTACCAAACCCAACGTTCCAAAGCGACTCGGAAGCATCAAACTCAAGTGAATTAGTAAATGTCCACAAATTTTTCCATCTATTGGAAAGAACACTGGTTCTTGCGGCTTCCTTAAGAGTTAAATGTGATATAATATTAACAAGAATATCATCTGGGAGTCGATTGATCAAATCCTCCGAAATTTCCTCCTGATTAGAGTATCAAATTGATGTGAAAACAAATGAATTAAGAAAAATAATACCCACATAGTAATAAATAAGAGCCCATGTTAGCATTATCAAATTATTAAAAGACAATAAAGATTGACATGTACATATATATAAATACACATAATCTGAAATGATACCTTATGCCGCGTTCTCTTTGTCATCCCACTGAAAAAATTTTGAATTTTGCAAGTGAAAGCTTCTCCAGTTAGAGTTGCAATGGCTGAATTCTGAACTTGGATACTGTTAAATGCTTTGGCTCGTCTCAGTGGGGTAGCAGCTTGCAGGAGAGAAATCGAAATGAGAGAAGTCTACTGAGAGTCTGAGGGCCGTTTTTAGTCGGCGCAAAATAACAAGGGGATTCTCAATTTCTTGTATTGTTTCAACGTACTAAAAACATTTTTATTTTGTATCAAATAGGTCCCGTCTGAGTGTCATTTTTTTTTTTCCCTATAAATAGTTATCTTGGAGTTGATCTATATATGATTTGCCACAAAATCAACTCTTGCACCCAGGTTGCTTTCAAAGATCAATTAAGATGCAATGCTTGTTCAATTTTGACCTGTGAATTAATCAATGATCATCAGGAACTCTAACCCAACGCTCATTGTAATCACTCAAGCAACTAGAAACAAATGGCAAAGCAATTACTTGGTTCAGTTTCTTTCAACCTAACGCTCATTGTAATCACTCAAGCAACTAGAAACAAATGGCAAAGCAATTACTTGGTTCAGTTTCTTTCAAAACTTGCATCCACGGGTGAAGTTTATTATAGAGTTTTATTAATGATTCAAAGAAGAACTTTTATAGAGCATGAACATATTCAGTACAAAGAACAAGAATCTCTTTTAAAATGCCCTTCTTTGTGGCACTGAAGCATTAATGGTTCTTGTTCTTTGTTTTGTTTTGCTTCTTTTTCTTTCTTTTAGTTCTTTCAATTTTACCTCTAGCCATTAAGCTTTCACCTGAGCCACTTATCATAGTGCCTTGCTTTTCTTGAAGCTCTCTGGTATTGAAGGCGGATTTTAGTCATCAAGTGACAAAGTCTATATCCTATAAAGTAAAGTATCCATAAAAAGCTTATATGACTCTAGCAGAGAGCTTACCGGGAGAAGTGCTCTCCCGTCATCACTAAAAGCTTCATCAATAGTGGCAAGTGTGTCACACACTTGATTAAACTCATCAATGTGTTTATCAAGTGATGATCCTTCTGCCATCTTTAGTGTGAACATTCTTTTCTTGATGTAAAGTCTGTTAGCTAGTGACTTATTCATGTAAACACAGTGAATTTCTCCCATAATGCAGCTATTATCTCTTCTCTTGCCACTTCCCTTATCGCTGAGTCTTGCCAATGATAGTACTCCTTATTTTCTTATCTATCTCAACAAGTTCTTATTCAATCTTAGATAAAGAAGCTTCTTTTCCCTCCTTCTCTGTGCCCCTTTCTAGAGTATCTCTCAAACCTTGAGTCACCAATAGAGCTTTCATCTTCACTTTCCACATGTTGAAGTCATTGTTGCCATTGAACTTTTCAAGATCTGCTTTTGATATTGCCATACTTCGATCTTTGATAACAAGGATAACAAACGTGCTCTGATGATACCAATTTTGGGGGGGGGGGGGGGGGGCTTGACCTAGGATTTATGTGTATCCAATTCAAAAGGTTAACCTATTAGGTGAAGTGACATATCCTCCTTATAAACCTAGATATCTCCCCTTTACTAGTCTATGTGGGACACAACTCACAAGTTACAATAGATGTATCACAATTTGGAATTTATGGAATCTAGATAAATATATTTATAGTATAATCTGCACATTAATTAAGTATTTCTCAAAAATCTACTCTCACTAACAAATAAGAAGAAATAATATATATTTCGTAGAAAGGTGAAAAAGTCTCTACAGGGGCTCGAATTTAAATAGCATAGATACTCTTTATTATGATGGTGAAAATTTAATAAGTCGAGGATAATTTGATCATTTCAATAAAGGTGAGATCACGATAAAGGATGTCATCGATATGGATGGACAATTACATTTTTATTAGAGAAAAATTAACAATTTGGAGATAGATTTTATCTTGAATAAACTATTTTCTAAAATTATCTTTCTTTGTTATTTACTTAAAAAATTCTTTAACTACTCTTAAAAAAAAAAGAGAGAGAGAGAAAAGCTTTTTATCACAACATATATAAGAAGATTTACACCCTCGATGCTTAAGCAAAAGAGCAATAAACTTTTTGCCTCATAATGCACTCTTAAAGATACCAAAATCTTTAAGAGTGCAATGAATCCTTTATAAAAAAAAAGATACCAAAATCTTTTTCTATTTGATATTGACATGTTGTGCTACATACAAATTTAAAAAAAAAACCCTTAAGAAATTGATAAGATGTACCAAATATGACTTTTAAATAACAAATTTGATAAAAATAATGAAGATAATATAGATTGTCATTATGCAAGTGTGAGATCAAATTAACTTAGCTTCCAAACCACAACAGTTAGTATTTACTAAACACTTTAATGCTATAATTAAAAAGATATAGTTGTCCAACCTTAATAGCAAACAATGCCTAAAGGTATGGTTTTGAAAGCAACTACTACAAGGTGCAAAAGCAAAAGTTAATAATAAATGCTACAACAAATCTAGAAATTCATTACATACATATCTATAATACATCATAATTACCACATTAGTCATATAACAACCAAGACATGTATGTATGTATATATGGTGCAAATCGAAGGCTAAAAGTTAAATGTAGATGGTGGTGGAAGTGGTGGAAATTATTGGTGGTATAGAATCCTGAGCATGCATCTCATCCATCTGAGTTTGAATGTGTTGCAAGGTCTTTTCAATGTGCTTCAGTTAGATAGAGATGATAGAGAGCTCAGCCTTAATACTCTAGATTCCCAACACACTTTATATATATATTACAAACACTATCATCGTCATCACCACCATGTATATTAAAAATTTCTGGTGTTAACACTACTCATGAACTGATGTTGATAGTAATAATGATAATGATAAAACACATTAATTGGCACCATTGGTAATCTTATTAATGCATTAAGGTGATTTATTTTTAAAAATGTATTTTTCGTGTTTACATTTTTTATTTTATTTCTAATCAAATTGGGATAAAGAAAAAAATTCTATTGAAAGCAGTTGTAAATAATTAAAAAAACTTTTCTTTAGAAATTAGACTTAGCAATCTTTATGTGAATTTGAATTTATGTTATGGTTTATCATATATATCTAGATTCTAAGATAGACCCTCATGAAGTCCACACAAATGGCAACAAAATATGATAATACTACTTAGAATAAATCAATTAATAACATGGGAAACATTAGTGTAACTTACCTTAAACAATTTGATCTCTTGGGCTGTTGGGCACTAGTAGAAGTTTGCTTTGCTCCTTTCTTCATTTTCTCGGAAATCTTTTACCCAAAAAATTTTTATAATACTTTTCAAAAAATGTGATTGTGACAGACACAAGCTCTTCCTTTGGACTTTATAAGCCTGGGGCTTAAAGAACTTTGTATTTAGTGCAAATAAAAACTTTTAGATTTCAAATGATCACATAAAATTTTGTGATATGAATAATGCTACATATCCCAAATTTTTTATTTGTAGTTCAGTTTAGCTAAGCTAATTAGGAAGTAAAACATTTCAAATGAAAATGATGAACTAAGAAAATAGAAGATGTGTTATAGACACTAAGAGGATACCTTGAAGAAAGGTAATCACCATAAAGATGCCCTGAAAGGAACCTCTCCAGAGGGATCTTAGTGATCCTCCCTAGAAGAATAGTCACCATAATGATTTTTTGAAAAGATCCTCTCTAAAAATATCACTATTATTAAGTGCAAAAACATCGATATTAAATGAAGTAAACAATGCAAAACTAGTGCATAAATTGCACTCTAACAATTGTCCTTCTTGAAGAGATGTTATCCTCCCAGAAAGGTTTCTTTTTGTCTTGAAAAGCTGAAAGACCACCTTCTAGTTATTTCAATACTCGTAGGCACCACCAAGAAGACGTTCCTTGTCTCCCTCAATGCATTGAAGACCCATTTCTTAGGCCTCTCTAAGCCTCCTAAAGATAATCTTTTTAATGTTTTTAGCCTAACCAAAAATGGAACATTTTATGTTTTAAAAAGAACTCAAACAATGTGATGTTCATCAATTGATGAGTGAGATAGTATAATAAATTTACTTAAATCTTGTAAAGGATTACCAACCACTCAATAAATAACACATCATTTGATATGAAATTTCAGATAAAAAATTTGAGATGCTTACTATTACTCTTTGTAATGCACAACTTGACCAAATCCTAAGGATTTTAGTTCCTAAATTACTATATTAGCTATACTATTTTTTTAATTTTATTCTATAAAATAATATGTTTGTTTCATGACATCAAGCATTCAATAGTTCAAAACAAATCGGTCCGAAAATTAGCTATATTATGTAGCTTTGAAATAATTTATGGTGCGTTTACTTACCGGATTGGGGAATCGGAATCCGGAATCGGAATGATTGACGTGTTTACTTCGTAAAAATAAGAGGGGAATCGGAATCGGAATGACGGGACCCACCTATATTTGGGAATGGGGAATGGGAACTTGATTCCCATGGGGGGAGGTGGGAATCAAGTTCCCATTCCTTGAACTACCCATTTTGCCCTCCCCAAAACAAAAAATACCCATTTTGTCCTAAGTTATAATTAATTAATATATTATTATAATTAATTAATTATTATGATTAATTAATATATTATTAACTATAATTATTAATAATTATAGTTCTTGAATAAATAATCATAATAATTAATATATTATTAATATTATTACAATAATTAATACATTATTATTTTAATTAATTAATTAATATATTATTATAATTATTATTATAATTAATTCATATAATTATTACTATTAAATAATATAATAATATATTATTAACAATAATATATTAATAATTATAGTTCTCGATTAAATAATCACAATAATTAATACATTATTATTTTATTTATTTAATTTATATATTATTATAATAAGTATTAATATAATTAATTAAGATACTGTTATAATAATTACTAATATAATAATTATAATTAATTCATATATTGTAATTAATTAAATACTTTAATTATTACTATTAAATAATATAATAATATATTATTTAACAACAATATATTAATAATTATAGTTCTCAAGTAAATAATCACAATAATTAATATATTATTATTTTAATTAATTAATTAATATATTATTATAATTATTATTAATATAATTATTATAATTAATTCATATATTATAATTAATTAATATAATTATTACTATTAAATAATATAATAATATATTATTAACAAGAATATATTAATAATTATAGTTCTCGATTAAATAATCACAATAATTAATACATTATTATTTTAATTAATTAATTTATATATTATTATAATAATTATTAATATAATTAATATAATTATTACTATTAAATAATATAATAATATATTATTAACAATAATATATTAATAATTATAGTTCTCGATTAAATAATCATAATAATTAATACATTGTTATTTTAATTAATTAATTAATATATTATTATAATTAATTCATATATTATTATTAATTAAGTAATATAATTATTACTACTAATTAATATATTAATACATTTTAACAATAATTATTAATAATTATAATTTTTTAATGAATAATCACAATAATTAATATATTATTATAATTAAATAATTAATATTAATATTATTAGTTAATATATTTTTATAATAATTGTTAATATAATTATAATAATTAATTAATAAAATTTTACAATTAATTAATAGATAATAATATAATAATAATTATGACAATAATCCATTAAGTACTTTTTAGTAACGAGCTATAATCCAATTAACTTAACTATCACATGAGAACAACTGACCTGATTCCCATTCCCCGTCTGATTCCATCATTCTCATTCACAATCTGATTCAACAATCTGATTCCAGCTTTTAAGAACGCAGATTGTAGTACCAACCCATTATTGGCTATACTTTGTATTGCCATAACAAAGATATTTACGGAAAGTTATTTTTGGAAAATGGAAAATCCCAAAAAAGATATAACTTTTTGCATTCTAGCTTAAAGCAGTGAATGATTCGGAGAGAGAAAAACAATGAGTTTAATTAAAATTAGAATTACCGTCCCTTAATTCAGAAGGCCATTTCTTAACTGGCCCAGACCTTGTCTTTAAATGGATCAAAGTAGCCTAGACAAAGCCTTTAAGTACAGCCCAAATTATGTGTGTTTTTAGGTCCGATTCCAGCCTAAACTTGACCAGCTGGTAGAAAACTAATGTAATTACTGATTCCTGCATTAATTGATGTATTTTAACCTTTTATTTTTTTATGAATATGTTAATTATAATACAAATTACTGGTAAATGAATCAGAAAGGCCTACAGAACTTGAGGATCTCAATCCAATGCCTAACCGAGCGTACCTTGATTATGCATTGGAATGGAAGTCTAAGCCAAAAAAATACGAACTTCAAAAAAAAGATGAAAATTGTTCTTAAAAAACATACAAAAAAACTCGAACCCTCAATTTTAATCGTGAGGTCATGAGATATCCTCCCTCTAATTAGTGATTTGTTATTTGAATAGTTCTGGATTGAAAACTACAACATTATAATCTAATATACTATAAATAAAATCTTTTTTAAAAAAATGTACATCGTGTCTATTATCTCATTGCAAAAGAAATTTGAATCTTAATTTAAAAAGAATTTCACCCTAATAAGAGAGAATAGAGAAAAAAAAAAAAAACATGTTTGAAGTGTTTTCACCATTTTCTTAGCACCGTCTTCAAAATAGCGAAACATTTTAAATGTGAGAATTTCTTATCTCAAACCACTTTGTCGGTTTTACTTTGGCTCACTCTCTATTTATTTAGCTTTGACAAAAACAATTTGAACGAGTAAAATACAAAAAAATCATAAAATACAGTTTACTAAAAAACCATCCATATTTTTCAATATATTTCTCTCCCAATATTATTGTGCCGTTTTCTCAGCAAATAAAGACGTTAATTACGTTTGACGTGCCTCTCGTGGATGGCACGAGCCCCTGTTAAAAATTTACGAGAATCGAACGTTGATCAATTCGATTTCTTGATCAGACGGTTCCTAAGAAGCTAGCAAAAATTATAAACGTTCGATTGATGCACAGAAAAGAAAACAACTCGATGACGGCTATCTGACGTGGCTCATCACGTGACCACACATATCGCGAATCCGACGGGGCACGCGGAAAATCGTGTGACTGAGTATGATGTGTGCGCAGCTCTGCACGAGGTTCAAGGAAGAGAGAGGGCAAAATGGGGAAATCAGTTAAAAGAATGGGGCAGTGGCGGTAGTCATCTTCTAGTAGCGTGGTCCCTCTTTATTAAAAAAATTATTTAATCAAAGATTATTAGCTGTCAAGGCGCAGATACCGACACGTGTTGTTTCTCCGAGTCTTGGGTGGTCCCCTCATAGCTGGAGGCCTTCATAATTTTCTTTTACCGACACGAGACCGTTTTTCATCTTTATTTTAGCAACGTGCGCCAATGTTGTCTGTGACAGCGATATCTGCTGAGATACCGTACGCACGGGTGCGTACGATTAGACGCTTTACTTCTGTATGCATGTAGCCCTTAACCATCTGGCTCGACTCGGCTCCGCTTCGGAACACGGCTAACCGCTTTGAGACCGAAGGACTATTCTTTTTTTCGCGATATTTTAGCGACATGATGATATTTTCATTTTCCAGCCTGAGTTTGTAGTTATAATTTAGGAACGGGATTAGTGCATCACCATAATGCTATTCAAATAAAATTTTATTATTTATTTGAAGAGACGCATCTATATTTAAACCTCTAAAAGACATTTAAATTAAGATTTTTTAAATAAAAAATTATTCTCTCTCTTCAAATTTAGAGAGTTGATTTATCTCTCTTTAATTTATATTTTATTACTTTTTATTAGAGAAAGAGAGAGAAATGTTTTAATTGCTATTAACTTTTTTTTTAAAAAAAATAATTATTTGATTAAAATAATATTAACTTGTTTATATTTGAATAGTCTTTTAGTTAATATCATATTTTTTCACCCTTCTATCTGTGACACAGAAGTAAGCAAATAAATATTTGAAGTGTATAATTTATATAGACTTTTGAAGATACTCTAAGTATTGTATCTCAGGTATGGTCCGTATGAATCAGCAACCTCTCATAGAATGAAGGTTTCTTTTGAGTTTTTAAAATTTTGCATCATGGGTTTCTTGATGATCGTGGACGATTAAAATTTATTTATTTTTATTTATTAACTATCAGCCACTCACATACATTCTTTTTTATGAAAAGTTTAGAACATAAGAATCATAATCTCTCAACCTCAGTCTTGAAAATTAAAGGGTATATATTTGAGTCCTGCCACATTAGTTTCTCTCCTATTTATAAGTAGGAGTAATTAGGACTTTAATAGATAGTAGTTGATAGAAAATTCCAAATATATTTGAGCCTAAATTACATAGCCCATTGGCTACTTTCTTGAGGGCGTGGGTTCGAGTCCTAGCGCAGGTGCAGCGCTGGGACTTGCTCCCCATATATAATGGGGTAGTTGACTCCCTACATTGGGGTAGAATTGATCTCCCTCCAGCTAAAGTGAGAGTGAATATATGGGCTGCGTTGTAATAAAATTATCTGAATGAGTCCCAAGTGATTACTGATTGTAAATATCAATCTCAATAAAAACTATGAGTGTAGTATATAAAAAAAAAAAAAAAATTGTAACTATCAAATCATTTTAGTTGTTAATTTTTTAAATATAATTAACATTTTAGTTGTTAATTTTTTAAATATTTACTAATTATAATGATTTAATATAATAGTTTCGGATAAATTGTCAGATCCCTTAGGATCTCAAACATTATTCTTTACAAATTATATAATAGAACACGTAAATAGTTCGTTTCTATCTCAAAACATAATTTAATCGGCTATGTATGACTGCGCATCTGCAAAGTATGTTAAGTTCGGGTCTCCTGTGATTTATGTGCAATGACTTGGACCCACTTTTATTTGACAAAGACGTCCACAATTTGATGCCAAAGGCCAATGGCCAACTCGATTTTTGCTACAACAAAGTTTTGTATTTTTGTGTTGTGTATGGTTTCACGGTGAGGCTCGACTGTGGTCTGTGTATGCGTGGAGCCAAAATGATGGAAACAACTGGAAATTTTTTAAAGTACTTTTTGGACGTTAATATCCACATAGATTTGAACCCTAATTATTATTGAAAGTGCACTTTCGGTCGGCAGGCTGATGAATTTTACTTTACTTTTTCTTTTCTCGCCCTTTTTAAGAGAGAAAGGGCAATCAACTGATTTTTAGTCCACGAGATTCACACGTCCTCAAGGAATTGAATCAATTTAAATTATTGAAAGCATATAGAAGTGAATGGTGCTTAGTTACCTTAGCCACTCATGTCATACATTTTTTTTATTATTATTGTTTCACTGCTTAAGAATTATAATATATTAAATGACTATAAGAAACACAATTTTCTACTATATTTTTATAGAACTTATCATTTTAGTATATTTTTATTAGTGCTGTTAATTGATCAGTTAGTTAATTGGTAAAAATAAAATACCAGTTTTATTCTTTATACAAATATTTTTATTAAAAAAAATACACACAAAGTGTCACAAAGTATTACAATATTATAAATTTAAAATATAAAGTAGCTAAAAATAATCGATATAAGCCCGTGAATATAATATTTGATACCTCTATTCCTATTTTTTTGAGGTAAAATTAATATTCTATTAGTCAGCTAACTATGCAACTAAAGGAAATATAGTAAAATAATAGGATTTGTAAAGATTTGGTAGCAAAATGATAGATTAAAATACTTGTTGTAGTCATTTGATATATTGTAATTCTTAAAATAACCCTTTTTTTTTTACTATGATTTTTCATAATATTGACACCCATGAGTCACTGGTTAAATCATTCACATATTTTATTTTCTTCTTTTTATGCTCTTAAAAGTATGGATATCCATTTTTTCATTTAGATCTTATACCTCCAACATTACTCAACAAATATTCCTTAAGAATTAACATATCAATTAATTATTTTCAAAGATTTTTTATGCAAATACAAAATTAATCAGAATCTATAAATTTATAGGATGTTTACATATTAATCATTTATCTATATTCGACAAATATATTCATTTCGTATATGAGAAGAACTTATATAAATATCTCTTATTATTTAAGAGTCCAGTCAAATGACAAAATAAATAAGTCCCAATACATGACTGTAAGTGAATCTCACCAAATCCATCAAACAAAATTATGAATTTTACAATAACACTCATTCTCTATCATTTAGCATAAATTAAGGTGACAGAACCGACTTATGCAACACTTTGTGCTCCTATAAATATTATTCTCTCCCTTATTATTATTATTTTAAAAAAAATAAAAGATAACTAACTTTTGGGTTTTCCTACTTTCTATTTAAAGTAAGGTACCATCACACACAGTTACAGTGTGTGGAACCTACTACAAATACTGTAACTGTGTATAGCGATACCTTACCTTAAATGTAAGGTAGGGATTTCCTAACTTTTTATTCAAAATAAAATAAACAATTTTAAATATTGAAAGTTGAAGGGTAGCATTTGTTGATTATAAAAAAGGCAACAACACAATAACTATGACAAAGAATGGGGAGTTTTGGGTATTTATTAACTAGCTTCCATTTGTTGATGTCTGATTGGTGCACAAGTTCTCACAACCAGAATCATCGTCAGCATTTGTCGCTACCACATTTATTTTATACTTTATTAAAAAGACAGAACACGCCACGTGACACCTCAAAAATGTGAAGCCTCTCATTGGCTGTTGAAGAAGTCAAACCAAGATATCGAAGATACCCACGAAAAATGAAAATTGCTCATCATTTCATGGCTTTTGGATGTGAGTCATCATAATGATTATGACTTTTAACATATCCGCGAATCATAAGTCATCAACTTTTCTTAGGGTTTTCGCTGTGGTACAACGGCTATCTGGCGACGATATTCATTCATTCATTCTTCTATCACACAATTCTGGATCATGATTGGATAATAAAATTTAAAATCATGATCGATGGATTGGATATTGATTCTTTAAATCGTAAAAATCCATAAATCCATGAAAAATATTTATTTAATTAATTAAAAATATTATAAATGTCGTTATATAATTACATAACGAAGTATTTGGAATATATCTTACCCATTAGTAATTTACCTAATAATAATATAAAATATAATATAATTAAATAATTAAATATATAAATATAAAATCACCAAATAAAATAATTAAATAATTAAAACTAAATAACATATTTAAATAATCAAAGTTAAAAATAAAATAATTAAAAGCCAAAGCAAAATAATTAAAAGTCAAAACAAAATAATTAAATATATCAAAAGAAAGCAAAATAACATTAAGTCGTGTAACAGACTGAAGGTCATCGGTAAGTCACCAACAAAATAACATATATGCCAAGTCAGTGAGTCACCAAGAAAACAACATTGGCAAAAAAAACCCTAACACATGCACTAGCAGCACCTAATATTTATTAAATAAAAGTTTTTATTTGTTATTTATTTGAATATATATATTTTGTTCAGGTTAAAGTAAATACAAATTTAGCGGACATTTTTTCTTTTATCATAATTTACAACTTTAAATGCATTATTGTAACTATTTGAACAATTAATTTTGATGTGTTATATTTTGAAATTTTGAATGTATTATTCTAGAGTGTGTTGTATTTTTAATTTTTAACATATTATTTAGCTTTATTTAAATAACTAATTTATTTAAATCTTATTTAATTTTGAATTTGATTGTTAGATAAATTATTTTTATATTAGATTTTTTCTATTTTATTAGTTCGTGCATCGGACAAAATAAAAATTTTTTAATCCAGTAAAATGATGGATCGGATATGGTTAGGATCATCTGTTCATATTGGATTATTGATAATTTATCAATTTGGATTGGATTTTAAATTCAGTAATCGAATCATGACCCGATTGTATCCGATAGTTAAAAAAAAAATCCCTTTTTAATGATCAACACTAACAACAAAGTTCTTCTATTACATTATTCTATTCTTGAATTATAAATTTAAAATCGAATAATAAATTATAAATTTACATGTAAATCCATAACATATAATTACTCCATAATAAATAATTCTGAATGATTTCTTAAGAAAAATAAAGGTCAAAATCAACTACTCATAAACAAATTCAACTTTTAGTTTCTTATAATTAGACAAAAATGAATAAATGTTATTTTTCATAATTGATTTATTGAAATAATACACTTCAAAATGATTGAAATTAATTGTTTGATATTTTTGCACGGCTGAAACCTTGAAATAACAAAAGTATAATGATATATAACCCAAGAAAAAAAAAAAAGAATGAAAATGAAAATCTAGTAGAGACGGTCTGCATCGTGGGTCTTGCCCTCCATATATAATTGGTCGTTTGGTATTTTGTTTTAACAAGTCCACTTGAATATTAGTTAGCTGGGCACCAACTGCACGCTCTTTGATTAAAGCGACATGTCGTACAGGCATGCATGATAGTTAGAACGAGCAAACTAACAACTCCATGGAATTTTAAAATTTTTTAAGAAGTAAATAATAGAATATAAAGCACGCGATTAAGTAGTGGCCAATAACAGACGAGCCACGTAAATAATTGAATGATCCATTTTTTTAAAAAATATTGATGGGGGAAGGTTTTGATTGGTCAAGTCAAAATTGCAAGATAAATAAAAGTTGCATGAGCACCAAGGCGGACGACAAATATATCTTTATGATTAGGTGCCAATTTGGGAATTTTAGACTCTAGGGTTTGAATGTTCTTTCAAATTGCTTAAGCCGGTGCTTTGGAATAGGTGGCCCCCATTTTGGTCAAAAGCCCTATTGAGATCAACATTTTAAACAAAGTTGTCATCTTTGAATTTGACTATTACTCTAGTTAATTAAACTCTCCAGTTAAATCACATTTTAATGATACATAACGTTATACTTCTAATACATAATGATGCAAATTTTATGGGAAAAAAAATATTTGAATGATAGATAGAGGAACCATAATTGATAGCATATATGAATTCATGCATGATATTAGTAGATTCCAAACAGAAGGCTTTAGAAATTTCTTCAAGTGAAAAGGAGAGATATATAGTTAGATATCAATCAATTCCCAACCAAGCACTTCTACTTTAAATTGAATAAAGGCCTCTAGAAATGACTTTTCCTGATGATAGCAACTTCACACGTTTCATAAAAATAGAATGATAATCAATCTTGCTGACTTTTCTTATATTCACGTAAAAATGCAAAGTCATTACCATAATTGTTAGCAAACAGGAAACAATAGGTAGCAAAATTTGATTTGTCTATACCATTTAATCACAATCCATACCCCACCTTGATATCTCGATTAGTCGCATCACAATCACAGGCAGATTACCCTTTTTATTTTTCTTTGTCATATAATAAAAAAGGAAAATTTTCAAACGTAAAAGAAGAAGAATCATATCAGTAAATTAAAATTAAGATATTTAGATGGGAAAAGTTTCTGTGCACCAATTATTGTTTGTTATTATTTTTAATGTTGCGTAAATAAAAGTTATACTCTTATTAACTTAAGGACTCAAGTCTGTAGTATTCGGAAAATTCGAACCATCAAACCCAAACCTTTTATAATATCTTAAAAAAAGATTTTACTAGTTAAACTAACTAAAATTCATATTAGATTAGTGCGGGGATGATATGATTCTAGCTAGTTTAATAAAATTTTGTATGTATCTTTATATTATAGATTACGATTAATAGTTATAACATAATATGATATTAGCACCTCCTTACTTTCAAAGTAGTTATAATACTCTTCTAATTTGCTGTGCATGTGAATAAAAATGCTTGCCGTAGTTTAAATATCTTGAATATATTATGTGAATAATGTTCGATTTGCAAATGAGGATAAGGTTCCTATAAATAATAAAATTAATGTGAATAATAATAAGGAAACGTTAAATGATCCAAGGGTGACTGATGTTGATAGACATACAGTTGACAACAAATTTCATGTATTTTATCCTCCAAAATATATCATTTTTCTCTTAATTAAAAATAAGAAAATTTTGAATTCAGCTAAATTTTTGAGAGATAAGTCAAAATTGTTGGCTATCTTTGAATTTTTTAAAAATAATTTTAATAATAAGAGTGTTTTCATTTTAAAAAAAAAAATAGTAAAAGCAATTATAATTCTCAACATTCACAATGACTATTGTACCCCTCATTTGTACAGCTCGAACCGCCATCCGATGATCATCTTTTATTATATTTTTAACTACCCAACACTAATCCAGCCTAAAATATGATGCCTGGAGTTATTGTTTAGTTGGACCCCACTAAACCTTGTGTTTTTCACATTTAGTAGAATAGAAAAGGCGAAGTCTTTCAGTCAACGACTTTTTATTATTTTGTTTCGAAGAAAAAAGTGAATGAAAAAGAAAGTATTTGCAATCCAACGGTAGATTAGAATTTAATAAACATCATTGTACGTGGACCCCACCAAATTCTACCGACTTGATGTTTCAATACCGGTCCTATTCACACTTGTTCAGGAAACAAACGCCACGAAACTTAACCGTACCCCTCGACATTTTCAGGATATATCGCGGCAGGTGATAATATATTTGTGGAATGTATCGGCTCGCTCACCGGAAACATTTGGCTCCATTAAATGTTGTTTTTCTAATTTAACAAAAAAAATCAGACACTACAATTATTTGAGGGGGGTAAAAAAAAAAGAAGAAGGAGAACATCGTTAAAGAAAACAGCTCAATGCGACAATGCCCGCCTGTCTCAATACAGAATAATTTTCTGTATGCAAAAGATAAAAATATCCATTCGTTTGATTGATTGTTCGATGCATTCAAAATATAGAAATAATTATTTTGGAGTAAAATTCTTTAGAAAAAGAATTTATAAATCTAAAATTAATCTGGAAAATCTAGTAACATATTTTTATAAAAATTTTACTATCAGAAATTCATTTATGTTTTAGTGATTATGTTGAAGATTGATAATTATTAATATTTTTATATATTTTTAGTATAATTTGACAGCGTTTTATTGGCAGTAGAGATAATAAAAAGTATTAAAATAATAGTAAAAATGAAGAGACCGCAACAGTTATTAAAATAGAAATTAGTAAAAAAAACTTAAAAAAAAAAAAAAGACAAGAAAAACAAATGTGTAGTACAGGGCTTTATTAATTTGGGAGCTGTGAGTGAGGAGCACAGCTGGAATTAGCGGAGCACAGCTGGCAGTGTACGGCGGCGGATACGCAGCTACCGTCGCCGTTCTGATGTCTTTTTATAATTATTTCTGTTTCTGAGTGTAGCTGGCTCTGCTGTGGTGCTGTCCATTGAGTTGGTAACCCAAAGTCCCAAACAAGCCCTTCTTTCCTTTTATTTTTTATGCCCCAAAAAGACCCTAAATCCTACGGCAGAATCCTCCCTTCTTGTCCCCTCTTTATTAATTTTTTATTCCTATTTTGCCCTCTCTTCTTTTGTTTAAGACAAATGGGTACTTTACTTTTTTTGTTTTCTTTTCTTCTCTTTTTTGTGTGGGAGTTATGAAAAAAATGAGTGACTTTAATACAATTGACCTTAGGAATTTCGTTGAAGTTTACTAAAAGGCCCGTGAGCATGAGTATTGATATTCTAATTTTTTATTTAAGAGTAATTCAAAAAATAAAATCTATCTTAAACTAGTTGAACTAGTTTAATCTTTAATTATAAATTTTCATTAAAAATTTCAACAAAAAATTTTTAACCATTGATCTCATACTATAATTTTTACACGTTAGTGGTGCTTTAAATTACGCATTAATGCTGCTTTAAGTTTCATATCTTACTCAAATGTGATAAAAGATTAATCAAAAGGTGAATTAAACTTAATTTTGGGTAACTAAAAAATTACTGTAGTTAAGAAAGAGCGAACATCAAGCATGTGACAAAAATAGGAGAAAGAGTTAAAGAAAGAGGAAGGTGAATTGATAGTGATTATTAGTGACAAAGCCTTACCGGTTCGGTTAAGTTTTTTCATGCAACGATGTCGTAAAGGACCTTTTCACACTAGTTATTGCAATTGTACTTGATGCCAACAAGTAATAAGTAATTAGCTAACCATTCGGCCAGCCTGCTGAGCCACCCTTTATAAGATTGGCTCAACCCCCAGACGCATCATAAGTGCTTAATTTATATTTCCTCTTGCACTGCAGCTGCGCAATTTTCTTCTAATTATGAGTTCACGTCCTCGAATATTCGAGTGCTTTAAAACTGAAAGCCATATCAAAATTGATGTAAACAGGTCTCAGTAGTTATAAATCTCATATAAGTCTCATGTGATTCAAAAAAAAAAAACAATAAGTAATTAGCTCAATTTTTATTTACTTCAATGCTTGTTTGAGGTAATTAATTGTTCTAGGAGGGAAGGGAATATAAGCTCCATAATTGTCTTGTTTTTTATAATTTTAAGACTTAACCATTATAAATAATAAGATTGTCATTCTTATTTTTACAAAATTTAAATAACATTGTCAAAATTCAATTTCAAATTATAAAGTTGCGATCTCAAGCTTTATTTCACAAGTAAATATTATTTCATTATATTTATATGTGTTTATAAATTTATTCTTGATGGTTGGTTCGGTTTTTTGTTAATTTTTTTTTTATATGATAAGGGTTATTCTTACTTATTTGCAACTAAATATTTTGAACTTAAAATTAGTCTTTTCTACAAAATATACAAACTAGATATACATCTTCTTAATTTTTTTGTATGAATTTAGCCAGTAAGATTCTTATAACTGTAACATTGAAACAATCTTGTGTATAGGCAATATCTTTATAATTATAACATTGAAACATTCTCGTGCACAAGAGTTCCTCATAATTTTAATAGCGAAACAGTCTCGTGTACAACGAGATTTTTATTACTGTTACATGGAAACAATCTCATGTACAATGAGATCCTTGTAACGGTAGCATTGATACAATCTCCTATACAATGAAATCCTTATAACGGCAACATTGAAACAATCTTATTTGTAATGAAATCCTTACAACGGTAATATTGAGATAATCTCGTGTATAGGAAGATCCTTATAATGGTAACATTGAAATAATTTTATAACTGTAATCTTGGTATTATCCTTTTTTGATATTATATTTCTTATAGCCTTGTTGTGTTTATGACAATAACATTACAGAAGAGAATTTACTACTAATAATAATAATAATATCAATATCTGTAATATTAAGGCTTATAACGTATTCAGGGTATTATCCTTTTTGGATATTGAATTTCTTATAACCTTGTTGTATACTCTAACTGAATAAAGATAAAAATGTAAACTCTTTACAAATTTATTTGTACAAACTGATGTGACATAATTTAATTAATTGGATTAAATAGATCTTAGGCCATATGATTTATTTTATTACTTTATATTTTCATTCATTCAATGAATTTAAACTATATTAATTTTTATAAAATAAATTTATATAAAAATTTAAAATTCTATCATCACTCAAATAAATTTTGTTTGTGCATAAGTAATGGGATTAATCCACTAAGCTCGGCGTGATTACAAGTCACAGTCACGAATAATTCCCCCAAACTTTCGAACCTGTATGTAACTCCGATTATTATAATTGATTAAATAAAATTAAAAGCATTCAAAAGGGTCTTAATCTTTCGGTCAAACAATCAAACAACAACTTTCAATTTTCAAACACGATTTTGAGGTAACCGACTTCTATATAAAGCCTGTCCATGGCAAGACCGTAATATCCACCAAATCTAGTGGCAAATCCCAAACCTAACGACATTCGCAAAGTCAAAATCCCCGTTAAGGCAATAACCTCAGTTAAAAAAAAAAAAAAAGGAAATCCAAAGATTCTCTTAACAAATCTGCCATTAATAAGCTTTTTTAAGGGCAGACCCGTAAATTCAGTTGCCCTATAAGTACTGTGTAGTTCTCTTTCCAACGCTACAACTTGTTAAGAAGAAACTCTCCCATTTCCTCTTTGTTTCTTTCTTTCTTTCTCTCTTTCTCTCTTTTATTTTTTTTTTCTCTTTTAAAATTTTAATAAAATCATTAAAAACTCTCTGTTAAGCATTTCATCGAACAGGTTATTTACAATCAAAATTTCACTTAAAAAAATCCCAAACAAGATTGAATTTTTATCAATGATCTTTTCTGGGGTTTCTTCATAGTTTGTATTTATGCACACAGACTGAGATAAAACAGACGGTTCATTGCAAGAGTGGGTCGTTTTTAGTTGGCCTAATTGATCAACTAACTGATAAACAGATTATTTATTTATTACTATTATATGGGTATTTGATATATGATCATAATAACAATATATTTGGCAGAAAGAGAGTATGGGGCGAAGAGGAGTGGTAGCGGTGGCGGCGGTTGGGGTGGCGGTGGCGGCGTGTGTGGTGGCGGGAGTGGTGGTGGGTAAAAGAGTGAAGAGCAGGAGGAAGTGGAAGAGAGTGATGGGTGTTTTGAGAGAGTTGGAAGAAGGTTGTGAGACTACTGTTTCAAGATTAAGGCAAGTTGTTGATGCTATGGCTGTTGAGATGCATGCTGGCTTGGCTTCTGAAGGTGGCTCTAAGCTCAAAATGTTGCTCACTTTTGTTGATAACCTTCCTACTGGGTATATCGAAACAATCCCTTCCTCTGAAATATTATATGTCATGTCGAAAATTCAAAAGTCTTCTATTATCAAGAATATTGATCATACTCCTTTGTTTGTGGGTGCTTGTTTTTATTTGTTTCTATGTCTGTTTTTCCATTCCGTTGTTATTTGAACTTTTTGGATGTGGGTTGTCTCATTTAACTGCTAAGTTAATGATTCTTTGCCATTCCCACTTCGGTTTTGACATCAGTTTTTGTCTTGCTGTAACTCTCTTTCGCTTTAACTATTTTTTTTTAAATTTATGTATATGTATTTTTTTTTTTTTGCTTACATTCTTTTAGGAAATATCTACAGAGTTTCTGGAATTGGCGTTGATGTCAAGATTTACACTTTATTATTATCTACGTTAATATAATGCTATCTGTTCTTTTGACATTCCACATTGTGAGTAGGGGATATTTTTTTTTTCAAAGCAATACTTTTTCCTGTTCAGTTCTTTTATTGTGGTCGAACTATTTGCATGATGGTACTGTGGTTAGGTTCCTGAAGTGTTATCTCTAAGTTCTCTTTCCCATGGGGATGAGGTTTTGTTACCTGAAGAGACTCTGAATGGAATCTGGAATATCTTGTTTCCTTTTTAATTTTTTTAATTAAAATTTAGTGAATCCCTATTTGGTAAGGCTATGTTAGTGCTAGTTACTCTCTATTCTAGGATCTTCAACTGTAGATGTGATTTAGCAATTGAATGATAGATTTGTTTAGAAATATACATGCTCTGTAGGCATTCATGTTGCGTCAGTTTTGGGCATGATTGGCAAATAATGGCTACAGTGAGCATACTACTGTTGCCAAGTAGTGTTTCTCCTTACCTTATGATTGAGCTATGTTAGCTAAAAACTTGTATTGAAAATTATATCACCCTAAGAAGACAAAATAGTATTCTTACATTATTAAACTTCTTTCTGATGAGATTAATATTTTGATTTGTGTAATTTTATTTGGTCATTTATTGATTTAATGTGTCCATAGGTTATTCTGGTGAATTAACAGTTGATCTGTTAACAGGAGTGAGAAAGGAATTTATTATGCTCTTGATCTTGGGGGTACTAATTTTAGGGTCTTAAGGGTTCAGTTAGGAGGTCAAAGGTCCTCTATTCTATCATCAGATGTGGAACGACAACCCATTCCCCCAGAATTGATGACCGGCACAAGTGAGGTGAATATATTTGCCTCGTACATTCACTTATTTTGTCAAGCTTTTGAAATCTTTTATGCTCTGATGTTAACAGATGTTAGTTGGTTTAATTGCTTGCAGGATCTCTTTGATTTTATAGCTTCAGCGTTGCAGCAATTTGTTGAAAAAGAAGGAAATGGTTCTGAGCCTCCTCCAATCAGAAGAAGAGAACTTGGATTTACATTCTCTTTCCCCGTCAAACAGACGTCTGTGTCATCGGGGATTCTAATCAAATGGACCAAAGGATTTGCAATTGAAAGCATGGTTAGTTGTGTATTTTTTCGTTTGAAATTTCTCTATGCTGACTTGTTTGGTTGGTTAAACTTTGGACAGATGCAACTTATAAAGTGTGGATGTGAACTATGTTTGTCAAAAAGTGAACATAGTTCAAATCTGCCCTTCATAACTGTGGGTGCCCTTTTTATATATTAGCCTTGACACATATCGAGCAATTCATTGTAGGTTGGACAAGAAGTCACTGAAAGCTTACAACGAGCTCTGGACAAGAGAGGCTTAGATATGCGGGTAGCTGCACTGGTGAGTACTTTGTCCTCGTCTGTAATTAACTTTGCTATTCAGTTGTGGGTTAAGTCTGCATACAAGTTCCAATTTTTAGGGGCATTAGAATAAAAAATGGATATTATCTGTCCTAAGTATGCTTCAGTGTCTTGAATTTGTCACTTTAGTTTTTCCTATGCTTTTACATACTTTTCATGTCATTTTATGAGGTCAAATCAACGAGTTGTTGAATTGAGTTGGGCTGATGCTCTTGTGGTTGTAATTTAACAAAGTGACTCTAAGAAAGGTAGCAAACATAAAAGAGGCTAAATGTAACATCTAGGGATGAAAACCATAAGCAAATTTATTACAAAGACCAGAAAAATTACATTTTCACTTCCATATTACTTCGAAAACAGTAAGGATTACTAATTTGCATAATATAGGATTGAGTTCCCTTGATCATATCCGAAATCTAAAGCGATAGCTTTTATATTGAGACCACGCTAGTGGTTATATCCACATCTTTCAAAATACATAATGCATATATGGATCTTGTCTCTTCTATTTGTCAAGTGTGTAGTCTTATCCGTTTATGGTTACTTTGGCTTCTGAGACCCCAAGCATCACAATGTAATAAGAATTAAAAGATCTATCATTGTTGCGGAAGGAAATAGTTGGTGTGTTGCATTCAATAATAAATTTTAGTATGTTTAGGGGCTTGAGCTATTTGTTATGACCATATATGAAATTCTTGTAGACCTTTCAGGATAAAGTTGGCCTATTAAAATATCTGCAGTGTCTTGTTGGGAAGCTTTTACATAATAGTTGGGATTAATTATGAGTGGAATAAAGTTCATAGCTATTGGTTATGTTGTAATTTCATTAATTTGGTTTGCAGTTATCACACCTGCTCATATGGGTTATGGCAGATTACTATAGTTGAGTATATTTGCGCCAATGAAGTTTTAGTCTAAAGGGCAATTAGTGGGGATCTAAGATTGACACTGGACATTTTACATGATTTATCTTTGTTTCATTAGTGAACTGAAGATAATGTCATTTGGCTTACCATAATCTATCCTTCTAGAAAATGATGCTTTAGATGGAATTGAAGCTGCGCAAAAGTCACCTTTTATTTGTTTGGGTTATGAAAATGAGTTGTTGAGAATACTTTTTTTTCCCCCAAATTTATTTGTTCCCAAGCAGGTAAATGATACTGTCGGGACTTTAGCTCTTGGGCATTATCATGATGAGGACACTGTTGCTGCAGTGATAATTGGAACGGGCACTAATGCATGCTATTTGGAACGGACAGATGCGATTATCAAGTGTCAGGGGCTTCTTACGACCTCTGGAGGCATGGTATCCTTTCTTTTGTTGTAGTCAGACATTATCTCCTTGCTTTATTTGAGGGTGTGATCAATTTTTATGTGTCGGATATTACCGCACACTCACATTGAGTCTCTTTTGCTTGATTAGGTTGTCAATATGGAATGGGGTAATTTCTGGTCATCTCATTTGCCTAGAACTTCATATGATATTGATTTAGATGCAGGAAGTCCTAATCCAAATGATCAGGTGAGGATTTTTTTGCCTTATTTTCACTTTTTGTTGTTTGATAATAATTGAAGGAGCAGCTCTTATTTGTTAGGTTTTTGCTGTAGGGTTTTGAGAAAATGATATCGGGAATGTATTTGGGCGATATCGTTAGGCGAGTGATTCTCAGGATGTCAGAGGAGTCTGATATCTTTGGACCTGCTTCTTCCAGGTTATCAATGCCCTTCATCTTGAGGTATGCTTTTGATATTTAATTTGCTCTCTCTCTCTCTCTCTCTCTCGCGTTTATGAACATAGACACATTCTCACATCCCAATAAGCATGCATTTTTTAGTTCATGCTTTTTTGGGGTTGTTTCTTGGGGTATGGTTCCATTAGTTGCATTTGCCCAGTTTCATGATGCAAATGGATCTATGATGCATGGACATTATTGCATTTTTTTTTTCCATCATGAATAAGGGGTCCAAGTTGTAATGTGCAGTGTGGTAGTTGTAAAATATGATATATTTGTTAAATACCATCTGCTTGCTCAATATAGGACTATGAGCTTTACAAAACTGTCAACAGACTGATAATGTATCACTTGCTGATTTGCAGGACACCATTGATGGCAGCTATGCATGAAGATGACTCACCAGAGTTGACAGAAGTAGCAAGAATCTTGAATGATGTTCTCGAGGTAGATGAGTCACTTGTTTCTTCACTTAGGCTTTTCGTCCATCAAATGAATTTTTTTTTTTTTTTGGGTCAATGGGATCACACGCAATCCTTGTTTTGTTTGCTTTATCTTGTGTTTTTCAGATTCCAGACGTACCTTTAAAGGTCCGGAAGCTCATTGTAAAAATATGTGACGTAGTAACACGCAGAGCTGCTAGATTAGCTGCAGCTGGTATTGTTGGGATCTTGAAGAAGATTGGGCGGGACGGGAGTGGTGGTATTAGTAGTGGGCGGAGTAGGAGTGATATTAGAATGAGAAGAACGGTTGTTGCAATCGAAGGGGGTTTGTATTCAAGCTATACATTATTCAGAGAGTACTTGCACGAAGCCTTGACTGACATTTTAGGTGACGATATTGCTCAACATGTCATACTTACGGTTACAGAAGACGGATCAGGCATTGGAGCAGCCCTTTTAGCCGCTTCGCATAGTGTGGATACCGTACAGCCGCTATAAATATATATATGATTATCTATATATAAATATAGCCCCTGTAAATGTAGAATTCATTTTATCTGTTTCATATATATAAAGGAAAGGTCTGTCTCTAAGTTTCTCTTTCTCAAGTTTCCCTCATTGTATCCTTATGTTTTTTTTTTTTTTTTTTTTCTCAAAATTCTTTTGAAGTCATTGTACAGTGAAGCTAGCATTGGCAATGTGAAAATTATTGTTCTTTGCTTACCAGAAAAATGAAATTTTTAATTTTTTAATTTTTTATTTATTTCTTTTTTTCAAGATATGATGCCTTGAGAGGAACCCCTGGATGTATTGTATGTCATTTTCTAATGGAGATTTGAAGCTTGTTAAGGCTTGCAATAATGTTAAATTAGAGTTTAACTGAGGTAATTAGTCTCAAATTTGCGTTCTAACTTTGTGCACGTCTACATGCGAAATACATGCACGTTTGGCATGTTATATTGCATTACATTGTATTAATTATATCACATTATGGTGTGGTGCATTAAGATATATTATATTAAGTTGTAATATAATACTACATTTGGTGTAATATGGATTATATTATATAAAATAATATTATTTACTCCCTTGGGTTACTTTATATATTTTTTTATTGTATTAACTACATTTTTAATGCAGTGCAATGTGATAAAAAATTGTAGCCAAATACTGAGTTAGTATAAAAATAATATTTTAATACAATGCAATTCAGTGTAATATAAGCAATTGAATGCATTCTATATGTATATTATTGCATTTAAGTTCTGTGCATTATTATTAGATTGAACGAATCTTATAAGGACGCGAAATATCTAGGAAGCAAACAATATAATTTAAATATGATAAAAGCATACAATATCATTGGAATATGATAAAAGCATACAATATCATTTGAATATGATAATGTATCACATTGATTTTACAACGTAGACTCAGCATAGCCCTAAACAAAGTCATAATCATACCTATCTTATTTCTTTATCTACCTATCACTATAATGGGCAGTTGATCATTGACCTCATCTTATGAGTTTAGTGGAGAAGATGAGGTCAACTTCTATTAATAGAGTCCTTAAAAAACTTTGATGGTGGCTGCTATCAAAGCACATTGTAGGCAATGAAAAGGAAAGATCGAAGCCTGGGGCACTGTCAAATGTTTTAGTGGTGGCTAGTTGGCTACCAATGATGACTCGTATAAGCTTGGATAAATACAAATAAATTGTTCGATATCATACAAAGAATTAAGACATTAATATATACATTTGTATAATATAATAATATATAATATATATGCCCATTGAGCATAACTCAATTGAACACGAATGCTTTTTGCGCTTGTGGTCACCTGAATTCAATTGATAATAGGGGATAAGAGTTGGTGTTCAGGGATTGAAATTTCCCATCTCTATCAACTAATTCGTTCCCTACTTATATAAATATGGTTCGAATTGCAGATCTTTAGTAACTTAACAAATTTTCAATCTTTCTTCTTGGACCGTTGGATTAAAATATATTTTCCCTTGCATAAAAGTAATGTTTTTTTTTCTTTTATCATATATTCATTCATTGAATCCATTCAATCTTATAGTATAAATTTAAAGTTGGCAAGTAGATTTCATATATAATCGAATAAAATTGATGGTGCATTTACTTCTCTCAAATTGGAATGAACTAGAATTGAGATGGACGGGAATCGGAATGGAGAATAAGAATCAGAATAAGTTATTTACTTGAGCTGTAGAGATCAAAATAGAATTGGAATAAGATGTATTCTCATAAATATGTTTGTGTTTGTCTTGTAATCAAAATAGATTATTTCAATTTACCAAAATGTCTTTAGTTAAAATTATATATTTTTCACTAACAAAACAAATAAGTAAACATTTTAAAGAAAAATATATGCATGTTTATTATAAAATTGAGCATGATACTATAATAATTATAGTATAATTTTTTGATTATACTACAATTTTTTGAATAAACTAGTTCATATTATTATTATTAATTATTTAAATGGGTAAAAAGGAATATTTAATTTTCTTTAGGGATAAAAGGATCAATTTATTCCCTATTTTCATTCTCACCTCCCCACGAGATTGTGATTCTCATTCTTCATTGCAAAATTTATGGGTCCTATCTAAAATCCATTCTCATTCTTTGATGTTTTTAGCCAATAACCATTGTCAATGAGGAGTAAAAATCATTCTCATTTTTTAATCTAAGAAGTAAACACACTACAAATCCAATGTAAGACTTTAGATTTCACACTATAATCAAATGTAACTAATGTTATTAAGTAGTTTTGACATTTTTCTTATATAAAAGATGTACATGGTTTTATTCTTTTAGTACATAAAATATCAATTTTAAAAATAATAAAAATAATATAATATCCAATAACAATAGATGGAGAATAAACATAATCGATAAGTCACATGGTACCTAGACAAGCATTCAAAACCCTCATCTATTTGAATGAATTAAGACCATTAAAATACTGACAATCATTGCCAGCAAGCCTTCAATTTCACAAAAAAGGAAGCCCTCGTCTGGATGAAATTTTAGCCCACATAAAAATAATCATAAAAAAAAAATTATCCATCGATCACCTATTTTTTTCATAGTTTTTAAAAAATACATATTTTATTCTTTTATGGCTCAATTCCATCTAAAATTATATTTTTTACATCAGTCCACTTCCACATGCACACAGTTAAGATAACTTACGGAAAATTAGGCAAATGATTTTTTTTGCCCGAAAAGTGAAATTACAATTTTATCCTAAATAAAATGCAAAAAAAGTCAGATTTAATACTATAGTTTCAATTTTCATCTTTCTCTGATAAAATTAATTCCTTTGAGCTGATTCTCCCCCAATCTATTTGAGGGAACTAACCTTTTAATTTATTCACATGTTTTGGCTTAACATCCTTCAATGTCTTCTTGAATTTCTAGGATTTCTATGAAATTACATGCCATACACATAAGAGCAAAGGCCCCAAGCACAAAGCACAGTTGAAACAGCCAGCTGTCGCCGTAAACCACAACCCTCTGATAACATCATGGCCAGGTGTGACAAGGTCGTCGCAGTAGTCTCCATCACCAGCTGCATTTCCATCAGCATTGATTAGCAATAAACTTTCTTATAAATCATCTCCATAGATCCCTTCTGTCAACGACAGCATCAAAACCTGTCCTACAGTACATGAAGCAAAGCTGCCACATGTGCCACGTGTCGTCGAATAGTCATTACTGTCATAGTAGTCTGTCCCTCTCTCTGAATACACAATCCGGCCATCAGGAATTGGTTAGACGACGTCAGAAAAATGTAACTTTTGCTGTGCCGTTTTAGATGTCACTGTACGTGTAGTGCAAGTCCCTACATACTCGGTGAATTCAGTAATATATATATACATACAAATGACTGCTCTAATCCTAAATTCCTCGGGTTAGACAACGCTCTAGTGATATATATCGGCCGCATACATGGCCCCACCACGCCAAGGTAGCCAATCAAAATGGTTCCTGGAATGACATTCCGAGTCCGTAAATTCCCTGACTCAAGCAACACTCTATATATATATATATATATATATATATATATATATATATATAGATATATATAGATATACGTATGTATGTATGTATTTTTGAAAAAAGACAAAAAAAAAAGTGATCGGTGAATAATTCTTCATAATCATATATTTACCGTCAATTGGAGGATGCAACGGCTCGTAGACACAAATACTATGTCTATCAATTTTTTTTTTTAATTTCTATAAAAAGCCATAAAATTGCAGCATGAACAGAGTTTTCTTTAGAAAGATGAGTTAATACAAAACATTTCATTGATTTTCTCAGGCTTGCTGATTATTCAAAAACTAAGTGAAATTACGAAAACATATAAAATGAACTTCAAACAATTAAAGATGTGAATTGATAATTTGATATCAGTAATTGTCGTTCATTTAGCTTGGTGCTAGTTAACTGAACACCACACTTTTTTTTTTTTTTTTTTTCTATTTCTGGTACGATTTTAGACAAGAGTACATTTATTAAATTTTAAATTAAAATAATGAATAATAAAATACTTTATACATGATAACCAATGTATGTAACATATTATTTAAGATACAAACTACGAATTGTCGATGACATAATTATCTAGAAGCTGAGGAGCTATGTAAAATGGGAACACAATTGAAAAGAAAGGATCGTAGGTTATATATTTATCTATATTCAAATTTTGGACAAATGATCGTAGGAACTCACACTATTGTAGCCATACAATCAGACAATTAGGGGCAAAATGACTAATACAAAATATTATGCAGGAAAAACTTTATAGCCTTACTTCGCTGCTTTTCTAATCTTGTTAGTATTTCTCCTAACACGTCTTAAGAAATCTAAAGCTTTAAAAGAAAGTAGCTAAATTGTGAAGATTGGAGAAAAAATATATAGTTTTAAATATTTTTGTTTAATTTTGATTGATTTTTAATATTAGAATAATATTAGGGATCCTAATAATTAAGTTTCAACAGTTACGTATTATTCATCTACTAAATAGTGAACCTAACAACCGATAGAATTAATATTTTTTAAGTTGGGATTCAGCAGATGAGATCCCTAACATTACTCGTAATATTGAGTTGCACATTTTTGCTAATCAAGTATCAAATTTGATGTTAGGATTTGTTTTTAATGGATATAAATTGAGCTTTGGACATTTACATTATGTAATTGAACTAATAAATTTTAAATGGATGAGATTTGTGTGATTTTAAAATATATTTAAACTTGAATTTAGTATTTAATCAATCCAAGATGGTAAATTTGTGATTTTAGATAATCAAATAACGAATATTATCTAAATTTTTAGATAAAGTGGGAGTAGTTATCTCCACTTATTTTTTAATAGCTCATGATAACTGGAACCGGTACCCTCATCGTATGGAGAGGCTTTGTGTCTACTACTGAACTCGCAGTCTGAACTCACAGTCTGCGGTTACGAGAGGTTAAGTATGGAGTTATAAATCATGTCATGCCATATTGGTTTGGCCCGAAGAGGTAAGGTTTATGGGTGCTTCATTTTGGCTTATGCCATGCTTAATTTTCAACAGCCCTTGCACGACTTACTAGCGAGTATTATTCATGCCATGTCATGCTTGGGGTTTCGATTATTTTAATTATTATAGATTTTATTAATTTAAATTATTAAAATATCCCTAAACTATATCATGAACAATTATTTAAAAATTATTATTGAAGATGGTAGAATTTGATCCTTGAAAAAAAAAATAATTCTTTAGCTAATCTAATTTTTAAGTTATTTTTCTTATGCTGCTCAAGCCCGGTGATGTAGTAATAATAGTAAAAATTTAGGTTTTTTATTGTAGAATATCAGTAATATAGTAGTTGTAATAAAAAAAAATTGGTATATTAATTTGATTAAGTATTTAAAAAAATTTAATTAGTTTTTCTATGATTTTGCGTCGATCTACTTACTAACAATGACTATAATGTCTAAAATTTAACACCATTAGAGGCTCTCATGTCGTTTTACATCGCTCTCACTGTAGTTGGGGACTTATGTGAAGAATTTAACAAAACTATGAAGTGAATTTAATAAACAGTTAAAGTTTAGGGACCTTCAATTAATTATCTTACACTTCACAAAACCTCAAAAGAGTTCATTCTGAAAGACAGTTACATAAAATAAAAATCCTTCGACCAATCGAACTACACTGCGTGCTTCAAGCTTGCTTCAAACTCCAATGGCGGCTGACAAGGGCAAGAAGAGAAGGCAATTTCTTCCTCATAACAGACCCGTGAAGAAGAAAGGGGCATACCCTTTAAGGCCTGGAATTCAAGGCTTCTTCATCACTTGTGATGGTGGCAGAGAACGCCAAGCTTCCCACGAAGCCATCTACGTTCTTGATTCTGTATCTTTTCTTCTTTCTTTCGCTTATTTTTCATCTGGGTATTTTTGTTTCCTATTTCCAAGTTCAAATTCTTTTGCTTTGTTTTGTTCGTTCATTTTTTTTTTTTTGTTGGGTATGTTTTACTTGAATATTTTTTTTTTGTTTGATCCAGTCTTGGGAATTTGACTGTCATGATATAGACATATATCGCAGAATAAGTAAACAATCTGCTTACTTTACTCAGGCTCCATTTGGTATTATTGCGCTGTGAATTAATAATTTTGACAAAATAATAAGGTTTCATATTTAAATTTCATCAAACAACTGCGGAGTGAAGTCACTTTAACTTCTTAACCATAGATGCAAATATTTACCAAGCATTTTAGAACTGTAGCTTAAAAGCTAAAGCTGTGGACGGCAGCCCCAAACAGAGCCTTAGCTTGGTGTTTGCCGTTTTACTAGTCTTTTTGATTGTTCACTGCAATATTGTATGTTATACTTAAAAGTTTTATATCCAGTGTCTCTGAGATTATGACCTGAGTTAGTGTGTTGCAAAAACTCTCTCACAAATTTTTTTCTGTGTAATTTTATGCTTTGTCAAGGTAAATCCCTCAAATTTGGTTGTCAAGGAAATGAGTTTATGTTCTACTTTTCTTCTTAACTTTCCTAATTTGCTGTGAAGGAAAGGAGTTTCCATCATTTGTTTCCTCTTCTCTTAAAACTCTTTTACATCTATTATATACTTCTGAAGTCTATGAGTCATTAGTGTTCCAGGACCCGTCTACTCTTAGCAAACACATTCATTGTTAAAGAAACTAAGATTGTTGTGTCCAATTGAAAGGGAAGATCTGAGACAAATAGATGCCTCTTTATATGATGGAAGTTCCTTGCACCCCATTTGTTTGAGCAGAAACAATTTTTAGACCTAAGTAGATGAAATTTTGCACTTAAATGTGGTAGATTCTTGAAGGAAGTGGATTAATATTGCATATAGGTTTGTTACTTCATGATTAAGCCAGGAGTTGTAGATGGATGCGAAGCCATCTGTTAACTTTTTATTACACTCAAATCAGAGATGGTAGGCTGATATTTTTTCTTTTGTTTTTCTTATTTTTGGTTTTTTTTTTGCAATAATTATATTTTTAAACACCAGAGTATCAAATCCAGATCCAGTCATATTTTGAATGACTTTCACCTACGAGGTGATGATTTATTCCTCTCTATATACAGCTGATGATCGATTCCTTCAGTATTGATGCTCTTAATGTTAGAAAGAGGAAAAAAATCTTGTTAATTTCTTGAAACTCTGTTTGAAGATGGGTAGAGTTCAAATTTATATGCAAAAGGACCATGGTTTGGTAGTTTTTTTTTTTTTTGGGTCCTAAATTTTCGTAATAGGTAAAAAGGAAAATATTTGATTTTTTTTTAATTGACTGTTGGCTGTGTGAAATAGACTATGGAGTAAAGTTGTGCAAAATTTTGGAGTCTCTAAAATCCACTAAAAAATTTTAGTAAAGCGTGTTTAGTTTTCTGCAGTGTGAATCTGAGGCACGAGGGTAAAAGGATCTCCTTGACCCTTTGTTTTTAATAATTCTTATCGTACTTGATGATCCTGGTAGGTCCTACTAGATACCCTATTTACTATTGGCCTAAAATTCATTGTGTTTTGGTTTTCTTCCCCTTATGATTTCTGTTGCTTATAAAGGAGTTAAAATGTTAAACTTGATAGCATAGATCTTTTATCGTTGTACTTTACATACAGGAAAGGCCAAAACACTTAATAATGTATTCCATTTTCCAGGTTGTTCTTTTTAATTGAACTGCTGTTTTTGTTTGCTTTACAGTTCTATGAAGAGCTGGTCCACGGGAAGGGTTCTGGTGTGAAACCTGCTGGGATTCCAAATGAACCTTTGAATAAAAAGATTGTATTTGCATCATCAAGTGACGATGAAGATGACGACGACAATGATGTTGGGGAGAAGGAGGAGGCAGTAGAGGGGGAGGGGAAGGACAAGGAGGGTGGAGAAGATCAAAAGGGGGAAGGGAAACATTCAGACACTTGTAAAGATGATGATGGAAGTCATGAAAGTTTAGCTAATAAGAAGACTGATCCTCATGATGCAGAAAAAGTGTGCAGTGGAAAAGAAATGGAGGTAGTGACTGCTGAAAATAAAGAGGATGGTAAAAATCATGAAAGTCAAACAAATGAAGCTGAAGAGCCACCAACCAAGAAACAGTGTCTAGAAGCAGGTGCATCGAAATCTGTGAATAATGACAAAGTGGAGGAGCAGTCCATCGATAAGCTAATTGAAGCTGAGCTTAAAGAACTTGGAGACAAGAATAAGGTGAGCGAATTATTTTACCTT
Organism: Citropsis articulata; assembly: GCA_030449925.1. Lineage (NCBI taxonomy): Eukaryota > Viridiplantae > Streptophyta > Magnoliopsida > Sapindales > Rutaceae > Citropsis > Citropsis articulata. The sequence continues at coordinate 1,517,064 of JASUUH010000096.1, read as the reverse complement.
CCCTTCTGTTTTTCCTATCTGCAGGAATATGATTTTGGTTAATTATGAGTGTCTATTAGTTTCAGTTTTGACATTCCTTCTTATTTTTCTCCATATTTTTTGCTTTGAGTTTCTATAGATTTCAAATATATGTCAAACTAATACACTGGTGCAAATACACATCTGCTTGTGTGTGTGCCTTTTCCTGCGATTTTAGTTGGTATGTTTTCGTTTAGAATTATTTTATGCAAAAGACTGGCTGTAATTGAACTCTAAATTTAGGTTCTCTGGTTTTGATTTTTGGAAGTGTTCATAATTCACAAATGGGGTTGCGAAAACAAGATGAACAAACAACATGGTTTTTGAGTTAGCACTTGACCTCTAAGCTTAAGACAATACGGGTAAGCAATAAGGTGTATATAGATGCAGACACTCCTATACTTATATATTCTGTCACAACCTCAAAGAATGTTTAATTGTAACTAACCTCTATGCTGCCATAAGAAATGATGAAATTATGCAATTAGTTCATCCAATGATATTCAGAATTTTTAAAAGAGCACTTGGTGTGAAACATACCATTAATTAATTAACCCTGGAAGTTTAATTAGGTGGATCTAGTCATACTAGATATGCACTAATAATAGAATAAACTTTCCATTTAAGTTAATGACTTATTTTATTGCTTAGAGTATAAATATGAAAGTAATCATATTTTATTCATGAAGTAAATTTGATGGGTTCAACGCATCAAAAGAGACAAATTCGATAATTCCACGAAATGATTTGTGATGGATGAGGCATCAGAAAGTGCTGCAACATTGTATTCATCTTATCTTTGGTACCTGGAGTTTACATCTTTGAACTGATTCATATATATGTAATTATAGTCAATCTACCAAAGACAAATGGGGAATATTTACTTATTATACATGTATACATTTTGAAGTTGGTGGGGGCTGGGGAAATATTATTTCTTTTTTCTTCGAACTGACATTATATATATATATTTGTTTCAACAGAGGCGCTTTATAAACCTTGACTCTGGCTGTAACGGTGTTGCTGTTGTTCAAATGCGAAAAATAGATGGGGACCTGAGTCCCAAAGATATTGTACAACATATGATGACATCTGTTGCATCAACAAGGAAACCAATATCAAGGTTCATGAATTACTCTGTCTTATACTTAAGAATATTGTGTACTTGCACTTAATAAACATCTAATCTGACATGGTGACGTAATATTTGTTTCTTTGTCCAAAGTTGCTAATGACAGAATTGTGTTAATGTTTCATATTCATGCTAAGTACTGGTGTGAATATGCTTGAATAGTTCTATCGTCACTCTATAGTAACTTCTTTATCTTTTTCCAATTTGATCCTCTTTGTTGATCTGATATTCTGTCAAGGATTACTAGACTTGCAAGAAAAAAGTATACGAGAGAAGTTTCTCCTTTATTTTTTTCTAAACCTTCACAGGGATGAGGTAATTGGGAAATTTTTCATCTTGTTGCATCTTTTGTGGGTTCAATAACAGGACAAATAATTTATATGTTTTCTCAGTACATGTACAATTTCCCAGAGATCTGTGTTCCATCATCAAATCCTTCAGCTCCTTTTTATTATGCATCCAGATCTTGGTTCTGCCTTTTTTTTTTTAATGAATATTTCTCTTCGTTGAAATTTGCATTCTTTGATGATGAACGTGATTCACTTTTCTTTAATTTTTGTTAGACCGTGTGCATGATCGGAGTTGTTGAGAAATACAAGGAATTGGCAAAGTACAACGTGAGGCAGTTGACATCACCAAAGCAATAGGCGTTAGAGCATGGAATATTTAAGACAGTTGCGTAATTTTGAAAGAGGATTTACATCATGAAGAATGGCCAGAGTAATGAGAGCAGTCCTAATTAGAAAGTTTTGCCATTTTTTTCTCTTTGATGGAAAAGTTAGAATGTTTTGCATAATATTGGTAATGTTGACACCTATTAGGTTCCCTAATTTTTACAAAGATGATTTTATGATCTTAATGATCTTAGAGGGTGTTTCGCACACTATATTGTGTTGTAGTGTATTACATTACGATATATTGCATTAGTATTATATTATATTATATTAATTACGATATATATTATGTATAATAATAGTTCATATATTTATAAAAATTAATATAATTTAGAATTATTAATATTTTAAAGTTTTATATTGTTAATTATATTAAATTTAATTTAGAATTATTAATTATTTAAATTTTATATACAAAAATAAAACAATTCAAATGCAATAATTTAATAAATAATTATAAATAAAATAAATAACTTGAATTGATTGATCAAAGAAAAATGGCTTTAGGGAGGTGGGGTTTCATTATGTAGAAACACAGGACCACTAATAATGTTAGCCAATGCGTCATGCCAAACACAGCCATATTGTACATGAACGTGAAGTTATCAATACTCATCACTTCTAGTGCTAGATATTGGGTGTTTTTGGGTTGTCTGCATTATTCCATCATTTTTTTTTAAATTTTTCTTAATATTCTGTGTTTCTTTTTCTGGTAATCCAAGAATTAATGTATGAGCTTGGAAAGATAAAGTGTCTAAAATAAAATCAATTCATAAAGGAGAAAATAAGGGCTCTTTAAATCAACAAAGAAACAAAGAAAGAATGAACCAAACTGAAAGAAAATTTCATTTAATCCTCTATTACAGAAAGAAAGAAAAAGATTTTGTATCAATCCCTTTTTCACACCCCTCTTCTAATTCCTTCAAATCTTCTCAGAATCATGCACTTGGCGGCTTGTACAGCTTCTTCTTCTCAATTCATAAAGGAGAAAATAAGGGCTCTTTATAAATCAAGAAAGAAACAAAGAAAGAATGAACCAAACTGAAAGCATATATTAAAGAAAGAAAATTTTATATATTTTAATTCTCAGAATCAACAATATAGTTCTCAACCATCTTCCTATATTCTGCAAGAGCATTGAAAAACATTGTTCAGATATACAAAAGCAACCAAATAGATATATGCTGTCGGATAAAGAGAAAGGATGATCCATATGCATATTATACTACCTTCTTGATTGCTCCAAAGTTGTGCCGCCTGGCTGTTTAGAGGAGAGCTAATGTTTGGTTCTGAAATAACACACATCACAAAGAGAAACAATCAATTAAGTGATTAACATCCAAAAGATCACAAAAACTTATCTCAGCTAATTCCTGGAAGGAAAATTTATACCTCCAAGCAGAGACTGGATAGATAGCAGAATGGTTCTCACATCATAAGCTGATGACCATTTATCCTGTATAATCAAATCAGATCAAATCAACTCAAAGGCACATTCCATAATCTTGAAAGAGGTAATTGCTGCAAAGCAAAATGAAACTCATGCTTTACAAAGCAAAGGGTACCTGGAGAATGTCCAAGCAAATATTGCCGTAGATATCAACATTGGGGTGGAAGCAGCCGGTTTCGAACTTCACTTTAGGAGGCTTGAAGGGGTAATCATTGGGAAATGAAAGGGAAAGCCTGTATTCAGTTCCTTCGAAAACAGTTTCTTTGCTGCCCTGGATTGTACCTTTCCAGCAGAATATGTTATCCTCCTCCGGGAATGCAGATATCCCAGAATCCCCACTCATCTATATAAGTAAATAAAAAAGAAGAGGAAAAAAATTAGAAACCCCATTTTACCTTAAGAAAAAACAAATTAAAAAAAAAAGAGGAAAAAAAATTAGAAATCCTATTTTAGCTTAAGAAAAAAACATATTCAGACTCTTTTTTTTTTTTTTTTAAATTGTCTACTGTTTAGTTGGTTCACAAGTAAGAAAATTCCTGGGATTGAAACTGAACATTTCCTCGTGTTATTGAAAATCAATAAATTTTCCTAGCATTCAAAAAGAAAATTTTTGTCAGTCAACTCATCTATTATCAAAGAAAGCAAAAAAGGACTTAGAAACCACGTACTAGCTAAGAAAAATGGAGGTCCAAGACTATATTTTTGATGTTTTCCTTGTCAGTTTTCTTGGCATCCAAACAGAAAATTAGGGGAATTAATTAAGGTAACTAAATAAGAGATTGCTCTGCTCACCATTAAGGCCATCAATTCAGATTGCAGCCTGTTAAATAAACATGAGAATAAGAGAAAAAAATTATCAGATAATTTACTCAAGTGAAAATAAAGTGACATTTAACAAAAACCCAATTCAAATCATAACAAAGAGAACCAGAGAAAAAAGTACCTTTTCAGCACAGATTGCGTATCCACGGTCTTTAAAGTGTTCGGTGTTTCTGTTGTCAGCCAGTATTGCCTTGCAATTAACTGTAGCCATAACTTTTGTTTTCTTTTTTCTTCTTCTTTGTTTCTTGATTCAAACAAAGAAAACTCAATAACCTAGATCGAGAAAGGGAGAGAAAACGCTGTCGGATTGTTCAATTACAGTGAAAATGAGGAGAAGAAGAAGAAGAGAACGAATTAGGGTTTTATTGATCTTCTCTTCTTCTTCGGAGAGTGTTTGCGAGAGAGCAAGAGATGAGAAGCAGATTCCTGTGGGTTTGGTTTAAAACAGAATGTGGATGGCATAAAACGGTGTCGGTTTGAAGGTGTTTGTCTATCCGTTGCTGTTGTCTGGTATTATGTTATTTTTCGATTTCAACGTTTTGTTTTCCTGCATGATTAGTTAGTCATTTCCTAAATCGGGTTTTTATACTAAAAATAATTTTCTTTTCCTTTAATATAAAGCAAAAGAAAAATTTCACCAATTATCTATTTATTTAACAAAAATCACTGATGATGGCTGATGGGGTTAAGTACACAAGTTTATGTTTTCCCTCTTACAAAATTTTCTGTCACATAAATATGGGTAGAGATAAATTTTTTTACAAATATTAGCAAGAGCAGAATTTTGAATTTATTTTAAATTAATTTAAGTTTCATATTATAATATCTACACGCTGTAACCGGCCATAATCTCTAACATACTATAGTTTCTTTACTTTATTGTGATGAAGCTTGCTTGCTCTCTCAATTCATTCTTTAATTGGAGATAGATTTTGATAGTCAATTTTTGATTCTTTTCTGAAGTATCTTCTTAACTCATAAGACAAAATATATTGCATTAATCTATTTTTAATTCTAATTTACTTTAAAAGAATGATTCTTATTCCTTAGAAAAAATGGGTATCAATTTGTTTACGTCGTTGAAATATACTGATGATGATGTACAAGAAACAACTTTGTTTGCCTTTTTTTTTAAAAAAAATTTGCAACTCATAAAAAAATTCCAAAATCTTCAGCGAGTCTTCATTCAAAGATACCTCAAAGAACTTGAGCAAAAGTCTAAATCATTAAACAGAAATATAAAAAGAGTCTACAAATTTAATAATTAAATTTGAACATTTTTCGATGAAATCAGCTCAGAGCTCGCATGGCGTTTAACCAAAATCATTAATGTATTGGTCTAATTATGGGTCGTCTTCCAGCTGGTGTTTTCTTCAGTTAAGTTATTACATGTTTAAATTTTAATTGATTGAATGCATGTGTTTATACTTTGTATGATTCTATTTATGATAGTGTGAACCTTAATTTGGCTCATATCACTTAATACGGCTGAATTATGACTTGTAAAGAAGAAAATAAATTACTCATTCTCCCAAAAGTCAAGTCAATGGAGCCTGAATTTGGAATATATAATTAAGCGTTTATTTTTTTTCAATTTGATTTGTGTCATTCAGATTCAGTGGTTTTTATATTATTTGAACAGTTCTGATTATTAGCGTTCATCCTGAAGGTCAATTTTAAATATTAAAGGTAATCTTGTTTTATGTATTATATAATATAAGAAAGTCTGTTTTTTTTTTAAAATTTAATGGTAATATATATATATCAAAAAAAAAAATTTGAAGATTGATTAAGCTAGGTGTTAAGGCCTATTTGGCTATTCTTTATATCATTTCCCCGTTTTTCATTTGGTCATTCTGGAAGCAAGGTACATGAATTCAAATTTTTTTTCTTTTTTTGGGGGATAATTTTTATTGTTTAACTCAAATCAACATTGCTGCCGTTCAAGGTATCTATTGAGAAATGGACGAAGACTAAAGTGAAAAAAGAAGTTAAATGACGAACATAGAAATATTATATTGTTTTCTTGTTAGCTTAAATCTAAGAAAGATAGATGAAATATGTAAAGACATCAGATCCATACGCAGTCTCTGACCAGTTTGAACATGATGGCTTCCTCTCCATTCCCTCCCACCGCTACTCTTCCTCAAGTGAAATACGATGTTTTTCTTAGTTTCAGAGGTGAGGATACCCGAGACAACTTCACCAGCCAACTTTACGCAGCTTTGTGCCGGAAAAAGATTGAAACTTTCATCGATAACCGACTTATAAGAGGAGAGGACATTTCCCCATCTCTCTTGGATGCAATTGAAAGATCAAAGATTTCGGTGGTCATTTTCTCCAAAGGGTATGCTTCTTCCGGATGGTGTCTTGAAGAACTTGTGAAGATCCTGGAATGCAAAGACAGGTATGGACAGATTGTCATACCAGTTTTCTATCACGTTGAGCCATCAAATGTAAGAAACCAAACTGGGATTTTTGGGGATGCATTTTCAATGCTTGAAGGACGATTTGTGGGGAGGGTAGACCAGCTGCGAACATGGAGGATTGCACTGAGGGAAGCTGCCAATATTTCTGGCTTTGATTCTATTACTGTCAGGTAATTTTTTCTCAAAGAATACCCTACTGTCTGCATAAAATCAATGTAGCGAAGCAACTGTCCACGTATGGCTTTGAAGAAAAAAAATACCTTGAACTTTAATTGATGGATAGAAATAAAACCCTTGTGGAAATGGTCGCAATTTGGTTTAAAAAAATGTTAACTGTGCTCAGTTTTACAGAATGTGTGCTTAGGATTGCATATTTGAGAATTTGGGATAAGTTTTTGATGTATGGGAAAATTCCCTTAAAACTACCTAAGCTTTTGTAAAATCAGGATTTACTACCAAAAGCTGTATAAGGTACAGAATCAATGGATAAAAGAATAAGAAATTTAGTTATATTCTGCTAAATAATTGTTATTCACATGTCTGTAGATAGTAAATGACATTAAAACAGATGATTCATACAATTCACATATATATTAAACTATATATGTTAACGGTAGGTAATTATCTTGTGAAACTACCAATTGTTATCCCTTTGGAACCTAACATATATTGCCTTTCTCTATTTTTTTTTTTCACTTTCTATTAATTTACCTGAACTTTCTATTTGCTTTCAATATTTCTTAGGCCTGAATCTGCACTCATAGACGAACTGGTCAAAGATGTTTTGAAGAGATTAAATGACATATTTCCAAGTGATTTCAAAGAAAGGCTGGTCGGTGTAGAATCAAGCATAAGGGTAATTAAATCTTTACTAAGTATTGGGTCGAAAGAGGTTTACAGTCTGGGAATTTGGGGCATTGGTGGTATAGGCAAGACAACAATTGCTAGTGCTATATTCAGCAAGATCTCAACTCATTTTGATGGTTCTTACTTTATTCAAAATGTTAGAGAGGAATCTGAAAAATCTGGAGGACTAGCTCACCTGCGACAAATACTCCTTTCTGCAATATTAGACGATGAAAATGTATCAATTGGATGTCCCAGTATTGGCCTAAACTTTAGAAGCAAAAGGCTTAGCCGCAAGAAGGTTCTAATTGTTTTTGATGACGTGTCTACCTCTGAACAAATGGAATTCTTAATTGGAGATCAGGGTTGGTTAATGCAAGGGAGTCGACTTATAATAACAGCAAGAGATAAACAAGTTCTCAAAAATTGTGGAGTGGATACAATATATGAGGTCAAGGAATTATTTGATGATGATGCTCTTATGCTTTTTAGTCGATATGCCTTTGGAAAAAACTATCCCAATGTAGGTTATATGGAGCTGTCAAACAAGATTATAAAGTATGCTAAAGTAGTTATTAAGGTTTTGGGGCGTTTTCTATGTGGAAGGAGAATAGAAGAGTGGGACAGTGCAATAAAGAAAATAAAACGAATCCCTCATGTGGATATCCAAAAAGTGCTCAAAGTAAGTTATGATGGCTTGGATGATGAAGAGCAAAATTTATTTCTTGATATTGCCTGTTTCTTTAAAGGAGAAGACAAAGATTGTGTAATAAAATTCTTAGATGGCTGTGGCTTCTCAGCTGAAATAGGGATAAGTGTTCTTGTTGATAAGTATCTCATGATTATTTCGAATAACAAGATAATGATGCATGATTTGCTACAAGAAATGGGTAGGGAAATTGTCCGACAAGAATCCATTAAAGATCCTGGAAAGCGCAGTCGGTTGTGGCATCATGAGGATATCTATAATGTTTTGACAAATAATACAGTGAGTACTGAAGTAACTACTAATTAATTGTAGTTCATTTATAATGAATTAGTTTAGCATTTTTTTAGAGAATAATTCGTAGAAAAATAATATTAAAATTAGAAATGTTAAAAAAAAAAAAAAAAAAAAGACTAAGAAATGTAAGCGGATAGGTGGTGTATAGAAAAGTTTGAATGATATTTTGTGTTTGTTAATCACTTGTTGTTTATGTCCTCATGTACTTTAGCAATTCAGTTTTTGGCCATGTAAGATTCATTGTACATCTTCTAAATTCCAATTTATGTTTTTTTTTTTCATTAGGGAACTGAAGCAATTGAGGGCATCTCCTTGGATATGTCTAAAGTCAAAGAGATACACCTGAATGTCGATAGTTTCACAAATATGCACAAATTGAGATTTTTTAAGTTCTATAGCTCACACTATGGAGAGAACGTGAATAAGGTACATAATTTTCGAGGGTTGGAGTCTACTGAGTTGAGGTATCTTCAATGGCATGGATGTCCATTGAAATCATTGTCTTCAAAAATTCGTCCAGAGAATCTTGTTTCACTTGAAATGCCTCATAGCAGCATTAAACAACTATGGAAGGGTGTCCAGGTATACCTTAGCATTCATATTGCAACTAATCTTTTAGTAAAAAGTTATTGATTTCCTATATGCTAATTCTTTTGCTTTGAAATAAATTTTTGCAGCGTCTTGTCAACTTAAAACATATAAATCTCAGTCACTCAGAGCATCTAACCAAAATCCCAGACCTTTCAATGGCCACAAATCTTGAGAGCTTGAATTTCCAAGGCTGCACAAGTTTGCTCGAGACTCACTCTTCTATTCAATATCTGAATAAGCTTGTTGTCTTAAATCTAAAACATTGCAGAAATTTAACGAGTCTTTCCACAAGTATTCATTTGGAATCTCTTAAAAAGCTTATCCTTTCTGGCTGCTCAAATCTCATGAGTTTTCCAGAGCTATCTTGTAATATAGAGGAGTTATCTTTAGATGGAACTGCAATCCAAGAACTTCCCTCATCCGTTGAGCGCCTATCCAGTTTAATCTTATTGAATCTTGGAAATTGCTCGAGGCTTGAAGGGCTCCCGAGCAAAATATGTAAGTTGAAATCTCTCGAACGCCTTAATCTCGCAGGTTGCTCGAATCTGCAAAGGTTACCTAACGAACTTGGAAATTTAGAAGCCTTGAAGGAGCTGAAAGCTGAAGGAATTGCTATTAGAGAAGTACCTTCATCAATTGCATTTTTGAAAAATCTGGGTAGATTATCCTTCGAGAGCTTTAAGTGTCATGAGCAGATGGGGCTGTTGTTGCCCATTTCATTTGGCTTAACCAGTCTAACATATCTAAGACTAACTGATTGCGGCATCACAGGGTTACCTGAATGTCTTGGCCAGTTGTCGTCCCTGAGAATTTTACTTCTAGAGAAAAACAATTTTGAGAGAATACCGGAAAGCATCATTCAGCTGTCTCACTTATTTTGGCTCAGCATAAGCTATTGTGAGAGGCTTCACTCTTTACCAGAGCTTCCGTGTGATCTAAGTGATATTGAAGCACATTGTTGCTCATCATTGGAGGCATTATCAGGTTTATCAATTCTCTTCACACAAACATCTTGGAATTCACAGTGTTTTGATTTTGTCAATTGTTTTCAATTGGATAAGAATGAGCTCAAAGAAATTATCAAAGATGCTCAACAGAATATGCAGCTTGAAGCAACTGCATGGTGGGAAGAACTTGAAAAGGTGTCTTTCTAACTCTCTCTTTTTGAATGATATTATTATTATTCCTAAGAATAGTAGTGTGATGTTAAAGCTAACAACGTTAAACACATAGTTTTTTTTTTTTTTTTGGTACAGCAACATTGTGAAGTCCCGAAGGGTTTGATCTGTTTCCCTGGAAGTGAACTTCCGGAGTGGTTTATGTTTCAAAGCATGGGATCTTCTGCAACCTTCAAGCTACCACAGGATTGGTTCAGTTATAACTTTGTTGGCTTTGCTCTATGTGCTGTTGTTGCATTTCGAGACCATCATGATGATGGCTGGGGTTTTCAAGTTTTCTGTGAATGCAAACTCAAAACTGAAGATGGACTCTGTCGTGTTGCAGTTGGCCACTTGACTGGTTGGTCTGATGGTTATCCTGGCCCTCGTCATATTGGGTCGGATCACGTTTTCTTGGGTTTCGATTTCAATATGTTTTCAGATGGTTTTGATGAATATTATTACAGTGATGAAGTTTTTATCCAATTCTATCTTGAGGATCGGAGGCGGGTAGATTGTTGTGAGGTGATAAAATGCGGGATTCATTTGTTGTACGCCCAAGATTTTGCTGATTCAACAGAAGATTCAGTTTGGAATTTTAGCTCTGATGAGGAAGGGGAACTACCATTGCAGCCGCCGCCACCACCCAAGAAGTTGAAATACTCTGTAAGTCAGTCACCGGTGGTACCGTTTGTAGGGGGAGTCTTTTTATAGATCTCCTTTTGCACAGCACTCAAAAGTTTATGACTTTTCAGAACTAAATATATTTGTTGCACCATGGTTAAAGTTATTTGTTAGATATATGCACCGTTGTGTTATGTAATTTAGGGGAACAGAATCTAAATGCCACAGCCTTTCGTTTTCAAATTCCTTCTTGGAGCATGGTTTGGATAAGCTCTTCTGCATTTGGTCGCCAGATAATAACGCCCGAAATATGTTATTATGAAAAATGAGATACTCTGTGATAATGTTGTCATTTAAGGCAAATCATTTTATTTTAATTTTTAAAAAATTCATCCAATAACTTCATGTCACATATGGTATGTACATATCATGATCTGCTGGGAAGACTTTGTGTATCTGATACTATTTACAAGACAGTTCTTTCTTAACTCATCTGCTTTTGGAAGAGGCTAGTGCAAGTGTGCAACTATAAGTTGGGTCAAATCTTCGGAATGACAGAGCCCAATGAAATAAATCAAATGACTATGCATTTGTGCAATTGTTTCCATGCTGCATCTAAAAGATCTTCGATTTCATCAACAAGGCATTCAATTAAGAATTCAGTTCCAAGTAAAAATTTCACCAATTTATTCATTTATTTACAAAAGTCATTGATAGAGCCATGAGGCCAATAGTTCCTCATGATTTAAAAAGATTTCGCCAACTCAAACTAAGGGTTCGGCTTAGTGATGGTTTAGACTTTAGGGAACACAAATTCAGAGTTTCCGTGCTGATTCAAATATTTCATCTCTCATGAATATGCGAGAGATTGGTTTCTCTGTAAATATTAGTGAGAGCAGAATTTTGATTTGGTCTCAGTAAGCCTCTGAACTAAAATATCTATTTAAATTCCTAATAAAATTTCACCAGCTATTGAAATTTCTATAAATTTATGTTAAATCTGTAAATTTGAAAAAATCGTGTCTTACAATTTTATTTCTTCAAAACGTTATGTTGAATTCACTTTCAGCAACGAATGAAATCAGTTCAGAGGTTGCATGGCGTTCCGGATGATGAGTTCATTTTTCTCTGCGTTCAACTGCGAAAGTTTTTATTACATGCTTAAGTTTTTATACTTTGTGGTTATACTTTGTATGATTCTGTCTATGATAGTGTGAGTGATCTTAGCTTTGATCGATTGAATTATTGCTCATTAAGAAGAAAATAAATTACTCATTCTCCAAAAAGTCAAGTCAATGAAGCCTGAATTTGGAATATTTAATTAAGCTAGCTGTTTTATTTTATTTATTTTTTCAATTTGAAGATTGATTGAGGTAGTTGTTCAGACTTGTTTGGTTTTTGTTTATGTAAATTTCCCTTTTTCTCACGTGGTCATTCTGGAAGCAAGATGCATGAATTCAGTAATTTAATTTTTTCGTAATTTAATAAATTCTAACTCAAAAGTCAACATTAATTGCTGCCGTTCAAGGTATCTTCTGCGAAATGAAAAAAAAAAAAAGGTAAGATGACAAGCATGGAAGGATTGTATTGTTTTCTTGTTAGCTTAAAACTAAGAAAGATAAATGAAACATGTTAAGACTTCGGATCTATATGCAGTCTGATCAATCTGAAACATGATGGCTTCCTCTTCATTCCCTCCCACTGCTGCTGTTCCTCAAGTGAAATACGATGTTTTCCTTAGTTTCAGAGGTGAGGATACCCGAGACAACTTCACCAGCTATCTTTACGCAGCTTTGTGCCGGAAAAAGATTGAAACTTTCATCGATAACCGACTTATTAGAGGAAAGGACATTTCCCCATCTCTCTGGATGCAATTGAAAGATCAAAGATTTCGGTGGTCATTTTCTCTAAAGGGTATGTGTCTTCCCGATAGTGTCTTGAAGAACTTGTGAAGATCCTGGAATGCAAAGACAGGTATGGACAGATTTTCATACCAGTTTTCTATCACGTTGAGCCATCGAATCTAAGAAACCAAACCGGGATTTTTGGGGATGCATTTTCAATGCTTGAAGAACGATTTGTAGGGAGGGAAGACAAGCTGCGAACATGGAGGATTGCATTGAGGGAAGCTGCCAATTTTTCTGGCTTTGATTCTAATACAGTCAGGTAGTCTCTTCTCATGGAATACTCTACTGTCTGCATAAAATAAATATAGCAAAGCAACTGTCTCCGTATGGCTTTGCATAAAATGAATATGGCAAAGCAACTGTCAATGTATGGCTTTGGAGAAAAAAATATCCTTAACTTTAATTGATGGATAGAAATAAAATCCTTATGGAAATGGTTGCAATTTGATTAAAAAAATGTTATCTGTGCTCAGTTTTACAGAATGATGTGCTTCTTAGGATTGCATATTTGAGAACTTGGGATAAGTTTTTGTCGCATGGGAAAATTCCCTTAAAACTACATTAGCTTTTGTAAGATCAGGATCTACTGCCAAATGCTATATAAGTTACAGAGTCAATGTATAAAAGAATAAAAAAATTAGTTATATTCTACTAAATAATTGTTATTCACATGTCTGCGGATAGCACATGATATTAAAACAGATAATTTATACAATTCACATATATCTTAAACTATATATGTCTGCAGTAGGTAACTATCTTTTGATCCTTCCAATTGTTATCACTTTGGAAAATAACATATATTGCATTTTCTTATTTTCTTTTTTTCCTTTCTAATAATCTATTTGAACTTCCTATCTGCTTTCAAAATTTCTTAGGCCTGAATCTGTACTCATAGAGGACCTTGTCAAAGATGTTTTGAAGAGATTGAATGATATATTTCCAAGTGATTGTGAAGATCAGCTGGTTGGAGTAGAATCAAGCATAAGGTTAATTGAATCTTTACTAAGTACTGGGTCGAAAGAAGTTTACAGTCTTGGAATTTGGGGCATTGGTGGTATAGGCAAGACAACAATTGCTGGTGCTATTTTCAGCAAGATCTCGACTCATTTTGATGGTTCTTACTTTATTCAAAATGTTAGAGAGGAATCTGAAAAATCTGGAGGACTAACACTCCTTTCCGCGGTATTAGAGGATGGAAATGTTTCAATAGTATGTCGGAATATTGGCCTCAACTTTAGAAGCAAAAGGCTTAGCCGCAGGAAGGTTCTAATTGTTTTTGATGATGTGTCTACTTCTGAACAAATGGAATTCTTAATTGGAGATAAGGGTTGGTTAATGCAAGGGAGTCGACTTATAACAACAGCAAGAGATAAACAAGTTCTCAGAAATTGTCGAGTGGATACAATATACGAGGTCAATGAATTATTTGCTGATGATGCTCTTATGGGAAAGTGCAATAAATAAAATGAAACGAATCCCTCATGCGGATATCCAAAAAGTAATAAAAGTAAGTTATGATGGCTTGGATGACGAGGAACAAAATATATTTCTAGATATTGCAATGTTTCTTTAAAGGAGAAGACAAAGATTGTGTAATAAAATTCTTGTTGATAAGTGTCTAATGATTATATCCAATAACACGATAATGATGCATGATTTGCTACAAGAAATGGGCAAGGAAACTGTCCGACAAGAATCCATCAAAGATCCGGGAAAGCGCAGTCGATTGTGGCATCATGAGGATATCTACAATGTTTTGATAAAAAATATGGCGACCACTGAAGTAACTACTACTTATCTCTATTTCATTTATGCCAGATTAGTTTAGCATTTTGTTAGAGAATATTGTATAGAAAAATAGTATTAAAAATTAGAATGGTAATATTGTATAGAAAAATGATATTAAAAATTAGAAAGGTAAAAGTAAAAAGGCCTGAGAAATGTAAGCGGATAGGTGATGCATAGAAAAGTTTGAATGCATATTCTGCGCCAGTAAATCACTTGTTTTAAATATCCTTATATGCATTATCAATTCAGTTTATGGCAGTTTAAGATTAATCGAAATTATTATTATTATTATTATTATTTTCATTTTCATTAGGGAACTGAATCAATTGAGGGCATCTCTTTGGGTATGTCTAAAGTCGAAGATATACACCTGAATGCCCACAGTTTCACAAATATGCACAAATTGAGATTTTTTAAGTTTTATAGCTCACATTATGGAGAGAACGTGAATAAGGTGCATAATTTTCGAGGTTTGGAGTCTACCGAGTTGAGGTATCTTCAGTGGCATGGATGTCCATTGAAATCATTGTCTTCGAAAATTCATCCAGAGAATCTTGTTTCGCTTGAAATGCCTCATAGCAGCATTAAACAACTATGGAAGGGTGTCCAGGTATACCTTAGCATTCATATTGCAATTAGTCTTTTAGCGAAATAGTTATTGATTTCTTATGCGCTAATTCTTTTGCTTTAAAATAAATTTTTGCAGCGTCTTGTCAACCTAAAACATAAATTTTAGTCATTCAGAGCATCTAACCAAAAACCCGGATCTTTCACTAGCCACAAATCTTGAGAGCTTGAATTTCCAAGGCTGCAAAAGTTTGCTCGAGACGCACTCATCTATTCAATATCTGAATAAGCTTGTTGTCCTAAATCTAAAACATTGCGGAAGTCTAACAAGTCTTTCCACAAGCGTTCATTTGAAATCTCTTAAAAACTAAAAAGCTTATTTGTATCATCAGTGGAAAAAAATGATGAAATGAAATGAGGCGGTTAAAGTTAGAATAAATAAAACAAGAAGAGATTAGAAAACAGGGGAAACATATACACGTGTGAGAGAGCGAGAGAGAAGCTATCAAAACCGACCCGAAAACCCGACCCATTTAACTCGAAAATTGACCGGACCAGTTCTCCCATTTCCGGCCACCATTCCGGCCAAGTAAGGTATCAATCGGAAGCCCAAGAGACACTGATCATACCCCAACCATCATCTTCGCCGAAAATCAACCGGAATGCCGCCGTTTAAGGCTTGAAAAACCGCGGCCCAAACCCATCACCACTGCCATCGATTTCGTCGGTTTTGAGTGACACCGCCGGTTGGGATTTGTTTCCCACGACTCCCTCTTCAATTCCCGACCATCCATAGCCACCGGGAGCCGCTGTTTCGCTGTCGGTTAGTTGTTGGAGCTCACAACTGTCGAGCTAGATTCCGGCATCGTTGCCGCGCGTGGGAGCTCACTGCCGGCACCACTAGACTCAGCGTGATTGGAACTTTCAGACTTAAGCTTCCCGGCGAGTGTTTACTAATTCCGGCCACCGTTGACTGGCGAGAGCAAATCGATAATCTCACATTTTGAAGACGATTTTGTAATTTCAGAGCCTGTGGATATTTTAGCAATTCCTGAAACTGAGAATTGGATGTAATTACGTCTCCGAGGGTAATTGGTGATTTACGATTTCAGAGTATTTTAATGATTTACGGACTCGAGGGTATTTTAGTAATTTTAATGGCACAGGAGTCGTAAATTATGGATATATGTTTTTTTTTTTTTCGAGTTTATTGCATAAATTTAGTTGTAATTTTGATTTACGAAAAATAATTATATCGTTTCCTTGATTTAGGAGGATCCGCGAGCGAGAACCAGTCCACGGACCTGAACGATAACCGAGCGTGAACACTGTCACTGTGAGTGGAATATACAAAACTTATTTTCATAGTTAATTATGATAGTGAAGCATGTTTATGAAATAAGTATTTTAAATGTTATGGGATCAAATTTGTCTTCGTTTAACGTCATCACAGCACTGAATACCATGTGGCCCCCCACCTTTACGCGTCACACGCGCGGCTGTATTAATATGATTTAATGATTTCCTCGAAATGGATTTTAATCGCGCATTGGTATCATATTAAAATGTTTGGTTAATAGATTTCTGTATTGACTTTGAATAAAATATGATAGTATTTTAAAGGATGAAAAAAGTGGATTTAGATGTGATGATGAAAAGAAATGTATGATTTGAAGTATGAATAGAATGAATATTAATATAGAGATTGTTTTTAAAATTATTGGACAGTACCCTCCCCTCTAGATACAGTGATATGGATGAAATGAGATGAGATGAGATGAGAGGCCTTTGGGGCCTGTCTGAACGCACATAGAGGCTTTAGGCCGTGTGTTTGGGAGCTTTTACCTTTTGGGGGCATATGCATGCAGTATGATGATTACAGATGAGATAAGATGATACTGATGAGATACAGGCATTTGGGGCCCGTCTAAGTACACCCAGAGACTTTGGGCCATATGCTTGGGTGCATTTGTCTTTGGAAACTGGATTATACATGCACAGATATGATGAGATATGAGATGGTATTTCCCTGTCTATCCGTGCCGCTCTGGGGCATGACAGTACCCAGATAGTACGTCATTGCCCGTCCGTTGAGCTCTGGATACGACGAGATTATTCCCTTGGGTACTTGTTTGGTGATGATTTTCAGATTTGTGTATTCTATATGTTATTGTGATATGATTTCCATAGATATTGGGTACGATATTATATATGCTTTTCATGGTTAGTAATCTTATTTAAATGTTAAATGATTTATTACTGATTACTCGCGTATGGTTTGATGAAATCGTGTTTGGAAGTTGATATAATTATTTCTTTTAAAGTAAAATTAAAATAATTTATTTTCAAAAACTACTATCCACTCACTGATCTCACTAAGTTTTATACTCACCCCGTTTTTATTATATTTTCCCCCTCCCCCCCCCCCACCAGGAGGTTGCAGGTACACCAGACCGAGCCAGCGACTGTAGATATATTTTAAATCTTGGCCACATGATGGTGTTAGAGAATATAGATAATTTTTATTAGGATATCCTGATCATCTTGTTCTTTTGGGATTGTAAAATTTTGTTATATTATCCTTTTGGGATTAAGAATAAACCGATGTATATTAATATTAGTTATAATATTATCTTTTCAGACTCTGGAGATATCTTGAGTAAAATTCAGCATTTTTGGTGGAGAATGTTGATCACTGGAGTTTGTGGTATATTGTGTTATTTTGGAAGTGTTTGTTTTATATATTTTTAAATTGGGAGTGTTATATTTATAAAGGAGATTCTGCCGAATTTTCGGCAGAATCCTTACTAATTAGATTAATTATCTATCTAGTTTGATGTAACAGGACAGACTTGCCCTTAGGGTTTGGAGCGGGTCGTTTCAGTTGGTATCAGAACATGGTTTTAGATTCTATAAACTTTACTATCTTAATAAGAATAAATTTTATTATTTTTATTAAAATTAGAATTTATATCTTGTAGGCATCATTATGTTTCATCGTAGTAGTAGATGTGGCCGTGGCCATACTAGGCCAATAGTTGGGTTGACTTCTGGTGGTGTACCTACGGGGAAAGGTGAACATATGAATGAGGGGTAGTTTATATGAACGTATAAACTAACCCTGCAGTTAAAATCCTTTCCAATCCAGACCGTATGGTGCTGAAAATGACTACTTGGAGTTGCCCCACCCCAACAAAAAAAAAAAAAAAACTGCCTGTTAGTTGAGAACATGACGATTCATTTCCTCCAAAATGTCGAAGGCCTTTACAAGCAAGCAAGTAATTCCACGCGTAGAGTTTCAGTAATCCGGAAGGGCCTTGTTGTTGTCTTGGCTATCGGAGGAATCTTAAAACTGACTTTTGGTGAGTTCTTTTAGCTTTTTCTGAAGTTGGACACGTCGTGCAGCTGTGTTTCAAGTTCTGCCTTCCTCGAATTGGCAAAATTACTTGTCCATTTCTGCAACAACACGTCAAAGTTTCTCTTTCCATTTAAATCGACAATCCTGCAATCCAATATAATTTCCGTTCTCCAACTTCGGAATGTTGGGTGTCTCCCAAGGGTCAAATATTAATGTGATTTCACTCATTTCTCAATTGGCAATAAAATAATTCTTTTATATAATTTATATAAGTGCACCCAATAAGAAAAAATTTGCAGTAACACTAACTCCACTCCACTCCACTCACCAGGTTGCAAGAGGAGCATACTATTTTCTATATGGCATATACCAAGTACATAAAGGCCCCGAATAATCTTTTAAATATGCATTACTATTTTTTTTTCCTTTACAGTATCTCTTAATGTCATAGTCATCTCGAATTCACAGATTGTGGACTCATAATCAGCAAGTGGGTGTCCATTTTGTTACCTTAATTGGAACTAGGTTGATATTCAAGCCTCAAATTTCTTTGCCAACCACTACTTGAATCTTCCACGCAACTCTTTCCAACTTCATCACTTTAGCAAGCAGTGACGGTTTGAACGGACTCTTCGATTATAGAAATGAGAGAAGTTTCTCTCAACAATCAAAAGAACTTATAGATGGAAAAAATGAAGCATGTACACAAGGACAAAATACATTGTATTAAAATATGTATTATTACTTTTTGTTGGGTTTATCCCTTACTTTAATAACTTAAGGATCTCTTATATATTTAGATAATGACTCTCTATATACATAAGGAAAAACTCTGCTTATGCATATGGAAGCATAATATTTTTATGAGAGAATCCAAATCCTAACAAAGGGTAATAAGGAAATAAACTGGTACCAATTGGTTGCCCATTGAATTACAAATAGTAATTATAAAAAGAAATTAAATACAAAAATACTAATTAGGTAATCACTGAAAATAGGTTACCTTTTTGATGATTTCACATTATTTCTCCTGTATTTGGTTTTAAGTGTGCTTAAACGATTATAGAGGCATTGGTTCTAGGAAAATGACTAACGGATACATTGACAATGACAATATGGCGATAGAATAATAGATAATTTTGGGATTACAATTTTATAAATAAAGTAATTAAATATAGTTGCTTTTATTTTCATGCCATCTTCTTTAATTTTTTTTAATCCAAATTTCAGTGCTCTTCGTTTTATATTTAACGGCAGTATTTGCAAGTGTAATCGGTAAGGTTTCAGTTTAGCAATTTTTTTTTAACAGTTTTTGCTATCTACATTTCAAGGGCCTAACAAATGTCGTAAGTTCAATGCTCATAGATTTTATATTTGAAGGTGAAAAGCATCCCCATTATTATTTTTTTTTCTTTTTCAGTTTTTCATGTTTGATGGTGCTAGTTTTTCATCCCCATTAATTAAAGGTGCATTTGGCACACTGTATTATATTATATTGTATTGCATTATTTTAATACTGATATATTATATTATGTTGTATTGCATTAACATTATATTATAACAATACTATACAATATTTGGTGCTACATTATATTGTATTGATTTTTTGTGATTAATTTAAATTGAATATTTTATAACATATTATATTAATATACTTAAATTGTATTAATACTTTATATTATTATTAATTTTAAATTAATATTATTTTTATTCATATTTAAATATTTATTATTAGTTAGTTATAATAAATTATAAATTTATTAAAAGTTAAAATGTAAAAATAAAAAAAAAATTATATTAAACTACAAAGTTATATTTATTTATTATTATTATTATTAAAAAGAAAAAGTCTATTTATTTATTATTATTATTATTAAAAAGCAAAAGAGCAAAAGTCAAAAGCAAAAGCGAAGGAAAAAAAAAGAAAAGAAGAAGCTAACTGCCGCATTAGGACAACCCTTTTAATCTATTCCCATCTTCTTCCAAACATAACCTTAACATTAATTTAATGTGAATATTTTAATATCTTATATTGCAATCCACCAAACATACCTAAGTTCAATAAGTAGTAATGGTTTTAGGTCAATTACACTACTCTTATAAAGCTTATTTAACACAAAAGTGCTTCCCCAATTACCCCATAGCAATTTTTAAATTTTTATAGCGGCCTTATAAATACATTAGCAACATAAGTTGGATTTACTGCTACTAACAGCACATCAATAAAGTTCTTGGGTACCAGCTTTAGTGAGACTTTTTCAAGAGTATAATATCAAACATTGATATTTCAAGCTATTTAGTTATGCATAAAAAGCCAAAAGTCTTTTAATAATTAAATTCACAAAGGATGTATTAATTATATAATATGTAACAAAATGCATTCAAGCTATCAATTAATAAGAAAAAACCCGTTCAATCATTTCTTTAATTTTCAAAATTTAAAATTGCATCATTGATATATTCTCCCAAATAAATAATACTATCTAAATTAAAATGATAATCAATAATATAACTGAAATGTTAACGGAACATGAGAAATGTCACAATATGATCACGTTCTTGGTCCATTTAACGTACGTTGAATGAAGTTGTATTTTGTTCTTCATTGTTATCTTTCCTTTAATTCTCACTTTCACTTGTTGAAGCAATTCGTCATCATTATCAAAAGGTTGAAATTCTTGGTCATTATCAGCATATTTTCTTATAAAATTGTAAAGAACTATTGAAGCAATCATAATTTTCACTTACTAAAAGGAAAACTAGGCATTTGTCGCAAAATTTTCGATCTATTTTTCCAAACACCAAAAGTCCTCTCAATTGTGCATCTCAAAGAAGAGTGAGCATGATTAAATATTTTTTTTTCCTCTTAGTTATTAAATTAAAATGCTGGTTATTTAAAAAAAAAAGAGATAAAGTGAAGTGCCGGCAATAATTTTTATTGGGTAGGTTTTATACAAAAGATATTATGTAATTAATTAAATATGTTAGGGATAGTTTTGATATTATATATTTTTTGATAAAGCTCTCCAACCTCTACTCCCAAAAGTTAAAATTTTAACTTTTGCTAATAGAGGTAAATTGGCTTATTTAAGCTAAAAAAGCTCTACTTAAAAAATAACCAAACACCATAGAAATTTTAAAAAAGTACTTATAAGATTAAATAAGCACTTATGACTCTTAAATAAGCCATACCAAACAGGCACTAAGTATAGTATTAAATAGCTTAAAATTTAATAATCTTATTTTTGAGTTTGACAATAAAGACTTTAGGGTTTGCCTACTTTATGTTTAACGGAAGATACGCTCTCTCACTAAGCTGAGAAGTGAGATAGGTAGCAGCTCCCGAGACTTTAATGGTTTTCTTGTTTAATGAAATCATTAATACTAAGTTTTGGATCTGAATGGATGGTTTCAGGTTTAGCAGTTGAATGGCCCTCAAAAGTCAAATCGATGGTTTCTTCGGGTTGAAGCAAAACTATGTTTAAGGATTTGGGGCCCCTGCGGCTATTCCCCAAATTTCATTTTACGTCACCCGTATTTTTACAATTATTATGCTATGGCCTCCTCAAATTTGATGTTTTCATAATTATACCGAACAATAACCTGAATTCTCTCACTTATTTCAGGTTTCGTAATCGAATTATTTTCATATTTTGTTGCAAAAGTTATAAGGTCCAATGGTAATGATTTTATGTCAACTCATCTATGGTATGGTTATTTATCAAATAACTTCAAATTTATCTATCAGAGGTTTGATTTTGGCCCATATATTAAAGGGTTTTTTTTTTCCCTAATTTTTTACTATCAACATTGGTTTAATGTTCATGATTTAAGGTCATTGATATTAAGTTTCAAAAGTCTATTATATGGTTTAATATTTAGCAACTCAATGTTCCAGGTTTGATGATAACAATTTCAAATTGAGTGATGATACACTCAATTAAGGAGTCAACTCGACACACTAAAAAGTTACTTGAAAAGCACGCCTATAACAGGAGAAATTCTAGAATACATCTGTTATATTACAACCAATTAATATATGCATAACATGTGTAATTGAGTTGAATACAATCATCATTTATACGATAGTTTACAAAATAAATGCACACATGTTATGATATTATTTACTTGTTGTATGGTTGACATGGTATAACAGATGTATTTTAAAATTTCTCTATAGAGCCATTTTCTGATATCAATGCTTGCGTGTTGCCAAAATCAGCTCTTCATGCTCGCTGATGCTAATGCTTTCGGTCAAATTATGGGCCTTCTTCCTGCTGGTGAGTTCGTTTTTGTCTGTGTTTTTAAGTTCAAGTGTAAATTTTGTTAACTTTGTTTTTAAAATATACATAATTATTAGTGTCGTTCAGTGAATGCAAATGTTTGTTTGGTTTAATTTCTGATGGAATTTCTAGAGTAAGTGATCTTACTTTGCCTTAGGATTTCTTTAGTGGTTTTTTTTTTTTAATTAGTTGTTGAGGTGAATTATGACTTATTAAGAAGAAATTGAATCACCCATTTCATGATTTTATTGTTTAATAGTACTTTAAAAAGTCAAGTGAACGAAGCATGTATTTGGAATATATAATAAATAAGCTGATTATAAGCTCTTGTTTACATAATTTTCATTGTTTTTTTGTCACTAACTGGAAGCAAGATAAATGAATTCAGAAAAGTCATTCCCTTCTTTAATTTTTTATTTAATTAACATGGGGACAAGTCAAAGTCAACATGGCTGCCTTGCAAGGTATCTTCCAAGAAACGGGATGAACAAAATAAAGTAGGAGTTTGATGATATTATACGTTTTCTTTACTAAGAAAGATAGATGAAATATGTCAAGACTTTGGATCTGATCAATTTAAAAAATGATGGCTTCCTCTTGATTTCTTCCCATTTTAGCATTTTTCTTAGTTTCAGAGGTGAGGATACTTGCGACAACTTTACCAGCCGTCTCTATGCAGCTTTGTGCTGGACAAAGATCGAAACTTTCATTGATAACCAATTTGTCAGAGGAGAGGGAATTTCGCCATCTCTCTAGGATGCAATTGACAGGTTAAATAAAGATTTCGGTGGTCATATTCTCTACCGCGTATGCTTCTTCCGGATGGTGTCTTGAAGAGCTTGTGAAGATCCTGGAATGCAAAGACAAGTATGGACAGATTGTCATGTCAATTTTCTATCATGTTGATCCATCAAATGTAAGAAACCAAACTGGAATTTTTCGGTATGCATTTTCGAAGCTTGAAGAACGATTTGAAGGGAGATTAGACAAGCTACAAAGCTGGAAAATTGCTTTGAGGGAAGGAGCCAATATATCTGGCTTCGATTCTTATGTTGTTAGGTAACCTCTTCTCGCCTAATGTTGTGCCTGCATATAAAAATTAAAAATTTTTATTGAAATTGGTAGCAATTTAATTAAAAAAATATTAACATGCTATCAGTATAAATTATTATATAGTTAGGATTTGCATATTTCAATTAAAAAAAGTGTTTGGATAATTTTGTTTGTAAAATCAGGATTTACTACCAAATACTATATAAGGTATAGAATCAATACATAATAGAAAAAAAATTAGTTAAGTTGTATTGTATAGTTGTTCACTTGTTCTCCACATTTCTACAAACTGAAAAATGTATTTAATGGCATTTAAAAATATGATTTATAAAAGGGAAATTATCCACCGTCCACCCGTTTTTTTCCCGTTTTTCAAAAATACACAATTCTTTTTTTTTTTGGCTGGAATCCACCTGAAGTTACATTTCTTTTCACTTTTCCACTCTCGTTATAACACCGTTAGAACTTTGCTGACATCACAAGGGTAAAATTGTCATTTCACAACCGATTGGTGGATAGGTGAAAATAATATAACTTCAAGTGGAATTCAGCTAAAAAATTAATGTGTATTTTGAAAAATATGAAAAAAAGTGGTGGATAATTTATCATTTACATTTAAGGGTAAAAAAGTCATTTAAACAAAATTCTGTTAATTTTCTTAACGGTCTCCAAACGGAAGTGGAAAAGTGAAAAGAAATGTAACTTCAGGTGGATTCCAGCAAAAAAAAAAAAGAATTGTGTATTTTTGAAAAAGTTGGAAAAAACGAGTGGACGGTGGATAATTTCCCTTTATAAAATTGGGGTATGAGATGTTAAACTGTATTTATTAACATTAGGAAATCATCCTGTGAATTTTATAATTATATTGTATCGCACTAACACTAGGTAACCTATTATTGAATGATCTATTTGGAATTAAACATATTATCTAGCTGTCTCACTAATTTATGCAGACTTTCTCATTGTTTTATAACATTTCTTAGACCAGAATCTGTACTTACAGAAGAAATTGGCAAAGATGTTTTAAAGAGACTGGACAATATATTTCCAAGTGATTGTAACGACCAGCTGGTTGGAGTAGAATGAAGCATAAGGGTAATTGAATAATTACTAAGCATTAGGTTGAAAGATGTATACTAATTGGGAATTTGGGCAATTGGTGGCATAGGCAAGACAACAATTGCTCGTGGTATTTACAGAAAAATCTCGAGTCATTTTGATGGTTCTTACTTCATCCAAAATGTTAGAGAGGAATCCAAAATAACTGGAGGATTAGCTCACTTGCAACAAATACTTCTCTCAGCAATATTAAAGGATGGAAATTTATCTATTCGAAATCCCAGTATTGGCCTCAACTTTAGAAGTAAAAGCCTTAGCCACAAGAAGGTTCTAATTGTTTTTGATGATGTTTCTACTTCTGAACAAATAGAATTCTTAATTGGAGGTCTGGATTGGTTTTTTCCGGGTAGTCAAATAATAATAACAACAAGAGATAAACAAGTTCTCAAAATTTGTGGAGTGAAGAAGATATTCGAGGTGAAGGAATTATTTGATGATGATGCTCTTAAGCTTTTTAATCGATATGCCTTTGGGAAAAACCAGCCCAATGTATGTTATATGGACCTGTCAAACAAAATTATAAAATATGCTAAAGGTGTTCCATTAGCACTTAAAGTTTTGGGGCGCTTTCTAAGTGGAAGGTGAAAAGAAGATTGGGATAGTGCAATGAGTAAACTGAAATGAATCCCTCATGTGGATATGCAAAAGTGCTTAAGTTATGATGGCTTGGACGACGAAGAGCAAAGTATATTTCTTGAAATTGCATGTTTCTTGAAAGGAAAAGACAGAATTTGGTAACAAAATTCCTAGATGGCTGTGGCTTCTCAGCTGAAATAAGAATAAGTGTTCTTGTTGATATGTGTCATAATTATAATGGAGAACAAGATAATGGTGCATGATTTGCCACAAGAAATGGGTAATAAGTGTCATAATTATAATGGAGAACAAGATAATGATGAATGATTTGCTACAAGAAATGGGTAGGGAAATTGTCAGGCAAGAATCCATTAAAGATCCTAGAAGGCGCAGTCGGTTGTGGCATAATGAGGATATTTACAATGTTTTGTCAAAAAATATAATGAGTATGGAAGTCCCTCATAGTTATCTCTATTGTATTTCTGGAAGATTGGGTTTAACATTTTGTTAGAGAATAATGTATAGATAATAGCATTAAAAATAAAAACAATATGTCATAATAATTAATAGAACAATGGAAAATAAAAGTTCTAAGGAATATATATATCGAACAAAATGTTAAACCAAATCTTCCGGAAATAAAATAGAAATAACTATGAGGGACTTCAATACTCATTGTATTTTTTAACAAAACATTTTTACAAAAAATTTTATGTATAATCTGCGTATGTAATATTGTAATTCCTTCATTATTTTATGTCAATTTATAGATTAATTATGGAGTGACTGAATAATATTACTAGTGCACTTAAGTTATATAAATTCAACGCTAACTTTTGTTTTCTTTTTTATTACTAGGGGAAGCAATTAAGGGAATATCCTTGGATACGTCTAAAGTCGAAGAGATATACCTAAATGCTTGTACTTTCAGAAAGATGCATAAACTGAGATCTTTGAAGTTTTATAGCTCACACTATGGAGAGAACATGAATGAGGTACATAATTTTCAAGGTATGGAGTTTGTTTTCACTGAACTATGGTATCTTGAGTGGCATGGATGTCCATTCAAATGATTGTCTTCAATTATTCGTCCTGAAAATCTTGTTTCGCTTGAAATACCTCATAGCAGTATTAAACAACTGTGGAAGGGTATGTAGGTATTAAGGGTGGGAAAAATTGGGTTCGGATTAGGTTCTGGTCAACCTAATTGAATTTCGGGTTAATCGGATTGGGAAAAAAATTATCCACACTCACCCCAAATAATTAATCTGATCCAATTCGATCCGATCCGAATTAATTCAGGTTGAGTTCGGATCGGATTCGAGTTAAAAAAAAAGCATTCGGGTCCTGTGGATATTGATTCTATATTTCTATTGCCTTAATAATTTCAAAATCTATTTTTTTCCTTTTCATCCAAGCAATTAACCAAAACAATAAACCTCATCATATAATATCGTTTCAAACTTTTAAACTTAATTATTTAAACATTCTAGTCAAATACCATGAAATGCTTAGTGATGGAGGCTATCGAAGTGAAGCAAGCTGCAGCATTTGCAGTAATCAATAGAGCAAGCGGTAGCAAGCAGCAGCGTTCAAGGTGCAGCAGATCATGTCGGCGAGTCGTGGTCGCACTGCTGGCTGCTCCTTCATGCGGCTACTGTTTGATGTCTCGCCGTTTCGGATCCAAGGCTTGAGCTGTGTGCGTGTAACTGTGTGTAGTGTGAATGTGTGGTTTGACTTTGTTTGTTTGTTTTTTTTTTTTTTTTTTAATTTTAAAGCCAACCGATCGGTTTTTTGAATCAAATCAGATTTCACCCGATCCGATCACAATTCGACCAGGTTGGCTAGAATGAATCCAATAGGATTTTGTTAACAATCTGATCTGATCCAAACCCGATATTTTTCGAATTAGATTAGCTTAGATCAGATCGGATCGTATATTTTGCCGAGTCCTACTAGGTATAGCTTAGTATTTTTATTGTAAATACTATTTTATTAGGAAATTATAGATATATATGCTAGTTATTTTCTTCTTTTTTGGAATAAATGTTTGCAGTGCCTAGTTAACTTAAAAAGTATAAATCTAAGTCACTCAGTGCATCTAACCAAAATATATCCCAGGTCTTTCGTTGGCCATAAATTTTAAGAGCTTGAATTTCCAAGGTTGTACAAGTTTGCTGAAGACTCACTAATCTATTCGATATCTAAATAAGCTTGTTGTCGTAAATCTAAAACATTATAGAAGTCTTACGAGTCTTTCCATAAGTATTCCGTTTGGAATCTCTCAAAAATCTTATTCTTTCTGGCTGCTCAAATATCATGATTTTTTCAGAGCTCTTTTGTAGTATAGAGGAGTTATCTCTAGAGGGAATTGCAATAAATGAACAAACCTTATCCTTTGAGTATCTATCCATGCTTGTGATACTGAGTCTTGGAAACTACTCAAGGCTTGAAGGGCTCCCTAGCAAAATATGGAAGCTGAAATCTTTGTAATACCTTAATCTCTCAAGTTATTTAAATTTAGAGAGCTTGCGTGACGAACTTGGAAATTTAGCAGCTTTAAGGGAGTTGAAAGCAGAAGGAATTGCTATAAGAGAAGTGCCTTTATTAATTGTATGTTTGAAAAATCTTGGTAGATTATCTTTCGAGAGATTCAAGGGTCATGAGGAGTGCTGTGGTTATTGCATGTTTCATTTGGCTTGAAATGTCTAGTGCATTTAAAACTAACTGATTGCAGTATCATAGAGTAACCTGATAGTATTGGCCAGTTATCCTCATTGAGAATTTTATTTCTAGACAAAAATCATTTTAAGAGAATACCAGAAAGCAACATTCACCTGTCTCATTTGTATTAGCTTAGCATAAGCTATTGTGAGAGGTTCCAATCCTTACCAGAGCTTCCTTGTGATCTATGTGATATCGAAGCACATTGGTAAGAGACTTGATAAACCTGATAAGGCTTCCAATGATAAGCACCGATGTGTTTCAATATCATATAGATCACAAGGAAGCTTTGGTAAGGATTGAAGTCTTTTACAATAGCTTAAGCTGAGCCAATACAAATGAGATAGGTGAATAATGCTTTCTGGTATTCTCTCAAAATGGTTTCTGTCTAGAAATAAAATTCTCAATGAGGATAACTGGCCAATACTTCCAAGTAACTCTGTGATGCTGCAATCAGTTAGTTTTGGATGCGTTCAACATCTCAAGCCAAATGAAATAGGCAATAATCGCACCACTCTTCATGATCCTTGAATATCTCAAAAGATAATCTACTGAGATTTTTCAAACATACAATTGATGAAGGTACTTATCTTATAGTAATTCCTTCGGCTTTCAGCTCCCTCAAAGTTACTAAAATTTCTAGGTTCGTCAGGCAAGCTCTCTAGATTTGAGCAACATGAGAGATTAAGGTGTTGCAGAGATTTCAACTTACATATTTTGCTAGGGAGCCCTTCAAGCCTTGAGCAGTTTCCAAGATTCAGTATGACAAGACTAGATAGATACTTAATGGATGAGGGCAATTCACTGATTGCAATTCCATCTAGAGATAACTCCTCTATGTTACAAAAAAGCTTCGGAAAACTCATGAGATTTGAGCAGCCAAAAAGAATAAGCTTTTTGAGAGATTCCAAATGAATACTTGTGGAAAGACTCGTAAGACTTCTGTAATGTTTTAGATTTCGGGCAATAAGCTTATTCAGATGACGTATAGATGAGTAAGTCTCCAATAAACTTGTACAACCTTGGAAATTCAAGCTCTCATGATTTGTGGCCAATGAAAGACCTGAGATTTCAGTTAGATGCTCTGAATGACTTAGATTTATACTTTTTAAATTAACAAAGCGCTGCAAACATTTATTTAAAAAAAAAAGAAGAAAATAATTAGCATATATATCTATAATTTCCTAATAAAAGAGTAATTACAATATAAATACTGAGCTATACCTGGACAACCTTCCACATTTGTTTAATATTGCTGCGAGGTATTTCAA
The DNA here is from genome assembly GCA_030449925.1 of Citropsis articulata. Lineage (NCBI taxonomy): Eukaryota > Viridiplantae > Streptophyta > Magnoliopsida > Sapindales > Rutaceae > Citropsis > Citropsis articulata. The sequence continues at coordinate 1,487,669 of JASUUH010000096.1, read as the reverse complement.
GCGAAACAAGATTTTTTAGATGAATAATTAAAGACAATGTTTTGAATGGACATCCATGCCACTCAAGACACCTCAGCTTAGTGAAAATACACTCCGGACCTTGAAATTTATGTACCTTATTTATGTTCTCTCCATGGCGTGAGCTATAAAACTCTAAAAATCTCAGTTTGTACATTTTTTTTTTAAAAGTACAGTCATTTAAATATATTTCTTCAACTTTAGACATATCCAAGGATATTCCTTGAATTGCTTCGGTCCCTTAATAATCAGAAAGAAAACAAAAGTTAGCATCGAATTTATATAAGTTAAGTGCACAACTAGTATTATCCAGTCACTCAATAGCTAATCTATAAATTGACATAAAATAATGAAGGAATAACATAAGCAGATTATGCATAAAGTTTTCTGTAAAAATTGACATTGCATTTATGTACATATATATATTTTTTCCACTCACCTAATCCCCGTATATTCCTTGGAACTTTTATTTTCCATTGTTCTATTAATTATTATGACAATTATTTTTATTTGCGATGGTATTTTCTATACAATATTCCCATTTCTTCACACAATTTCTCGTAAAGATGCGAAATTGATTTTTGCAAGTTTTTCAACGCCATTCAGTATTTAAAATGGCAGCGTAAATGTACAAACTTACAGGATGCTTTAAACTTTTTCGACCCAAATTTTTTTAAACAAGGTGCACGGTGAGGCCGAATCTACATAATGCTTATCCATAAGATAAGATATTAAGTATGTATTCATGTTGATTTCATCACGAATATCTATAAAAGAAAAAATCACATATTCTGAATCAGTCGCTTTACGAGGTTAGGGAATTAGAAAAGCACGTATTCTGAATTAATCTCTTGATGGAGCTGACACGAATTTACAGTTAATCGCGACGGAGACTGTTTTTGAAAACACTAGCTTAAGTATTCCATATATTTCTTACTAATTCCACTTGCTGTAAAATATTAGTAAGTGTATGTCTCCAAGAGTTTTTACTGCTAAAAAGCAAAGCATCTTTAGTCTATTCCATGGTTAAGGCCACTGTTAATTGTATTGCCCACACCTCCCACACCAAATTACATTATTTGATTCTTATTCAACAAAAATTTCACCATGCTATCTACAACTAAAATTCGTGAAGAGAACAATCATTACCCCCTTCAAGCTCCTTACACGTACTGATTACAAACACAATTTGAATTTAATTAGGATTGTGGCTTTTACAAATCAACTGCCAGATTAGAGAAGATGATCATGCTATTTACTCAAAGAACAATAGTACACAAACCAGTTTATAAATCCGTAAGACGAACTAATTAATAATCACTCATCGCGGGGCATAGAGGCATTTACTATCTGCTTTCTTCGTGCACTGTCTAGTTTGATCACCCTTCTCATCTTTTACTTTCGATCGCCCTTACAAACCATCTTAGTCTTCTACTTGCAAATACCATGTATGCGATGGATAAGCCGATAATCACTTCAGATGCATAACCCATCTAAGCAAACTTCCAATCAAACTAACTCGAATCATCATCTCCTTCATTCAATCTTGCTAGTCTTCTAGTTGCAAATACCATGTATGCGATGGAAGTTTGTTAAGATGGGTTATGCATATGAATCATTTGATGATTAAAATTTCAGATTGCTAAGATGGGTTATGCATCTTAACCATTGTCTCGCAATATTTCCAATCACTTCAGTTGCAACATGCAATATTTCCTTAAATAATTTGATGATTAAAATTTAAACATGCTTGTGAAGAATAAAAGAAAACCTCATTGCTTCGAACAGAAACTCCATCGCTACACATTCATTCATAAAACTGACAGCTACAGATAAATGTTTTGGATGTATGGTGCAACTTTGGTGCCGGTTTTGTATGAAACCCACAAAAATTTTTCTACTAAAGTCAAGGCATTGTAGCTCAGAAGACTATACATACTTGCCGCGGTACTTTGGTTTTGGGTCTTTACTGAGTTTGAGATCGCCTATTGCAGTCAGCTGCGGATCAGCGGGAGCAAAGACAGAAGAATGAAGATTACCATCTTCCAACCACTTTAAATGGTTCTCTCTAAACTCCAAGTGTTTTCTCCTGGCGGTCTCTGCAATTTCCTTAGTGTACGGACCTATCTTCACCATTGTTAGCAGAACCCGACTGTAACGTGAGCTTAAGATCTGTTCAGAAGAAGCAACCAATTTAAAACATGGGTGCTCAGGGAAAGGGTTCTGCGTTGAATCTTCTCTTAGAACAGGGTAAAAATACACAAGCCTGCCACCCATTACCAGCATCCTACCAGCAAGGTCAAGCAAATCATGCACACACTCAGATAAGCAGTATGGAGCTGTTGATGGTATGTGGCCAACTCTCTTGTCATCAGGGACAGTGTAAGGATCCACGACTCCCTTTAGCAATTTTCGTCCACCAGATTTACGTCCACCAGCCCGCACTCCATAAGGAGGGTCACAGATTATGGCATCAAAGACCTAATCAACATAATATAACTTTAAATGAAAATATAGGATCCAGAAAAATAACAGTAATAATCAATTTATGTAACTTAAGAGTTCCAATCAATGATTAAATTTTTACCAAATGACACCATAAGGTTCTTAGGCAACCATCTTTCTTCTAATTTGTACAGCATTGGGTAAATAGCGGTCAACAACAGTTGAACAGACAGAAATTCATTTGTATCTGGTAAGTTCAGGCTTTTTAAAAATAAAACTGTCATTAAGCACCATCTGATACACAAATAAAAAAATTTTTAGTTGAACGATTTGATACTTCAAATTTAGTAAAAGTTTCATTTTTTAGTCAATAACATCAAAAAGGATATGGATGTTATGTTGTTAAGAACCAACATTACTGCCATAAAATCCTAAGAATTCGTCATTGCATAATGCCTCAAGTTAGTAAACACACATCAGTAAAATTTGCTGCAATTTATTGCATTTTACTTCAGTTAAAATTTTTGGGATTCTATTGTGAGATGATGTAATATATTCTTAACAGTCAGCAGCAAAATTACTGGCACATCATAATTGTTAAGAAATCAATTGAAAACTTAAGTAATAAAATCAACCAGAGTACAGACAGAAAAGGAACCACTTATTACACAGTACACACTGCAAGAGTAAAAATCCTCCCACGCATACCTCTTTCAAACCAGGACGCCAAGGTGGAAGGTTATTATCTGCCCTTAGCAAACCAATAGGCATTTGTAATCCATACTGCAGAAATATGAGAACGAGTACAGTGTCATGCAATTCTGATAAAATTATACAAACCATGGTCCACATTAACTTTTCAAACCTAAAGAATTAAGAATGAGCTATTATTATAAAAGGAGTATCAGTTAATAATGTCAAATGAGTTCACAATTGAATATTAATGACAATTCATCACTGCTTTTTGTGGTGTGGATAGCCCAGTGTTTAAAGTACGTCTTAAAATAAAATATTCCATTAAAAAAAATGCAAGGAAATGTTATCACAGCGAATATTCACCTGCTTAAAATTGCTCCAAACATTAGTATCTGGGCCACGCCCATCGCGGACAACTCTAATGTCAATATCTGCACCCTGACATATTAAAAACTGTTAAACAATAACTAAACCAGTTTATAGCAAGCACTAGTTCATAAAAACTCTGAAACAGAACTACCAAGTGAAATGTATTTCCAAGTAAATAATAGAGAAACAAGTGCTAACCATCGTCATTGCACTGAAGTGAGCTGCAGCAACAAGAATACTGCCAGTGCCGACAAAAGGGTCATAGACAAGTTTCCCAGGTTCAACCAATGCCTGGTTGGCCATTAAGAAAGCCATTTCTGCATCCATTGCTGTGGGGCCAAGATAATTGCGGCTTTTTAACTGATATGTTGGTATTAACCTCCTATCAGCAGCTCCTACTTCTCTACCGAAAAAGATTCTCCTTTCTGCCACTGGTGGGAGCCCATTATTCACTCCATAGTCATCAGTTTCTATAAGCCAAAACTTGTGATCTGGATTTTTCAAATTAACTCGACCCTGTAACATATTGATTACTCCTTTACTTTAGAGATGATAAAGAATACATAAATCGATTGCCATTAGAACTTAGTGACATAACCTATAATCCATCCATTCTAGAACTTTGTCTAATTTTGACTGGTAGAAACTTTCAGATATTTAGAAAATCTTGAATTTTTAAAGGGCAGGCTCTTAAAACTAAATAAAATAAATTATTCTTAACACCCACTCAAAATACGTTTCTTATCTTAATTTTTAAGATGCCAATTATATCATTTAAAAGATGGAACTTATAAGAATGGAAAAATATCTTCTACTGTGTTGCTGCCTGTAGTGGATTTAATTTTTATTTTTTATTTTTTGTTTTTATTATAATTATTATTTTTAAAAGCAGCAAACTTGCCACTTCAGAAAAACCATGCAGTTTACTACCGCAAAAAGAAATTGTTGATGTAAAAAAGGGAACAACAAAATTTTGAAAAGAAAAATTAGCAACAAGCTGTTGCGCCTGTGAGATGGTCATCCTAATTGTGAGAGACTATAATGGAGAGAGGTAAGTCCTAGAGGCTGTAGCAGGTCTTTTCCAAGATTTTGGGAATCTATCATGGTCATATGGAGGCAGCGAGAGAAAAAAAGCTGAATAATATCTTAAGATAGCATAAGAAAGAAGATGATTTGAAAGTACAAGAAGTTTCATATGTTCTAAATGTGTTTAACTGCTGTAATGATTGCTAAGTCATATATTTTGAAGTTGAAATCAATAGAGGTGGAAAAAAAAAAGATAAGGAAAAAGCGCATAGCAGCTTTGGACATTATACAACAAAGAAGTGCTCAAAATGCATCATAGAGGTAAATGACTAACAAAACAGAAACACAGCATGGTGTCCAAGGCAAGAGAACAGAAACAGAGCATACAATCAAGCACAATCATACCTCCTCTTCTGAATAAATAGAAAGATACCCAATTTGCGAAAAAAGGGAAAATAGTATTGAATTAAGACACACAATGAGCAAATGGTAAGATACAAAACAACGGACCTTGAAAGGAATATACGAAAGTCCTTTAATTCGATCATTTTGCTCCTGGAAGCTGAAGACTTTACCAAAGCTATCAACAGTAATCTTGAAAGTGGTATCAGAGCTCAAATACGGGAGCTTACGGTCTTCTGGGTAACTTCTAATAGCCTCCTCCAATTCTTCATAACTACTCCCTTCTCCCCAAACTTCATACATCCCCTTCACCAGTATACCTATAAGACAACATAATTAAATTACAATTACGTTTAAAAAAGAAATAATAATTATTAAAAATAATTAAGAAACTCACTTCGATTGGCAATGCTGCGAGCGATATCTTCAGAGGGAAGATTGACGAAATGGAAAGGAGAGTCAGGGTGGTGGTGTATTGGAAGCTTCCATTCTAAAGCATCATTGACACCGAAGAGGTAAGCTAATGATTCAACTTCTGGCTTCCTGTAATCTAACAGTCTGTGGAAAAACACGCACAGGTACCACATTTTTTTTTGTTTACTGTTTCCGTTGATCTTTCTCTTTGATATTTTTGTGCACGCCAACTGTTTGAAAGAAAGGTTGACTGAGAGAGTGACTGATTTGCCTTTGTGACGGCGGCAAGAAAGACGAGACTTCGAAGTCTTTGATATATTAGTTTGAATATTTGTGATTTTGAAAATTGAAACAGTTTAAAAATTAAGATATAATGCAAAATTTTGATTTTTTTTCTTCATACTTTTAATTTTCCCGAATGCCTTTGACATAATACTCATAAAGTTTTTTAATTTAAAAATATGCTCTCCAGAAAATTAATTACAAAGAAAAAGATAAATTAGAAATCCAAGCACATGCTTTGTAATATGAATGATGCACAGTTTTATTAATCGAATTTTTATTGATCATTATGTAGAATTTAATTAAAATATTGTATAAAAGTATGATCGCCAAGGAAAATGCTACTTGCTTTGGGTCAAATCCTGAGTCAAATTCCGAAAGTAAAATCAAAACAATTTTATTTTCATCCTCAGTTCCTAACAAAAGCAACCGTTGCCGTTTGACCCAGGCAAAAGCAAACACAAACGTCTTCCTATCATTTATTTGCAATAGTTTCTCATGTTGTGGCAATTTTTTTTCCTTAGCAATACTTTCTGTAATAGCAGTGCCTGGATCCATCTTGGTAACAGCAGCAGGAGGGACTAAACTTGTTGGCATAAAGCCATTGATATCTTCAACAAATGGTTGACTTACAAAACGACCCATGTTCCCCGAATCGGCCATATTAATATTGGAGAACTCAGGGGACGAAACAGCATCGAAGAAAGAATCCACAGGTGATGAAATATGTGATTGTGGACTAGAAGGCACGAGCTTGTTAAGCAGCTTTTGCAACTGGTCTTTTGCTTCATCCCTTTCTTGGTAAGCAACCTTAAGAAGATTGAGCAAGTTCTTGACTTCCTCCTTCTGCTTCTTCAATACCTCATTTGCTTCCATTTTTACTATCTCCAGTTCAAGGGATGTGTACAGAAGCTTCTGTTTCAGAGATGAGAAGCTCAGCAAAAGGCGTCGTTTTGATGTTGATTAAAACAAAAAAAAAATGTGCGAAACGGCAACATTTGCATTAGTTTCAGGGTTTGATCCGGATAAATAGCAGAACTCTTTCTCCAATTCTTGCATGAGAATAGAATTTTTGTTTTTAATTGGCTCAGTTTCAAATAATCTTTTTTAATCTAGCTTACATTTTTTTCCTTCATTTTTATCAATAAGATATTAATAACTCAAAATACAATTATCTCTAGAAACAAAATGTTCGTTAAGGATAGATAAATACAACTAGCAAAAAATTAAGTGAGTATTTATATTATATTTACTTTCAAGAGTGAGAGTGGGAAGTTTGAATTTTTTCCACTTCAGTTTTTATTTATACATTTTAAGTAAGGATCGGGAATCCCACTTCATAGACCCCACTTATTTTTAAAATGGGGAGTGGTGGTGGGACTCCCATGGGAAGAGGTGGGAGCACGGATAGGCAAAATAATTGATTTGACTAAAAAAATTTTGAGTTCGGGTTGGATCGAGTGAAAACGTTACTGAATACCCGATCGGGTCACAAAAAAAAAAAAAATTACACACGCACACGGCACACACCACAGCCACTCACACACACAAAATCACAACTCACAGTCTCAACTCTCACACACAAAATCACAACTCACCCACTCATAAGTCACAAGTCACAACACAAACACTGAAAGAAACACCAAACACACTCACAGTCAGTCACGGACTCACAGCCTCACACACAGTCACACACACAGGCCACGCCACAGCCACTCCACTCTCTAGTCTCCACGGAACACAGAGCACACACAGCCAGTCAGCCGCGCCGCGATCTGCTGCCTAGTGCCCGCTGCCCACTGCCGCAATTTGCTCCCCACATCTTGCTGCAGCGATCTGCCTACTTCCTACTGCCATGATCTACTGCCTCAATCTGCTGCCACCTGCCGTGTTCCACCGTTGGCTGATCTGCTGCTCCAAGCCTCCAAGCCCAAGGCCGAAGCTTCCAAGTTCCAACTGGACCAACCCGACCCGATTTCCTCCCACTCTGCCCCGAACCGATTTGAAGCTTTAACTTTCAATTTTCAATTTCAATCTTTCATGGTATATTATATATTATATAGTTATATATGCTTCCTAGTTATTGCTTAATTGGTTATTTATTATGTAATTGATTATTGTTTAATTGTTGTAAAATTGTAATTATGTATTTTTAAATGTTAGTAATAAAATCAAAGAAATTGATGTATTTATGATTTTATTATGAATAATTTTTTATTAATTGTTAATGAATAACAAAAATTTTGTTAATTGTTAAGAATTATATCAATGTTAATTGATAATTGTTAATAATTTTTAATAACAATTAATAATTGTTTTTTAATGAATAAATTAGGAGATTAGGTAGATTAAATATTAAAATTAAACATGATGTTACATATATCTTGTAATTATAATATGTTATTGTGTTAGATTACGTGCACTTGTGCAATAGCTTTAAACCTTCAACCTTAAAAAATTAATTCCCACTATGGGAGTGGAAATCCATTCCCACCATTTCTTTTTTTATTTTTTTTATTAAATTAAATTTAATAAAATAAAATAAAATAAATATTGTTATTATATTTAACTAAATAATATTTAAAAAAAAAAGTATACCTTTCAAAGATTAACTTGAGAGCAAATACATGATGTCGGTTGGAAATTCATCCAGCCATATTACAGATTCTTTTCTTTGCAGGGCTACCTTAGCCAAAGCATGAGCTAAGCCATTACAACTTCTAGGGACATGCTGAGTTTTGAAGTTCTGGAAAGTCTTCTTTTTTTCCAAAATTTCAGAGATCACCTAGAAAATTTCAGACATGTTTCTTGACCTCTTGTTAACTAGTTCAACTACTTCTAATGAATCAAATTCAACAATTCCATCAATAACACCAATGCTTGATGCTACCTCCAAGCCCCACTCCATGGCTGCAGCTTCAGCCATTGCTACACTACCAAAAAAACTTAGAGGTTTTAATAGCAGCAGCTTTGCATTTTCCATTCGAGTCTCTAATCACCACCCCTAGGCCTGTCACTTGTTTCTCAACATCCACCGCTGCATCTACATTGATTTTTAGCCAATCCATTGGGGGAGGGCACCACTGTTTATGCTCCTTTGCCCTCAGACTTGCAGTATAGATCAGTTCAGGTTGTTTGACTTTCCTAAAAGACTCTACAATAGATTATGCTCGTGCCACTGCTCTACTTGGATTCTCTATTTTTCCCTCCAACAACCATTTGTTCCTTACATTCCAAATAACCCATAGTATGGCAGCCACGAAAGTCCCTTCTATATTGGCATGCTATTGCGACAAGACTTATAGTAACCCAATTATATCGTGGTTGTGCTCCCTTTGTGAACCAACTGTTAGTTGAGAAGCTTTCCAGATCTTCCTTGCCATTTTGCACTCCAGCAGAGCATGAGAAATGGACTCCATCTTACAGCAACAAATTTGGCAAGTTAACTCCTGTAGAATTCTTCTCTTCCATAGGTTTCCAGCTGTTGGCAATAAGTCATGGGCTGCTCTCCACAAAAAAATTTTAATCTTTTCTGGTATTGCAAGTTTCCAAATAACACTCCATTGGGGCCTGGTAGAACAACTTGGATGGTCTGGGAACTTCATCTTCATAGCCACTTGGTAGCCGCTCTTGACAGAATATTATCCTCTTTTGTCGTAGTGCCATATCAACTGATCTTCTTGTGGCCTTCTCGGTAAAGGGATTTGAGAGATGGCTTCTGATCTTCTGCTCTGAAGTGATCGCATATCAACTTTTCTTTCCAATGTTGCTCGCTGTCAATTAACTCTGCCACTGTAGTTTCTCTAGCCATCGTTGGGGCTGAAATTGGCCTGAAGGTTGAGGGTCTAGGTATCTAGTTGCTCTTATACACCTTTACATTTTTCCCATTACCAATCCTCCACCTAGACCCTTTTTGGATCACTTGCCTCCCCCACAGAACACTTCTCTAGACAAAGAATGGTTTGGATCCCAAGCTTGCATTCATAAATTCGGTATGCTTAAAATACCTATCTTTAAAAACTTTTGCCACCAGCGAGTTTGGGAACTGCATAATTCTCCACCCTTGTTGCTAAACAAGGGCTTGATTGAAGCTTGATAGGTCTCAGAAACCCTGAAATACAAGTGTGTGCAACCCAAGAGGGGGGTGAATTGAGATTTTAAAAAATATGCTAAGCAAATCACACACCAATTAAATCTAATGCCTTAATCAAATTAAAAGCAATAAATTCAAGCAAGCATAATAATAAAGGAGTAAGGGAAGAGAAAACAAACACGATGATTTTTACGTGGTTCAATCCCGCCTACGTCACGCCTCCCACGGGCTTGAGGATTTCATATCCAAGCCTCCCAAGGCTTCAAATGTTTACAATTGACTTTCAGGTGTCGATGAACCTTCTGACAAAGATTATATCCTCAATCTCTGTTTCCAGCAACATGATTTGAAGATAAATGAATGTTACAACAATAAAACTCTCTTCAAGAGTGGATAAACAAAGTATAGCTCAATGATGACTCAATGAATGATGATTTACAAAATGGAAGCACAATATATGTTTTATAAACTTGTTTTACCTTGCTAAAGTTTTTAAAATGAAGTTGGAATAGAGTTTTTATAGTTAAAGCTCGAAAACTAGACGTTATAGACAAATTCCAGCGCCCAAGCGGCTAGCCGGAATGAACAGTGATGTTACCGTTATTTTTGAATTTTACTACAGTAACACTGTTCACGAAATTACAGTTTTGCCCCCAACACTTTCTGTAATTATACTATGGCCCAGAAAGTCACAAAACTTTTCAAATAGGTCCAATTTTGGACATCAAAATATTTGAATTACATTCGGGTCCTCCAACTTTCATAAATTATAATATGACCCAAATTGTTTCAAACCTTTGTAAATAAATCCAAATCTGAATTTATAAATAATACTTATCATTCCTAAAACTTTTTGAAATTATGCAATGGCCCAACATGTAATAATACTTTTCATAAAAGTCTTTTTAAGTTTTAACATAATCAACATAAATGTTAAAGTTCTCAAAACCTTTCACTTAGGCTCTCAATCTTTTATAAGTTACAATATGGCCCAAAACGTTTCAAATCTTTGCAAATAGGTTTAAATTCAAAATAATATTTATTAAAATCAAAGATTGTAAAACATTTTCATTTTAATCCAAATTGCTCAAATCCACAAAATACTTTTATCTTAAAAATAAAACATTTTGGTTTATAAAAAGTAATAATTTATTAAGCAAAACTTGAGCTTCTTAAATGCTAAATCATGCATCAATTAAATCATACCGGCTTTACAAGAAATTGTCGCAATAATTTATCCGTTGAGCTTTAACTTCATTCTTGATTTCGTCGTTGTCCGTTGAGTGTCTTGAGCTTGATTTCACTTGATTCACTTGCATAAATATTATCCTTAAAAAACTAGTGAACTTGTAAAATACAATATTTATTAACTCATTTAAACACATGTTTGTTATCATCAAAATTACATAATATGTAGCCCTTTAGGCTAACAAACCCAATTCACCCCTAGCCTTTGCATAACTCATTCTTTCCCACTTCGCCCAATGAATACTTTTCTTCTACTGGTCTGTTCCCCACCAGAATTTAGCCACTACTCTTTGGATATCTTCAGATAGCCCCATGGGAATTTTAAAGACACTCATGGCATAAGATGGGATTGCTTGTGCAACAGCTTTAATTAGCACCTCCTTACTACCACTTGAAAAATACTTGTGCTGCAAACTATATATTTTGTTCAAAACTCTGAGTTTGATCTCTTTAAAGAAGCTCTTAGTCTTCCTCCCTATCATTGATGGTAGGCCTAAGTACTTTTCATGCCGAGACACAACTTGCAACTGGAAAATGTCTTTAATGGCTGAAATCTGTTCATCCTTGGTGCTGCCACTAAAGAACATAGATGATTTTTCAAAATTAAAAATCTGTCCGGAAGCTTTGCCATAGCACTCAAATAAAGCTTTTAAATGTTTGCAATCTTATACTGTTACTCTGGTGAAGATTAGGCTGTCATCCGCAAATAATAAATGGGAAATCTTTGCATTTTTGCCAAACTGAATTCCATGGAGAAGCTTTTGTCGTTCAGCCTGCTCTAGTAAGCTTGAGAAAGCCTCAGCACACATTAGAAAGAGGTAAGGGAATAGAGGGCACCCCTGCCTCAGCCCCTTTTGGGGATGAATTGTCCTTGTGGCCATTCCATTGATAACAACTTAAAAAGAAGCTGTAGTAATACATTGCATGATTAGTTCCACCCATTTACTAGAGAAGCCTAACTTTAACATGGTGTGCTTCAAAAAGTCCCACTCCACTCTATCATAAGCCTTGCTAATGTCTAACTTAAGTGCCACTAGCCCGTGTTTTTTCCCCCTACTGTGTCTAATTTTATGCAAACACTCATAACCGACTATAATATTATCAGTAATCAAACGATTAGGAATGAATGCACTTTGAGTTGGAGATATGACTTGATGGAGGATGTGTTTCAATTTATTTGCTATTGTTTTGGTTATAATCCTATAAATGACATTATATAGGGTTATCGGTCTGAATTCTGTTACCCTCTATGGTTTGGGAATTTTTGGGATCAAAGCAATGTATGTGTGATTAAGTGGAGTGATTGTACCTCTGTCATTTAGTATGTGAAGGCAAGTAGAGATGACCCTTTGTTTTATTGAGCTCCAGTGCTTATGAAAGAAAGCCGCTAGCAATCCATTGGGTCCCGGAGCTTTAGTTGAACACATTTGGGAGAGTGAAATTGCTACTTCTTCCTTCGTGAAAGGGCTGTCCAGGTGATTATTCATCTCCAAGTCCACTTTCGGATTCAGTCATGTAAGCACAACCTCTATTTGTATTTTTGATGGCCTGGATGTTGCAAAAAGATCTTCAAAGTACTCGCAAAAAAGCTTTTCGATCTCCTCTCTATCTTCAATCTAGTTATTCTGTGAATTTTTGATCCCCCATATTCGATTCTTCCTTTTCCTAGAGGACGCCTTTAAGTGGAAAAACTTCGTGTTTTTATCACCTTTCTTCATCTAGTCGCCCCGAGATCTTTGCTTCCAATACACTTCCTCATCTAACAGCAGCCGTTCAATCTGATTTTCAGTATGTCTAATTTCATTCACTTCATCATGTTGTTTAAATTGGCATTTCATACTTGAAAGCTTACTTTTCAACTGTTTCAGCTTCTCTTTTCTACCATCAAATTCTTTCTTACTCCATACCAACAACTGGACCATTGAATTATCAGATGCCTTCTTGAAAGTTTTAACAGGATCTCCCTCACTCCAGCTTCCACAGTTCATCCACTCCTGTTACACAGTGCTTTTGCAAGGTTCATACGAACTCCACATATCCTCATAGTGGAATCTTCGACAAGATTTCTTTTGAGCCGTGTCCTCTTTTGCATTTCCAGCATAATGGGGCTGTGGTCTGAGCACCAGGAATTCAGATTGGAAACACTTAGCTCGTAAGGGGTTTGCTCCCAATCCTTACTCCCCAGGAACCTATCTGGCCTTTCTTCGATCAAATGGGGTCTATATATCTTATTGGACCAAGTAAACGGGTAGCCTTAACATCATAAATCTACCAAGCTACAGTCATTGATTGCTTCTCTAAAATCAACCACCATATTCAAACATTTATCATTGCCCCTTAGTTTTTCATTCAAGTTTAAAATCTCATTAAAATCGCCAAAGCACAACCAAGGATAATTAAACAAACCTGCCAACCTCCTTAATAACGTTTGGGTATGCCTTTTTTACATTGATTCTGGGTGGCCGTATATACCAGTGCATCTCAATTTCTTCCCATTTACCCCACTAACCACTGCATCTATATGATGATTGCTGTACGAAACAATGCTGATATCACAATCATAATTCCATAGCAAAGCCAAGCCGCCCCCCATTCCGTTTCTTCTACCACTAAAACAATGATCAAACCCTAGAGTTTTCCCCACATTAGTCATCTGCACAGGCTTCATCTTCGTTTCACAAACAAAAAGAATCTGAGACTTGTGCTCTCGGAGAATGTCTTTAATGGTTAGGAATGTTCGGGTATGCCCCAAACTCCGGACATTCCAGCTTATGATTTTCATTGTTGTCGGCGGAGGCTGGATCCATTCACTGCAAACTCCATCATCTCCATCATTTCCAATGCTGCTGTATCCCAACTTAGCTTGAGCTTAGCTGAGGGGGAATTTTCTGGTACTCGAGTTGAAGTGCCTTGAGTTGAATTTCCTGGGCTCTACTAGATCATTACTCCTCTTATTCGTAATTCGGGCTTGATTTTTCCATCTCCTCCATTTAGCCTTTGACTTCTTTTTATATGCCTCATCATTCATCACTTCTTCATCCGAACTCATTTGAGCTGCCTCAATTGTATTGGCTGGTGAATTGTTGGATCCAGAGAGCTTGTTCAACATCTTTCCCTCCAAAATTTCTTTTTCTTTTCAGATTCCCGCTTTTTGACTCGAGTTTTTAGGATCTTTCTTATCTTCAGCTGCATCAGTCTGTTTTTTGTTGTCAGCTTGACGCCATTTCAGTTCCTGCCCCTGAGTCATTAATGTTTCCCGAGGCTCCTCTGCCGCGTGTTTTAATCCTATTTGCAAACTACTTTCTTCTTCCTGGTTCTGGATTGACCCTGCCCCGTCTTCTCCTTTCAGGTTTAGGTGTTGAGGATGGTGGGTGCTTGTGTTCTTCGAGTCCACCACTTCTTTTGGTGATCTTCTTTGCTCCCTGTTTTCCTTTTCCCTATTCCTCTGACTTCTCATTCTGTCTACCAGTGGGGCTGCTTTTAACCAGGCCTTATATGCCATCTCCTCCTTAGGTTGGCCTCTATATTCTGCGCACTCTCTGTACTGATGCCCAATGAAGCCACAACAAAAACAGTAATCTGGTAGCTTCTCATAAATAACTCCAATTGGAATTTCTCTTCCATCTTCTTGTTGAATCTTGATAATCTTCTTCAGTCACTTTGTAATATATATTGAAATTCTGACTCGCACATATTCGCCAAAGCAGTCTCCGGTTGCATCCGTTGCCACATCTTCCACTTTCCCAATTTTAGAACCAATTTTCCGAATTATGCTAGTGTCCATACACATCAAAGGCACATTATGCAGCTGTACCCAAAATGAAACATGTGAAAATGGCTGTTTTGTAACATTGCCTATACCGCTTGGTTCTTGGAGTACAATAAGAGCATGATCGTAATGCCATAGTCCTCCGTTTAATACTCGTCGTTTATCTTCCTCTAAAGAAAACTTGAACATAAAGACTTTATTCCGGAAGCTTTCAACTTTGACTACCCCTACTGGACGCCAAGCTTGTTGTAATGTTGTTCTTACACCTTCATGACTAATGCTTCTGGTAGTAAGGATTTTGCCCACTAAGCAGCCTGCCACAATCTTAGCTTCTTTTTCCTTTATTCTACCCCCAACAATAACTTTGTCTTCGTCTTCTTCTTCGAGCGTTATCGCACTACACTTCTTAATTAATTCGTCAGTTTCCATTCTTTTAAAGGCTTTAAAAGGCTTTAATGAAGTGCAACCACCTAAGCCACTTGACTTCTCTCCCGAGCTTGACTCTTCACCCCTATTTCTAGACACTCTCTCCCCTTTTTGGTTAAAGCTCTCACCCGCCCTTCAGACCTTTCTTGAGACAGCTGATTTGGTTGAAAGACAGGAAAGAAAAGAAAACTGAAAAGAAAACTATGCCCAATTGGTGAGCAATTTCCCAGACCATAAAGGTCCAACTTTTGCTTCCATTCAGTGTTCTCTCATACAGAGAGAAAGCACTCTTGAAGGAAGATGATCCGCTTACAGTTAACTAAATAATAATTGGTATTGAGTTTAAGTTAAAATTACTCAAAAATATTATTATTATATTAATAGAGATTAATAATATTACTATATACTATCTTTATTTGAAAATATAATATTATTATATTTATTTAAAAATAATAATATCATATTTATTTAATATTAATAATAAATAGTTTCGTCTAAAAAAATATTAATTTTGTACTAAAGAATATTATATTATTATTTAATATAATTATATTAAATTTAAATACTATTATATTTATTTAATATAATTATATTAAATAAATTTAACATAATTACATTAAATAAATAAAATAATGTTTCATTTTATATTTACTCCCCTTTTATTAAATTTAAAATAACTATATTTAATAAAATAAAATAAATAATATTATATTTATTTAAACAATATTATTATATTTAACTAAATAATAATTTGGTTTGATTCTAAGTTAAAATTACTTAAAAATAATATTATTATATTAATTGAGAATTAATAATATTACTATATTGTATCTTTACTAGAAAATATAATATTATTATATTTATTTAAAAATAATAGTATTATATTTATTTAATATTAATAATAATAAATAGTTTATTTTAAGAAAATATTAATTTTGTACTATGTTAATAGTAAAAATGTTTCATTTATGTTGCCCTTATCAATAATTTTTAATTTACATAATTAAAATTAAAATTAATAAAAAATTGTGATGTACATAATTAAGAATATTAATAATTATTATAAATTTACAAATATAATAACATAAATGTTTATTCATCAAATATATTTTTTATTAACTTTGTAATTAAAAACTATAACTCTTTAAATAAGGCTAAAATCATAATTTGAAACTATTTACTCACAATTCAAGACAAAATAAACACATAAATTAGATTCTGATTTCCATTCCATACTTCCATTCAAGTGTAAGTAAATAACCTACTCTCACTCCCACTACACACTCCCAATCTTAGAATTCTTACTCAGAATTCCTACTTCAATCCATTCCAGTATAAGTAAATAACCTACTCTCACTCTCACTACACACTCCTAATATTAAGATTCTTACTCCTCAAAATTCTCACTCCAATATCTTAGTGATTTAATGAGACCCATGAGTATATTATTTTGACATTTTTTTAAATATATATTTGTTAAATTTTGTACTAGTTATTCCCGTTCTTTTGCTTTTCTAGTTTTCTTCTCCTATATGGGAATCCCACACCTAAATTTCAAAATGGCAATTGTTACAGTCACTAATCCTATTTTATATCATCATTTTCTTGGGGTAAGCACTTCATCAAGGAGCAATCATCTTCATGCATAGCTGGCTCGAGTTTTTTTACATGCGTATTATTACATTTACCTAAACAAATTTCATTTATAATATCTTTTATGACTTTTATTTATCTGTAAATGGAAGCAACAAATGCCCTCCTCCCATCAACATAAGTCACAGAAAAGAAAAAAAAAAAAATGTTTTGACGGGGCAATCAAATACAAAAATCCAAGTGAAATCAATCTGTTTTACAGGTGATTGATTGTACACCACCTTCGCTTACATACACAGCAAAGACAACACTGCAGCTTTAAGCCAAGAAAGCCAAAGCAAATACACCTAGTACCAGTATGTTCTGTATCTTCAACGTAGTGTACTTCTGGAGACAAAGAAGATTGTTGCTCCTGCAGACGTTATACATACTTGACAAGGGTTACAGACTTTTCTAAAAACATAATCCCATCGATTTATTGAACTGCAAATAAAAACACAAATACAACTGTAATGTTTTACTTCGTGGTAGAGAATTGAGGAAACAACCTAAAATTTTATTATTTTCTAGTCAAAACAACCTAGAATTGATTTGTAAGCAAAATAATAACATATTAGAAATGATCAAAAGAAGAAAATTAAATTGATTTTCCATCTGCGACGAGCAAAATGATGATAGTCTCTATGGTCCATTCATTTTAATCACATAAACATGTATTGATGCAAATCCATTGGGTTGCAATTGTCCCTTGTCTGAATGCCCATTGCCCAAGTGTTTTAAAGAACTTTGACCTTGTCAAACAAACAGAACAAAAACACAGAAGAAAGACAGGAAGTTGAACCACATGCATACAGATAGAAGATGGTTGTCTATCCATGCTATAGGCAATAAATTGTCAAACATTACGCAATAAAGATATTAAGGTTTTGATTAATGGAACAGAGTTTTCACAAAACCTATTTTGCTTTAACTTTCCTAAGGGAAAAATATTACTTGCCTTTCAAAATCATTTGCAATTTGTTCAATTACCCTGAAGCTAATTCCTCAAAATCAATATTGAAAAGAAATAATAAATAACACTATTTGTAAAATCATAGCAAATCCTGCAGTTGTCCATGCATACATTTTGTTTGTTATCTCATTTCTTTCTTTAACAGCCAAAGATCATGAAGTTCATTTACAGAAATGTAGATAAAAGGTAACACTAAAGTATTTCAGAAATGAATTTACCTTGTAGACGTGTATCTGGGTTATCATGTGGCAACATTGACCTTCATCCCATATGCACCCTTGTGAGCAGAGAACTAGAACGTCCAAGATTAATGGGTTCAAAAGTGAGGGAGGCAGGACATTCTCTGAACATCCTTTGTTAACGGAGAGATGTCTAAAAGAAGTGTGAGTCTATGCATTCCCCACCCAAATAACAGCTTACTGATCTTGAGATCTCTGATTCTGCATGGTGTAAAGGCATGTCGAACACTCATCTTTCAATTTCTGCCTTCCTAGAATTGCCAATATTACAATTCCCAGCAACAACATGTTAAGGTTTCACTTGCCATTTAAGTCAGCCTCCTTGGCCTCTCGAACATCATCTACAGTCCATCTTTAAACTGTTGAGTGTATCCCATGTTTACAACTTCCACTCATATAGAGCAAATGCTTGGCCCATTAAAAAAAAAAAAAAGTGCTCAGATTGTCCACTCTTTCCAATGAATCAACATCAGAAATTTTGAGATGTCATAGTTAACTGAGGCTCCCCATGTCTTGACACAATTTCTTTAGAGAACAATACCTTTCTACTACAAGTGTCTTCAAACTTTAAAGATCAAGACAATCATAGATGTTTCCTATCTCTAATTTCATCTAGAAGCTCTGATATATTTCAAAGACAATACGCCTAACCGCGGTGATGTTGATAACAAACCTAACACCAGCATCATAAGTGGTGCTCTCTTCCTTCCTATTTGAATTCCAAACCCGAAAGGGAAGAAAGGGGTCAGCCAAACAGCAGTCCACTTTGTACATTTTCTGAGACAGACCAATCAGGCATTTAGAAAGGATCAACCCCAGAATTGTGTTCAAAATGGCAGAACGCCAGATGTGATCAGCATCGAGGGGATTATCCCCAGTGTTGGGATCAGCCCTCTCAAACTCCCAAAGTACTTCCCAACCATCCTTTTTGCAGAATCTTTATATTGGTCATCCGCTACATCATAAAAGACTTCAAACTTTCTAATACTATCTTATTTAAAATAAATGGTTTTCGATAAGTTTGCATTACTTATCAACCTCATATTTCCTAAAGCATTTTTGCTCAGCAGCCTAAATCTTTATATTGATCATCTGATGTGCTTCGAACTTTCCAAAACTATCTTATTTAAAATAAATGGTTTTTAATAGGTTTTCATTATTTATCAATCTGCATATTTAGTCAGCAAATTGGATACGCTTGCTCCACGTAACCAGTCACCGGTAGATAGAAGGCCACTCAAATTTGCTAATTGCGCAAGATCATGGATAAGGTCATGCATCTAAAATCAAAACATATACTAATTGATTATTAAAAAATTGACCTTAAAATAAGACCAATTCTTATTTGACTGTTGAAAAAATGACCTCGAATATCTTTTCCAACTTAAACAGTCACTGAATAAGAAACTATCCAGGTGAGACGCCACCCAGATTTTCATTGCCAACACCTCCCATACCAATCACATAAATCGCATCTTCATTTACCAAAGCCCCGGAGTTATCTTTCAAACCAAAATCATTCTTGTCCATTACAATATC
The DNA here is from genome assembly GCA_030449925.1 of Citropsis articulata. Taxonomy (NCBI): domain Eukaryota; kingdom Viridiplantae; phylum Streptophyta; class Magnoliopsida; order Sapindales; family Rutaceae; genus Citropsis; species Citropsis articulata. Next base: position 1,468,098 of record JASUUH010000096.1, on the reverse strand, counting down.
TAGAAACAGTATTTCATTCATCTCTTTTACAGATCGTGGACTCACCACCACCAAACAATTACAACAAGTAGGTATGTGTTTTCCAAACAACTACAACAAGTAGGTATGTGTTTTCTTACCTTATTTGAAGGAACTGGGTTGAGCGTCAAACAAAAAACATGTTCACTAAGCTTCATTTGCGAACTCATCCAGCAAATCATTCACGTCGCAACCAGAGCTCGTCGAAAGGAGACTGTCGAAATTACGTCTCCCATTATAGACACGGGAAAATCATACAAGTCAAAATAATGTGATCGACTCTCACCGACATTATTATTATGCAATCTATTCTAAGAGAAATGTTATGTTACCAAATTACCCTTGATTTGTAAATTTTGTTTTTCCTACGGAGTGGAGTATTATTGTCATTCAGTACATCAGATTATATATTACATTAGGTCAGTCAATATAAATACTTTATTCATAATTTTAAATTTATAAATAATATAATTATTCTTTATTATAAACCTCAGGACAGTAAGCAATTACTTTCAATTGGTTGAAGTGTTTTTATATTATTCCAGCTTGAAAGGATAATTTCTCATAAATCCAAGAGGAGTTATTGAGTAGAGTATCACTTGAAATTAATAAATTTAAATTGATATCTGATCTATCTCAATATTCCACAGTACTTTAATGTATGCACACATTTACAAATACTATTGAATAATTAAGAAAACTCAAGTTCTTTGTATCTCAATGAAAGTTGCAACATATATTTCACAGAGTCCATCGGAAAATTATTAAAAAGAATAAAAATGTAAACCATACGTTTCACAAGCTACACAATACGAGAAATGGATAAATGTCACTTGTTTCTTTTGAACATGCTATCAAAGGATTTTGTTTATACCGAATAAGAAAGTTAAAAAATAAAAAATAGAAGAGGGACAAAAATCAAGAATTCTTCAATACTGATAAAGCATCCTTTGTCGTAGTTGAAATAACAGCATCCGAAGCATTTGGCAAGTAGTAATATTTTCCTGCAAAAATGAATTTTTATTTGTGTTAGTCGCATATGAATCCAGAAAAACCAGCAGCATTCAAAGCAAACAAACAAACCTTGAGCAACTCTCGCAATCTCTTTGGCAAAACCAGTAGAAACAAATTTGTTTTCTGTGTCGATAACTAAGAGAGACATCCCCGCTTTGTATATTTTCCCAGCGACTTCAAGAATCTCATCCTTCATCAAACAAAAAGATGTAACAATATCAATTAGTTCCAATATTTAATTTCGAGGAATGTCTTCTAACGTTAGCATGCCAAATCTTATTTGTATGGGTGATCATGAATTGGTTGAACAAGTATGCTCAAGTTCGAAATAAGAATCACAAGAAAATATGATATGATAAAAATAAAGATCGTCTCATTGTGATGAAAGTTTGCAGCCAGTCAGCAAAATGCATTGATACTGATAAACTAAGCGTACACTGTGGTTCTCATTATTTACCTTCAATTCTTGCGATGAAGGTCTAGGGGCATCAGAAGCAGTTGCTTCAGGATCCGTAGATCTTTTCAGGGATATATTAGCTCTGCCATCTGTTATTGCAACAATCATTATACGCCCAACATCACCACTCTTCTCCGCATTTAGCCCAACCCTGACGGCCTAAGCATATTAAAGCATTAAAAAATCAGAAATGATTGTCTATAGTTAGAAAATTGGAATACAAAATGCCAAAATTCATAAAACTTGATGGTAAAAGAACAGCTTTAAGCAGGTACCAGAAGGGATGGAAAATCTTAGAAAGAGAATAATTGCTTGGTACACTAAATAATAATCAACAAGTTGGTTATCCAATAATCAGAAGGGAGGTCATTGGCAACATTTAGACATTCATCAATAGTTTCTGACAATAAAGGCCACAAAGGTCTTAAGAATTTCTTTGTCAAGATGCCGCAATGATGGGGTTTAACAGATCTACACACCATTGATAAACCATGAGCTAGAGGAGAACCACCGCCACATGGAAGTCTCTCTAGACGTTTCCTTGCCATTGCAATTGATCTGGAAGGAGGCAAAAGGACTTCTGCAGAGTCTCCTCGGAAAGGAATAATGGAAACCTACTTAAAATTACCAGTAAACAAGACCTGAAATTAGTTAACAAATAAATATGTGCAACAGAGGCTTTTGTAAAGCCAAGTTTGGAGCTTTGCTTATTTTCAGAACTGCATGGAAACGATAAAATGGATCATTGAAAGAAAAATAGTCAAGGAAAAGAAAGATTCACATTTTTTTTTTCTTTTTTAACCATGCATCCCTCCCATCCCATCCCAAATTAAAGATGTCCCTTTGGGATTGAACCCTTGCCGTCTTGCTTTGACAGCAAGTGATAAAATCAACTAGGCCATCCTTTCGGGACAAAGGAAATTCAATTAACCAAGGAGAAATTAATTGATTCTTTGCTCTAGCGAAATAAAGTAATCAATGGAAAGAGAATATTGTTTAATCCAAATACTGAATAATGTGCAGTTTGAAGTTACCTGATCTCTGCTTGTATAACTCTCAGCAAGTAGCTTAAGTGCTGCACCTTTGGCATTTTGCATTCGGTTGAGTGCCATGCTCCCACTTGCATCAACCACAAATATTACCTTCCACAAACAGTAATTTGAAGAACTCAAATGTCAAATGCATTAAAAGTTGCCAGCCCTTTTCCATTGAATCTATTACTCTATTTCTCACACATGAACAATAAAAATAAATGAAACAAGCAGAGTCAACTATGAATGTAATTAAATTTGGACTAAGCCCCACAAAATGAGATTATGGTCCGCTTCCTCACAAACCAACATACAGGTTCAATTATTTTTTTTCCATGGCAATTGAAGGCAGCTAAAAACAGAAGACGAAAATATTGATATACTGGCATATAACAGTTGTTGAAATTATGAAGCATCAACCAGAATAAAATATGCAAGATGGTTTTTGCGGGAAAATCAGCTTCATTCTTTTTCCTTTTTCTTCCTGAAATGGTAAAAGTATTAATTGTAGAATAAGCACTAAGAACATCAAACCTACCAATGCTCCTGCTTTCCTTGCCATTCTTTTTGCCCTCATGTCAGTTTTCTCAACAAAAACTTTCCTAGTTTTTTGAGTGTCCCTCTCTCGACGTAGTTTTTGATATGGTGCAGCTGCTCTAAGTGTTGCATCAACAGCTAATCTCTTAACAGGACCCTGTGAAAGATATGGAGCTTACTCAGACTGATGATGTGAAGTACGTATGAGGAAAAAAAGTTTAGAAAAACATAAAACACTACTAGCCAATCAACTGGAAACTGGACTTACTGATGATGCACACTAAGGGTCCATAAAATTAACAAGGTCTCACTTCTCAGGAACAGAAAAGAAAAAAATAGGTTAAGAAAAGAGCACATGTATACAGCAGAAATTTTAATGTCTTATGCATGGTAGAAAAGAGGGAGATACGGGGGAATAAAGGGTTATAACCTTTGGGAGCATTGGCTTAATATATCGCCCTCTATCCTCCGAAAAGATTACATTCTTTGCTCTCCCAGCCTTACCTCGGCGTCTCTGCGCTTGTTGTGCGAAGAAAAGAAGTTTTTCATCAACCAAACCCCCTTCTGCATCAAAAATAAATTCTTCAGGCAACTGTTCCTGCTGTTGTTCATTCTCTTCATCATTCTCATCCTGGGAAAAAAGCACCACCATACTTCTTGATCTTAATATAAGGGAAATGGATGTAGGATAAAAAATCTAGAATACTGATCCATTTTAACAAACCTCCTGATCTTCCTCCTCATTCTGCTCCCCTGAATCTTGATTTTGCGGAGGGGGAGGTGGTGGAGGCTGTTGGTTTTGCTGTTCTGGTGGGGTCTCATTAATTATCGAACGAGGAAGAATGACCAGTTCCACCTGCATTAGATATATGTCAAACAAACAGTTTGTGTATGCTGCCTTTCTTTCTCTGTGTATTAGGATACCATCAATGACCAACAGACAATATGAAACAGCAAACTTTTCATCTATTGGGAATATATGATTGTACAAAAAATCTGGTACAATTATAGCATTTTTAACTTTTACTATCTACATGGATTCAGCAAGAAGCTCTGCAAACAACAGTATTTTGATCAAGAACAAAATTTTTCTAGCAGAAGGAAGTCTTCAGAGAAGGAAAAATATAGATAAAGGAAGAAGAATCGCCAGTGAACCAGAACAAGAATTTTATATTTGTATGGTACAAAATATGACTTTGATTCTGTTGAAACTTAAAAGGTCTGAGGTGGAGAAGACTCCAAATAAGTAATTACAGTGAAATTTCACCAACTATATTTCTTTTTTTTCTTTTTTTTTTCATTTTTTCAATCAAACATGCACCCTTCCAATATCATAATAGCTCAAGAGGTTTCCAAAATGGTTTTAAAAGACGCTGACTGGTTCTAATAATCAAGAATCAAAGAAAGTATAAACAAAACTAAGTCAATGAGCAGAAAGATAACTGGTGATCAATAGACAGTTAAAAAATGCCATGCCAAAACAATATTGAAAAGGTGCCCAGCGAGAAAAATATAAACACATAATAATTGGTTAGCAATGAAATATAAAGAACAATTTGCTTAAATGTTTTCATATCCCCAGTCTGCATATATTGATGATAGCCATTAGATTGGCCCAGTGGCTATCAATTCATTGTCTCGTGTGTAATGAAAGTAATAAAAGCAAGGAGATAAATGCTAGCTGACATCAGCAAGCGTTTTATGTAAAAGACAATAAATTGTGAGTTGTTGGCTCATTCCAACAGCTCTCATTATGCAATCTCTCATTTTAGAAAAATAGGAACATTCTATAAATTCTAAAATAAAAAATGTATTATTTTTGTTTGAGCCTTTTTTTTTTCTTTTTTTTTTTTTTGTGTGGTGTGCAGTGGAAATGCTGTGGGGGGTAATATAGCATTTTGAAAAAGCAAGATGCCTTTAAAAAGTATTAAGCTTCAAATGGATGTGCAAAGCCAATGGGCAGAAGAGCACGTGCATTACAATTTAGAAGAATATACTTAACAGCTTTTTTCAGGTCATCCACGTTAACTTTTTCACGTCCTTCCAAGGCAGCTAAGCATTTTGCAACCCGGGCTGCATATAGCTCTGCTCTGTGTCCCTGAAATTGATCAAAGACCATCAAAAGTTATGTAATTGCAGTCCAATAATAAAAGCAAATTTAAACGTTGACAATATCTACTTAGAAATTTTAAACAAACTGGAAATATTTCTATTGTAAAATGATTTAAAATTCAGTTGTGAATGGAGCAAAAGGTATTAACGCCTTTGTTGACGTGGTAACAATGGGGCACTCACTGATGAGCAGGAAGAGGAATTACTGAATTAGTTAAGGATAACTGCCTTTGACCAAGATTTGACCTTACACAGGTTTTGCTATATAAGAAGCTGATGTAACGGTTCTTTAACTCAGCCTAACTCTCTCTATAGGGATTGTAAAAGAGTGATCTTGGTATCAGTGTGTTAAGTGTAATCTTCTCTCTGATTCAGTGTAATTCTTGTCATGGATAACGAAGAATGGATCCTGTACTTGTTCATTGAAAGGGCACACTGCGTGCTGGTGCTGCTCTGATTATCTTTTCCTGATCAATGCTGTTTATATTCTGATCAGTTGCATCATCTGTATTCTTTTAAATTATCACCATGAAGGTTCTTATCTAAGCACAGGTGCTCAATAAATGGCAGAATGACACTGACCATAACAAATTCTAGAGATTCATAAAATTTTGAGCGAAAGTCATCTTGATAGTGTTCAAGAATTTTATAAAGCTCCGCTTCAGAAAGATCCTACGGTTTGGCCATTTCATGAAATTTAAAACAGAATTTACAGTATCAATGTCCAGACCTGGCAACCACCTCGAAGGGCTTCCAGAACCAGGTACTTCAACTGCTCCCTGCCAATGGTAACATCCTTCAAATACTCTCTAGCCAAAATGATCTACAACGCATGAATACATGCAAGCAATCACATTTTTGTTAAATTAATGAAACAGTTTCATTTTCATTATCAAAGAATACCATAAGTAATAAAAACTACCAAAAATGCATCAGAACAATGGTTAGGATTTTCATTTTAGTGATGTAAAATCAATGACTGCAAAAAAAATTTATGAATAAAATATGGCACTGACCTGACATATAATAATATTATTATCAAAGGCATAATACTGCAAAATGAAGCTAAGTTGCATAGGTACAAGAAATCTAATTATTATAACTACTTCCAGTATATTTTTCGGTTAATTTTTCCATGTCAAATTCCTTGGGAAAATTGTTCAAGCCTTTTAAGAGGCTCTCTGTTCATTTAAATTCTTATATTAACAAAGACAATTATCATAGAACAGCAACCAGATGAGGTGAGTGACCCGCCATAAACTACCACATAACCTGTAAATCCTATTTATAAGACCAGACTCCAAAGAAAGTCTTGACTTTCAATCGAGTGAAATTGTGGATGCATAAGATATCAATGCAAAGCTTCTAACTTAAAAGATAGTCGTTAAAGCAGAGCATACCTGAGTCTTTGCAAAGTCTGTTTCTTCCTCAACCATTTTAAAGACTTCATTACTACGTTCCTGAAATTGTGTAGCAATACCAACAGCGGCAACACGATCTTCAAAAGTCATTGGAAGATCTGCGCTGCAGAACAACTGTGCCATTGATGGAATGGGAAAGAGGAAACAAAGATACAAAACACATTCCATTTTCTAAAAAAAGGTATATACCTCAAATTAATTGCAATGCGATCTAGTAAATGTTCACGTACAACACCCTCTTCTGGATTATAAGTAGCAATCAAAAGTGGCTTGCACGGATGTTTGAAACTGATTCCCTCTCGTTCCACAGTATTAACCCCTTCCGTCAATACATTAAGAAGCAGATTACTAATGCCTTCATCCAAAAGATTAATCTCATCAATATATAAGACACCTCTATGAGCTTCAGCCAGAAGGCCAGGCTGGAAAACAGTTGTTCCTGTTTTCACGGACTCCTCAACATCAACAGATCCGATGAGTCTGTCCTCCGTGACTCCAAGTGGAATCTGTAGCAGCAATGTCCTAAGGTACATGAAGAATGAAAAAACTCTGAATTCTAAATTCTTCTGTCACAAAACACACCTGAACAAAAGGAGATCTAGCAATCTGAGTCTTCAAATTTCCAGCAGAATCATATTCAACTTTTTCAGCTAGGCCATCTTCCCACCTTCAAATGTTATGATCCAAAATATCAATCTTTGAAAGAAAAAGGCCATATATGTTCACATTATTTGGACAAAGCCGATAATAACTGTTGTAGATGTCAGCTGTGCTGTATTTTACAGCTGTGTGTTGACTATTGTTGTAGATGTCAGCTGTATTTTACAGGTATATATTGACTTAGATACCAGATTTTAGGAGATCTAATCCCTAATTTTCAGGGATACTGATTTGCAATATGCTAGCTATTTTTTACCATTTTTTTCCTAGGGTCTAATGTATATAAATAGGTATTCTTCTCTATTGTAAAGTATCAGAAAATTAAGATAATTCTTGAAGAAATCTGAATTTTCACATGGTATCAGAGCAGCTTTTTGATTTGAGCCTCTGAAATTTTCTCCTCTTCCAATTCTAAAGTCTCAAGCCTTCCAATGGAGAAGACAACAAACGCTGCACCAGAATCTGAGGTTTCCTCCAGTTCTGTAACAAGGCAGGACATCTCTTCGGTCCCCTTAGGTATCGAAAACCCCTCTTTGCAAATAACTCTGCACAAGTTAAATGGCAGAAACTTTTTTACAATGGTCTCAATCCGTTACCCTATTTCTTAGTGGCAAAGGCCGATTAGGGTATATTACGGGGGAAACCAAAGCCCCTGATGTCTTGGATCCTAGTTATCAGCAATGGGATGCTGAAAATTCAATGGTGCAAACTTGGTTGATCAACTCGATGGACGTGGATATTGGTAGGACTTATCTCTTCCTACCATCTGCAAAGGAGCTTTGGGAAGCCGTGACAGAAACCTACTCTGACCTTGGGAATGCGGCTCAACTCTTTGAAATCAAGTCACAATTACATGACCAAAAGCAAGGGAGTCTTTCAGTGACTCAGTATTAAAATTCTCTAAACAATATATGGCAGGAACTCGACCTTTACTATGAATCCCAGTGGCATTGTTCCAAGGATGCCATCAAATATAAGAGGATGTTGGATAAAGAACGCCTCTTTGATTTCCTTTATGGACTCGACAAAGAACTTGATGAAGTTCGTGGTAGAATATTGGGAAAGAATCCACTACCCTCCATCCGAGAAGCTTTTGCTGAGGTAAGGCGTGAAGAAAGTCGAAAGAGAGTTATGATGGGACTGGTGAGGGAACCTGAGACAGAGAGATCAGCGCTGGTGACCAAAAAGACAGATCAGTCAACTGACCAAAAGGGACAAAAACATGGAGAACGTCCCTACTGTGATTATTGCCACAGGAAAGGACATACTCGAGACTCATGCTGGAAGCTCCATGGAAAGCCAGCAGATTGGAAACCAAAACGCCAGCAGGAAGCAAAGGGAATGGTGACAGAGAAAACTAATCAGTTTGCCCTCACAAAAGATCAATTTGAGATGCTGCAACAGCTTCTCATACAAAATCAGCAAACAAAAGGAAATGACTTGACCTCATCTACCTATAATGTAATCCATACAGGTAACCCATCAGCCCTTAGCATCCAATCCCTTGAAAAAGGTCCTTGGATTGTTGATTCAGGGGCCTCAGACCATATGACAGGATCTTCTCAATTTTTCTCTAGTTACACTCCATGTCCAGGTAATTATAAAGTGAGGATTGCTGATGGATCATTATCCACTGTTGCTGGAAAAGGAACAGTAAAACTATCAGATTATTTGACTCTTTTTTCAGTTTTACATGTCCCAAATCTTAAATGTAACCTTCTTTCAGTTAGTAAACTTACCAAGGACACAAACTGTGTAGCTAAATTCTGTGGTTCTAAATGTCTATTTCAAGATCCAAACTTGGGGAGGATGATTGGGAATGTGAAGGAATATAAGGGGCTGCACTATCTCGAGAATAAAGGACCCATGAAAGGACATGGTCAGGTCTCTCAATATGAATTTGTTTCTTCTGAAATAATGTTGTGGCACTATAGGTTAGGCCACCCTAACTTTCCATATCTAAAAATCTTGTTTTCTTCCTTATTTAAGAATAAAGATTTGAGTTTATTATATTGTGATTTTTGCCAAATAGTTACATAGACACGTGTTCCATTTCTTGCCCGTAGTTATAAACCATCCCAACCTTTCTCCTTGATTCATAGTGATATTTGGGGCCCCTCAAGGGTCAACAAACTATCAAAAGCAAAATGGTTCATTACATTCATAGATGATCACTCTAGGACCACTTGGGTGTACCTTTTAAAGGAAAAATCTAAAGCTGGACAAACTTTTAAACAATTCCATGCCATGGTAAAAGCTCAGTTTCAAACTGACATTCGTATACTCCGTACAAATAATGGAACTGAGTATTTCAATTCTATTCTAGAGAGTTACCTATCACAACAAGGAATTATCCACCAAAATTCTTGTTCCGGAACGCCACAACAAAATGGGGTTGCGGAACATAAAAACAGACACCTTTTAGAGGTTGCTAGGGCCATTATGTTCACAACTAATGTACCAAAAATATATTGGGGAGAGGCCATTCTTACAGGATCTTATCTCATAAACCGTATGCCCTCTCGAGTTCTTAAATTCAAGACACCTATTTCTGTTTTTCTTGACAGCTACCCACAAAATCACCTTGTTACCTCTAATCTTGCACTCAAAACTTTTGGTTGTACAGCCTTTGTATATCTTCCGAGTCTTCAAACAACAAAGTTGTCTCCTAGAGCCATCAAGTGCCTGTTTCTAGGATATTCTCCTACCAAAAAAGGGTACAAGTGATATAACCCTCTTACAAATAAATTATTCGTTACCATGGATGTCAAGTTCTTTGAAAATCAGCCTTTTTACCCAAGTAATTCTCTTTAGGGGCAGAATTTGAAAGAAGATAAATCCTGAGATCTTCTTGACATTTTAGAACCTAAGATGCATAGTAATTCCAGCCTACAACCCAATCTGCCAAATACCTCCTCCCTCAGTCCAGACATTCATCCTAACCTACCCAACACCATAGAACTTAATCAACCAATAGTGTCACCAAGGAATGAAGGGATAAAAGCTAATTCACATTTGGAGGAACCTATAGGCGAGTTTCATGTCTATTCACGAAGGAAGAATAAAACTCAAGAGGTACAGCCACTTGTAGACCAAACAGAACCAAGATCTGAACTAAGGGAGGATCAAAACCCACCTACTGAATATGCTGAGAACGAAGCTCAGAAGTCCACAGATTTGCCTATTGCGATAAGGAAAGGGGTAAGAAATTGCACAAAACATCCTATCTACAAGTTCTTGTCATATGCAAATCTATCTAAGGAGTATAGGAATTTTGTGGCTAATCTATCTAATACCATTATTCTAAGAAACATCCATGAAGCCCTTGAGTCAAAAGAGTAGAAGAAAGCTGTTCAAGAAGAAATGGCAGCCTTAATAAAGAATAACACATGAAACCTTGTACCAAGACCTAAAGACAAGAGGACTGTGGGGTGCAAGTGGGTATTTACAATCAAATGTAAGGCTGATGGAAGTGTGGACAGGTACAAAGCAAGACTCGTGGCAAAGGGTTTCACACAAACCTACGGCGTGGACTACCTAGATACTTTTGCCCCAGTGGCAAAGCTTAATACTGTAAGGATCCTTCTCTCTCTTGCTGCAAATTTGGATTGGCCTCTCAACCAGTTTGATATCAAGAATGCCTTCTTGAATGGAGAATTGGAAGAGAAAGTTTACATGGATATGCCACCTGGTTTTGAAGAAAAAGGATCTGCTGGAAGATTTTGTCGGTTCAAAAGATCTCTCTATGGCCTTAAACAATCCCCTAGGGCCTGGTTCGATCAATTTGGGAAAGTCTTGAAGAACTATGGTTACTCTCAAGGGCAAGCCGATCATACTATGTTCTACAAACGGTCTAAAGAAGGGAAGTTAGCTATTTTGATCGTGTATGTTGACGACATTATACTAACAGGGGATGACAAAGAAGAGCTGGAAGGATTGAAGGCAAAATTGGCTTATGAGTTTGAAATCAAAGATCTTGGACCACTACGTTATTTTTTTGGAATGGAGGTAGCTAGAACAGCTAAAGGTATTCTAGTTATGCAGCGGAAATACACCCTAGATTTGCTAAATGAAACTGGCATGACTGACTGTAAACCTGCTGCCTCACCAGTTGAACCGAATAGCAAGTTAGGTCTTGAAGAAAATAGTGCACCCGTGGAGAGGGGGAGATATCAAAGACTAGTAGGGAGATTAATTTATCTTTCCCATACTAGACCTGATATTGCTTTTGCGGTTAGCTTAGTGAGCCAATTTATGCACTCTCCAAGAGAAGCTCACTTAGTGGCAATAAACCGGATACTTCAATACTTGAAGTCAACACCGGGAAAGGGACTTTATTTTGAGAAGGCAGAAAAAAGGAATGTAGAAGCTTTTGTTGATGCAGATTGGGCTGGAAACGTCATGTATAGGAGGTCTACAACAGGTTATTGTACTAAAGTGTGGGGAAACCTTGTAACTTGGAGAAGCAAGAAGCAAACTGTAGTGGCACGAAGCAGTGCAGAAGCAGAGTTTCGAGCACTAGCACATGCAGTATGTGAGCTTATGTGGATAGAACGTGTTCTCAAAGAACTACAGTTAATAAAAAACAATCCTATGCAACTTATCGTGACAATATAAGGCAAAGAATTAATATTGCTCATAATCCTGTCCATCATAATAGGACAAAACATGTGGAGGTAGACCGACATTTCATTAAAGAGAAATTGGAAACTAGAGTTATCTGTTTGATGTATATTACTACAGGACAACAAACTGCAGATATGTTGACAAAAGGAATATCTGGACAGGTTTGAAGAGTTTGTATGCAAGTTGGGCATGAAGAACATCTATGCTCCAGCTTGAGGGGGAGTGTTGCAGATGTCAGCTGTGCTGTATTTTACAGCTGTGTGTTGACTATTGTTGTAGATGTCAGCTGTATTTTACAGCTATATATTGACTTAGATACCAGATTTTAAGAGATCTAATCCCTAATTTTTAGGGATACTGATTTGCAATATGCTAGCTATTTTTTACCATTTTTTTCCTAGGGTCTAATGTATATAAATAGGTATTCTTCTCTATTGAAAAGTATCAGAAAATTAAGATCATTCTTGAAGAAATCTGAATTTTCACAATAACATATGAATCATTAACAAATTGTTAAATGTTAAGTTTTTTCCTCAAGGGAATAATATATATACTTGACCTTTGCACTTCTCAGGATTAGAAACTAATTAGGTCAGCTCTCACATATTCCATGGATAACTTGTCTTTTTGTCGTTCAGAATCAGAAATTTATCAGCCTTGAGCCACTTGAAGTCCTTGGCCTCGTGTATATCAGTTCCCATTCCAGTCAAAAACCTCAAAAGACAATTTGCATATCAAATGGAAGAACAATAAATTGCATATCCTCTGACTAACCAGTTTTTTGGGGTGCATAAATTGAATTAGCTCACTTAGGTTCATGTATAAATTATTAAGAAAATACATTATTTGGTAATGCCATTCACGAAATGGCAACATTTGATGCACCTGGTAAAAGGCTTTCCACATCTTTTCACTAGAAATCCTATTGTAATATGCATAAAGTGTATATAGTGTATGATAAAGTTATCCATGACATATGAGATACAAAGCCTACTAATAGGTTATAAAAAGTTACAGCGTTAATATCAAAGATAATGATATCTTAGCTATATGGAAAACAAAGTACAAGCAATCAGTGGCCTTACTCATCTGGGCAGGTGGGATCTGCATTTGCTACTGAACCAACAACTACTTCAATCGGTGGCAAAATTGCATGTAGTCCACGTGCCATAACTGTCTTGGCTGTTCCTCGCCTTCCAGAGATAGCAATCCCTCCAATTTCACGGTCAATAGCCCCAAGCAAAAGAGCTGTTTTAATAGCATCCTATAACATAATATGCATCTTCATTATACATCCATTATATTAGCTAACCAGCATTATTAGCCATCATACAAATTGAACAAATTAGACACAAGAAAAAGCGGTACAGAGGCTTTATCCTTCCCAAAAATTTTCAATAAAAATAAAAATGTCAAAAATGTAATCTCTATTAAGAACAATTTATCACAAAAATGCACACAGACATAAATCAAAGTGATCTATCAACTACTAGAATTTGCACCAAACTGAGAATCTACTTCACTATGGACGGTTCTGAAGCTAAAGCCTTAGGGTAATATGTTGTTATGCTTCTGCTTAATTTCGAAAGCACGTCATCCCACAGCTTACAAATTCCACTTCACAGAAGTGGTGAACTAAAAGCCACAGCATCTCAATCATTAGCAAACGCGTATAACAACAGTACTAGGCTTCTATAGTCTAAAAATAAAAAAAAAAACAAAAAAAAAACAAGAGAACCCATTTGCCCATTCACAAACATAAATATAAACAGTGAGTTTTTAGTTTTAGTTTTAAGTTATAGACCTGGCCAACAACAGCAGCTAATGGGAAGAACTGTCTTCCGTAGGAATCTTGATCCTCACTGGCAGCAGCAACAGCGCCATTGGCAGAGTCAAGAGTTGCGCTTGAAGAAGAAGCACGAACACGAAAGAAGCGGTGGTGCTTTGGCCTTGTTCTGAACTTGAAAGAAGGAGGAGAATAAGAGAAGAGAAGTGGGTGCAGCTTAAAAGGAACAAGTGCAGAACAAGATTGTTGGAGGTGTGAAAGAGAAGTGGAAGCTGGTGATGAAACTGTTGTTGTAATTGTTGATGAAAATGCCATTGATTGAAAATGAATTGAAAGTGTGAAAGAAAAAGATAAGAAATGTTTTCGTTATCTACTATTATGCTGTAAATTTGTAATCTCTCTCTCTATTGATGCCATTGCTGCTTTTTCAGTCTTGTCGTGGTCTCACTGTTTGTGGTCCACGGGCCAAGCCAATGCTTCTTAGTGTTCATCGGCCTTGAATCGGATCAAAATCTACTTTTTGTTTACCCCCACGAAGTGGATTTTAACCCATTAGTTTTCCACTGGCATCACCACTTAAGTTGAAGCATGCAGTAAGTAAGGAATTAAAAATAAAATAAGATAAATTCCGGCCTCCTACATCTTTTTAGAAAATAATAAATAAATTAAACTTTTTCTTTAAAAATAAAATTCTTGACATCCCCAACCTTTCGTGTATACCTTAATTTCTTAATGTAATTGCGGCTTAGTGTTTTATTAAATTGGACCGATAATTTTTAGTACGGTACCGAATCAATCTAATTAGTGATTGAAATTGATCAAGTTTGTTAAAGCATATTGATTTAATCTGCCAAAGAAGAAAAGAAAATTTCCTCCCACATATATATACCGTCAGGGGGAGACACACTCTCAAAACCTCGACCTCAAAAATAATAAATGCACTAATTTGATTGATTTTCTCATTAACCAAAACAAATGCAAGTTGTAACTTAAACCTTTTGTTACCATCTTGCAAGCCACCATTCATCATTGTCGCTAAATCAGAAACCCTCCGTCCTCAACCAACTTTACCTTACCAGCCGGAATCCAATCAGTAACTAACTAATACTAGATATAGCATTTCCTAAAATTCAAAGACAAACTTGCTAACAAACATATTGGCAGATGGCAAGAACCCTTTATGAAACAGCCCAAACTTGAAGACAAATAAAACACAAATAAGTAGTGCTTCATGCTTCCAGTCAAAGTTCCCAACACATGCTAAGAAAATATTAATTAGAGCAGACACATTGTCCAAAACACAAACAAAACGGAAACCCCGCCCAAAAAGAAAAATGGCAGCCGAAATTTTCAGGGAGTGTCAATAATCTTGGCAAGTAATTCTCCCTTGAGAGCAAGCCAGAGAAACTATCAGAGAGGTTTCACGCTCACAATCGCCGTGAAATGTGAAAATGATTAGAAGTGCTCACAAATTCAGCTCATGATCTGCCACTTAGGACTCATTCAAAACCAGCTGGTATGTCAACTAAGCAATTCCATAAGTTTGAGTTCATACGTACATAAATCAATCAAAAAACTTCATGCTTTACAGTTAACTGATGAGTTCATGTTCCATCACATTATGCACTTTGTGAGCCAATTTAAACAAACTTTTTTATGTCGGATGCAAGCTCAATTGGCAAAGCAGAGATTGAACAATTTTGCTTTGACTTGACTAGTTTACATACTACAAGCTAGGAACTAAGAAAGTACAATCAAGATTAAATACAGAAACTACACATGCATGTAAATACTGCTTCAAAAGTTCATATTGATTGAACTGATTTTGATTAAGATGCATGTAACCTTTAGTATCCAGACCATTCCAGATCATAACACGGTACCCTTGAAGATATAATGGGATGAGCTAACAGCTGAAGAATCAAACATATTTGAAACCAAAATAAAAAAAAATATATCAAGATAATGCCTGGTTTTCAGTCAATATCCAACTGGCAGAACTCTATCCCGCTTTCAAAATTCAGATAAAATGATCTCCTGATCGAAAAGAGTAGTCCCAAAACAGTTCAAAGTAGCCAGTGGGAAATTTGGGCCTGATTTCCCTTTCAACCAAGAAGCAGAAACAGAATCTTCTTATTAACTCTCAAAAATAATTGTCAGCAGGCAAAGATAAGCCAAAAGATAGACCTCAACTAATGGTAGTGTAGGCAAGTGGCAAAACATCTTTATCCTCAGCAAAGAGTGATACCTTTTCACATAAAACCATTCTCATGCAATCATAATACTGCAACTCCATACATGGGTCAAATGCCTGATGAAGTTGGTCCAGCCATGTTGGTAAACCCTAAATCTCAAAATGAGATGACAACCGAGCATACAGTGGCTTTAACTCATACCTATTAAATAAACTTCAAATACAAAATATGTCATAGTAAATTTAGATTAATAGAAAATGTAAATTTAGATTAAAAGAAAATGTATCCCGAAAAAGAAAACGACAGTACTGCTGCTCACACATTGAAGAATCAAATAAGATGGTTCTGACCAGGGACAGTTTCCTCCTCTATAGGTTTCATTGGCTCATAACATGTACATGATCTAATTAATCTTCTATATATTTCCGAAAAACAGAACAGATGTGTAATTCGATCAGATGATGAGATTACACTAATAATTTATATCCAGATACTAATTCGATCAGATGATGAGATTACACTAATAATATATATCCAGATATACATGCAATCCGCCAAAAGAAGATCTGGAAATAAGTAGATTTCAGTTGAAAATTCAGTACGAAAATAAGTTACCATAGCAAATAACTTGTGACAAATGTTACAACAGCAATTGCTGGGTGCAAATAAACGTTACAGATTCTACAAGAAACTAAAAAGCTGTAGAAGCATGCACATGTAAAATCTCCATTATACAATAAACAAAACTCGCAATTAATAAATCTTCTCTACTGGGCCTCGTCTTCTAATTTCCATAGCAAAATAAATGTCATCAATAACCATAATTTCTTATAAAGGAGTTACATAACAAGAAATACACAAATACAGACATCAAAGTATATCATTTTAGAAATGCTAGCAAATGACCCCTCACCATCATAGTCATTAGATGTCAAAGCAGGTATTAAGATTTCTTAAATGTTTTCAGTTCTATCTTTTCTTATTGATTCTAACAAACAACAATTGACCTTAACCACGAAAGTGGACATTTTAATCTATATCTGAGTGTTTTATGCAACTAGATCGATTTGCAGCAGCTACATCAGGGTATCAAAAACTATTCAATGATTTATACAAAAGTTTCCTTTCAAGGCAAACACCAAAATTGAAGTATGAAGTTTATTGCATCTACAACATATTCACCAATCCTAATTCGATTTAATCCTATAGATTTGACATCCACAAATTAAGTACAAAAGGATAAACTTTATAAGCAATTGAATATGCAGCAAGAAGGGTGCCTGCCCAGCAACTTAAAAAAAGAACAAAACAAAAAACAAAAAAAGTAGCAACTATCAATTTTCTGTAAAAGAAAAAAAAATCCACAATAAGCCTTCATCATACCAATCAATAGTTATCCCATTACATACAATGTCTGCTGACCTGGTCAAGAATTTCCCCTGAATCTCCAAGAAATATTTCCCAAGCTCAAATCATCTTTTCAAAAATTTTCGAACCATTAAAAGAAATGCAGCAAAATGGGGAATTCTAGGAAATGGAAGTCATCAGAGTTTATGGTCACAGACGGTCTCTTATTTTTTTCTGTTTCAAATGAATCATTCTGATGTACTCCTAAAAATTGTGCCAGCATTCAGACAAGATCAGAAGATTTACAAGTAACTCTAGCCTTACAGATAACTCTACCCTCTACGGTAATGGCAGTCTTGTTTGCACTAATTAAATGGTAAGTTGTAAATCTAATCTAGATTGTTCTCCCCTCCACCTCACCCCCACCCCCCAAAAAACAAAATCTAACAATTTATCTGATGTCACATATGCTTGCGCATGCAAATCAATGGAATCCATAAGAGTTCCATCCATTGGAGAATTTAGGATGAAAATAGTCTTCACTAAACCATAGCCTTCACTAAACCATCCTTTTCCTTGCGATGACTTAACAATGCTGTATCAGTCTCCATCGAATCCACATCAAACTTGCAGGAAGGTCGTTCTGCCTGATCATGGAGAGCCACAGAAACATCATGTCCTGGTCCTACTGCATTATCCTCCAGCATGACATTGTCATTAGATGTTGTTAGTATACCCTCATCAGAAACATGGATTGAATCTGTATTCTTATTATTTCTAACAAGTGCATCCTCTTTTTCTGCTACAACTCCAGATTCCAACATAACACCACACATTTGCTCCTCCTTATGAAAACAATCATCGACTGGAAATGATTCCTGATGATCTTCATTAGAATTATCCATTGGATTTGATTTTAACTCACCGAAAGGTACAGCAGGTTTACTTAGTTCCTCAGAACATCCAATCTTGTAATTAGTTTGTGCCTCAAGTTGGGACCCATCACTTCCCATAGACACCATACAAGAACAAACAGGAGTCCTATTACGGCACACATGGCACCTAAATCCAATAAGCTTAGTGATGTTCTCCACCTTAAGTCCAAAAGCATCCCCATGATACCATTCTGCATAAAATATGAAACATGCAAAGGAATATTATGAAAAAATGAAAAAACTGATAAATAATGGTGCATTAATAACAGCATGTTAAACCAGTAAAACTATCATGTATCACTAGAAAGAGACACTGAGAATTTGTTACCTCCACAAATTTCACAAGCAATATAATTTGATGTGGATGTATGCTCTTCTTCATTACAAAGATAGCATTTTGGTTGATCAAGGGTATCTGTCAAGAGCTCAGACGCAGCCAAGAAATTTTTCCTTGTAAATTGTGTCACTCTTTCATCATCTGGCTTTCTAGATAAGAAGAGACCGTTGAGCCAGTAACTATAATAAGATTGTGTTCTCTTCTTCTGCAAAGAAGTGGTCTTCTTTCGTTTCTGGGATGTTTTCTTTTTGGATTTTGGCCTCCCTCTCTTGCGCCCTGCATGCTTTCTATTTTGCACTGACACAAGTTTAGCTCTCCTAGCAGAACGACGCAGAGGTATAGCAGCAACTTTTTTATCATTTCGTGATCGTAGTGATCTGCCACCCACCACTGTTTTTTTACTGTTCTTCGACTGCACTGACCTGCAACCTGTGGTTGTCTTTTTACTTTTTTGCGACTTAACTTTTACACTTCTTGTATTCATTTTCCCTTTCTTTGTGCCATTTTTAGCAATTCTTGTGTCCTTGAACCGACCATCTTGGCATTGGTAGCATGTATATTTACATTCAGAGGTGACTGCCCCAGCGGACTTCCTAATATGTCTCTTATGAAAATATCCTGAAACACCAAAATTATCTGAAATCAATCTTAAGATTAGAAAGAAGTGCATCAGACATCAGATTTAAGTCTTTTAACACTATACATAATCAGAATGTGAAGTAACACATGACTTCTTCAATAACATCATCGAAAAGGAGGTAAACTGATGACCTAATAGTCTAAGTTTGATAGTCTCGATGAGTTAGTGACGATAAGATGCTTTCTGAAGGAAAATAATAGATCTTCAAAAAGGAATGAGAGATTAAAGTTAAAGCAATGATATTCCATTTTGGAATAGGTGACCCATGATTGTAACCATGAAAAAGAAACAAACGACCAAGGAAATCTTAAAAGAATAAGCATTTTACGAGAGCAAAATTTGTTCAATTGGTTGGAATGAGCAAAGGCATGGCTACTAGTTAGTTCACTTCAATTAGATGGACCTCTTGGGTTAGTGCAAGAGGTCAAGGAAGAAAGAAAGAAATCTTCTAAAAATCTGCTAATCCAGCAAAAACAATTTATTTTCCAGCAGTTTTCAGTCTCCCTCCCAACTTTTAGAGCCTGCTCTCGAGCATCATAATTTTTCAATAACAACATCAACTCTTTATAAAGTCAATGAACCAGGTGAAAATCCTACTGATCAACTATCATGGTCGCTATATCTTTCCTGAATGCTTATCATGATGTCATCCTACCTTCAATTCAATTGTTTTGCAACCCTTAGCTAACCTTATGATAAGGCATCGCAAAAAGGAAAACAGAGAGAACAACAATTATTTTCTCCAGCAAATGAATACCATGACTTGTAAAGAACACAACTCAACGCTGCAAACATGATTAAGAACAAAACAGTAAGTTCTACTAATAACATAGCTGCTTACCTTTGCAATCTTGGCAGCAGACAGCATCCCTGCAGAGTTTTAGGCCCCAGAGAGAAAAGAGAAAGAGATGCAGTCAGTACAATTAGCAAATCAGAAAATGAATTGAGGAAAAGCAATCTCCGCAAGATTTGCATTTAGGCATCAAAACTAGGTATTAGTCTACATAATTTGGAACATTCTACTTTAATACATTATTGTTTCAGGTTCCATGTATTTAGCCAAAAAGAACCTCAAGGTTCCTACCAAAAAATAGAGAAACTATAGGTTCCCACCAAAAAATAACGAAATCCTCTTTCAACCAGAAGTAAATAAGTATTAGACAATGGCATCTAGTGCATGGGGCAAGAATAAGAGCCAGTTGCCAAATGCAAGAAAATATCAGAAGACATGGACTTAAAATTTTGTAAACCAACACCGGTAAAATGAGAGCGCTCAGAGGTGCACCAATGAATTTGGTCAGTAAAGTATCCAGAAGGTAATTATAAGGACCTTGAATCAGACCCAGAATTGGACCATAAAGAGACTGAGAAGGCAGAGGAATATCAGAATTTAGAAAGCTTTCAGGTGCAATGTGTCACAGTCATCTTGCCCTTCTGTTTCCTACACAGTTATCATAACTTCATCCTTACAGTAGAAAAGATGTATGCTTGAGTTTATTAACTGATCTGTATGATCATGTAAATCTAAAAAGCAAATGAACCGAGTGACTTCAAGACAGTCCTCTTGTATTAAAGAGACAACGTTATCAATTAATTTCACAAAGAAGGACGGGGAATGCCAACTGTGGGTGAAAAAAGAAACAGGCTTAGGCATGAAGATATTCATATTTTACAGCTGACATGAGAATTAACAGAGCATTTCCATTAATGACATCTAGAAAAGGAAATATGATTATACTTTTGCCAGGTATAAGAATTCAAAAACATAGCAATTCGCAGCACTTTTTAAGGAAATGTCTATGTACTAAATGAAAATCTGCGTACTGCATTATTTCTCCATGCATGCAGTTAGTGATACTTATTCCACTATAACTAATCATTAATTCTTAAATAATAGGAAACAATCAAAAGCAATAACACAATATTATAGTACCTGATTAGGACATCTTTGCTGCAATGCCCGCATTGATAATACTCAGATCTTGCAGCCTTTGAGAAAAGATATGAAAATCCCCTATCTCTCAATGACTTCTTTATGACTCTAAAAGGCTCTGAAAGTTTCCCAGAACTTAGCTGAGTCGACTTTCGGGCAACTCTTCTTTCTTCAAAACTTTTCAGTAGATGTAAGGGCACATAAGATTCGTTCAGCCAATATTTCTTCCTTCCACTGGATGATTCTTCAGCCATTGACCCATGTTTGATGACAATGTCAGGAACACTTCTCCTCTTGCCAAAATCAACAAGATACTTCACCCCTTCTCCTTCTTTTAAGCACTTACGGCGAATAATTGCCTTCTTGAACAGCCTAACAGACTTCCTAAATTCCTTGTCCATTGTACAAAGTGGATGTGTATTTTCAATGTCATCCCAACGAACATTAGAATCAAATTCTCTAACCTGATAGTGGACCAGGATTCCAGAAAATAATCAGTTATTGAATATATGTTGGAAAATTAGTCACTTTTCGGGAAAAAAAGAGAACAATTATTCAAGTTGCAGTTTGATCGCCCAATACAGTGATAATCAAGAAGGGAAAAGGGATAACAGATATTTCTGACACAATAAGAAAAAGGTAAAATAGAGTGCAGCAATGACTAAAACATAGAGATTAATTCAAAGCATGGCATGCAGGGTTAGCAAATGAAGCCATTCGTACAAAATTTTTACAAACTTCCCACAACATAGAGATCTCTGCAAATGACCATACAGTATGATTATGTACAGGGGCAGGTGGTTTTTTGGGATTCAAAACACATTTTCAAGTGCTCGTTTTTATATAGGTTTGCTTCCTTTCCCAATAATTTCTTTTCACACACTTGTAATGCCCTTCTTATATTGTTGGAAATATTCAAAACCCTTCTTATATTGTTGGGAATATTCAAAGTTTCTTATGAGATAAAAAATAAAAGGCAAAAAAATATGTGATCTTACCAGGATAGCTAGCTGCTCTACACTGGTTGATGACTCTACAGCAGCTCTCCAGGCAACATTTCTGCTTCTCCTCGCAAAATCTGAATTCTCAGGGTATAGTATACCAGGTATTTTCATACACCCAGCTGCAGAATTTAAACTTCAAACAAATTCAGAATATATTCAGTTGACAAAACCGAAAATTAAGTTCAATAGAACACATAGGAAAAATTGCAGACCTTGTCTAGCCGCTTTGGAAACCAAGGAGTGAGGTAAACGTTTCCAACTAAAAAGCTGACAAGACAACCTGCCACCTCTCCACCAACATAGGCTCAATCCTCCAGCAGCTTTTGTAGAAGGGTTACCATCAAAATCCCTAGCCTTCTTCCTGCCAACTCCAGCCTTTGAGTTTGCACGCGATGAAGCAATGACTATATGAGAAGCTGAACCCACAGTAACAACAGAATCCACATGCTTGAACCACTCTGCTGAAAGTGCAAGATGTTGCAGATTTGCTTCTAACTGTACAATTTCATAGCACCAGAATCAGACAAAAATGTCCATAGAACATAACAATCCACACAGCAGATCACAACAGAAATGCAACATGCTAGATCAACCAAAGAAACAGAACACTGCTGTCAAAATAACTGTTTTAAAGAATCATAGTTTCAAGGAAATAACAGTAGTTTCAAAATGGGTGGTCTCAGGTTACCTGCATGCTGATAAATAGGACCCCATTCAATAAATTAATTAATTAACCAGTCACGCTTATCTGCAATCTATTATACATGCTTGCAAATCCAATCATTTATGATTTAAAATTTATTCAAAACATAAACAAACTCTTATTGTAAATCAACCAAATATATAAGTTTGTTCAAAATTCCAAAAATGAAATATCTAGGTGTAGGTTCTTTGTACTCTTGAGTTGGTTTTTTCCTATCAGCTGCAAGTTGCAACCCAAGTAAAATATCAAAAATTCTTCTAAGCTGGAAAATAACAGCATGTCCATTACCGTGAGGAGTAAATGTTTTACAGATGCCATCTCAGCTGCCTTGAGCGCACTTTTTCGCCAAAGTTTGGTATAATGTGGATTGAGCCATGGACCTAGCAAAAGCCCTTGCAAACGATCTTCGATGGAGAGAATGTGGCAAAGGACATCTACAAGATGGCCTTTCTTGTTCCTCTTTGATAGAAGGCCGGCCACCTCACTTTCTGAACCCCCCAATACACGGCCATTATTCATGTAAAACAAGCAATCCATGTCATCTGTAGATGATTTGCAAGAGAAGCACCACCCACATTTTTCTTTCTGCACATCTGCATTTAGCTTCTGAGTATTTGGCCAATAAAACTTGTCCCATTTCTTCAAGATGGCTTTCATCTGCTTAGAAATTATCTCCTCATTGGATATGGGTTCCTTACTGATTTCATTTGATGACTTGTGCATTAATTCTTCAGCTACAGATGAGGCTGTTTGAGCAAAACTATAACGATTCATGTAAGCAATTTCTGGCCGCAATTGTAATGTATCCCCTTTTCTTGAATTTGTTGGAGATGAATTACAGCCAGAAGATGCAAATTTCTGTTTAATATCAGAAGTGCTAGATGTCATGGAATTATCTCCAGGTGCTGGCAATTTCCCAGCTATTTCAGACTGATTTGAGAATTCAGCAGCTCGAATAGAATTATCAGGCCCTTCTTTCTGAAAATTATCAAACCCTGAATTCATTTGTGTTGTTTCAGCAGATCCTTCTGAACTTATATTCGGTAGCTCCTTAGCAGTCACCAAATCCAATAAGTTCACAGATTTTGAAAGTGCATTGTCAGGCCGCCTAGAATATCCGGCAAGAAAGTTTTCTTCCAGCTTCTGCTCATTATCAATCTCAGTAATGGTAGGAACTTCTGCCTTCATATGCCTGCTTAAAGATACAGTGTTCAGGGCCAAATTACTCCGTACTCCATTTGAGCTGACTGCAATATCCCACTGCTTGCATATTGCATTTATAATACCACCATAAAAGGTATCTGACGACTTTAGC
The DNA here is from genome assembly GCA_030449925.1 of Citropsis articulata. Taxonomy (NCBI): domain Eukaryota; kingdom Viridiplantae; phylum Streptophyta; class Magnoliopsida; order Sapindales; family Rutaceae; genus Citropsis; species Citropsis articulata. Next base: position 1,444,027 of record JASUUH010000096.1, on the reverse strand, counting down.
ACATCAATAACAAAATTCAGATCATCTCTACAGTAGTAATTCAAAATAACTTCTGTATCCCAAGAATCTGCCCTGCAGGTTCAACAACGCATTAAGCCAAAGCATTATGAACTTAGTGCACACACAGAAACAGAAATCATATGTTATCCAAGGGAAAAGCTTTATGAAAAAGATAGACTTTATGAAAAAAAAAATAATAAATTGAGGAAAAGAGAAAACCTCTTATTGATAATTAGGAAAGAGCAGCACAGTGGTGCAATATAGGAAGACACTATATATTTACTATCCAGTTCCCACTTTACAATGAATGGTCTTGATATGTTTTTTCAGTAAAAAGCAATATATTGTGCTTGGATATTTGTTCATACCAAAAATTAAGAACCTGCCTAATCTTCAGGACATGGTAAGTAAACTCAAACCATGGCCTAGTGGAAAACATTTCCAAAATGAACCAAATTACGGCTAATTTAATCTATAATAATATTCTCTGTAAATATTTTGCTTCCATACTGAGAGATTTGAAGTCTTGTAGGGAAACATCTTGTTCTTAGCAGGGTCACAATTTTTTTCATTCCTTAAACCAGCTGGATGACATTTTGAGAAAATTTCACAAATCCTGTAAACCTAAGTTTGACCAAACTAGAAAACAATGGACCTCACTCCTTTAATGGCCTTCCATTATGGCAAACGAGTAGTAAGTACGTGATTTAGTAATTAAAGAAAATCATTGTGATTGGCAATGACACACACCACAAGCCACCTACATTCCAAACAGAAATATTGAAAATGATGAAGTACAACAGAGCAGCGTACTTCCAACAAGAAGAGATAAAATTGATTACATCGAAATCATAATTTATTGCACTTTGTAAGGCGAAGACGGAAGTTCATAGATTTATGCCTAATAGGCTTTCAGATGTAAGATATAGAGAGTGGGAACAAGGCATTGAAAGGATGACAAGATTTCTAGGTGAATGACAGAACTAAGGAAAAATTAATTCTACAGTTGCAATTTGGTTTGAATTGACATTTGGAAAAATAAGGGTAAAGCAGTCACCAAAGTGGCTTTCAAACTCACAGTTGTAAAATTAAATTGTTATATGCTACTCACATATTTATATCGAGGAATTAGAAAAACTCTCTGTTTAAAAACTACCTAACAATACAATGTTTTTTTTTCTTTTTTCTTTTTTTTTGGTGCTGCGGAGGGGAAGGTTTCAGATCTTTTGTCCAACATCAACAAGCTAGGCTTAGGGCTTTGCAGGCGTAAATTGTTCATTAGTTTTAGATTCCAAAAAGTTTCAAGTTCATAACCTGCAACCAGCGGAAAAAAAAAATGATATGTAATTGTAATGCGCCTTTATGAAATTGACACGGTTAATGACATATTTTGTCACCTCATCTTAACGATAGCAAAAGATATAATTAATTACCATATTAAATCAATGTAATAATTGAATAAACTTACACTAACAAGTAACCACAGCTGCAAAAATATAACCTTCCATGAGGATCAACTCCCACAAGCTCTGCTCCTCTAAGGGATTTACGAGGTTTCATCCAAGGCTTATGTCTATCTAGAGCACACTCAGGGCAGAACCAGTCACCTTCTGGTACATTAGCAACACCTACACACTTTGAATGATAAGCAGCAGGGCATCCATCACAGCACAACAAACTCCCATCCATCTTACAAAGGCAGCATTCATCACTATTCCAGTCATTGACATCATCAACTACCTCCTCGGACAAGCAAGAAACAGCAGAAATATCCATCGCAACCCTCCTCCTCTTACCAATCTCATTGTTTATATTCCTATCAAAGTCCATTTCAGGCTCAGCCACTGATGATCTTCGATTAAGCTCCATTCTTATGGCCTCCACCTCAATCATGTCATCACATAAACGCCGAAGGATCTCAATCTTCACAGAAACAGGTTGTTTGCAATACTCACTACTGAATAGCTTCAAGCGAGTAAGCTCAAAACCTGGTTTCAATCCTGAATTATGAATCAAGAAGTACTCGGCCATAAAAATTGGCCAAGTGATCAAATCCAGCAAACCCCAGTTAAGACTCCTACATTAGATAATCCAGCAAAAACCGATGAAGTGACCATTAATAAAAGAAAAGAAAAGAAAAAATAAAATGAACAGCAGAAAAAGAAAAAAAAATTGATTGAGAAATAGTTTAAAGGCAGGCAAAACAGAAATAATACCTCAAGCAATCGGAAGCAGATTCACAACCTTCTTTTGAAAGATGCTCCAAATGCTTCCTCAAAATACGCAAAATTGAGACATGAACGCTGTCAAATAACAAATTAGGAGAGCTGCACTTCAGTGCAGCGACAAAATCCTCCAACTCAAAGGGACTTAAAAATAATAAAGTGCTAAATGATCTCAGACAAGCATAAATGGAAAAAAGGTCTAGTACAGGAATTCCGTCTAAATCCAAATTCCGCGAAGAAGGGGGTAGCAGCAACTTTGGAGGATTAACCACAGGCTCCCCAATTCTTCCAGCATCCAATGTAACTGGCAATTCCTCCATGGACGCATCAGCCATGGTATCATTGACCTCACAAGACATTTTGGAGCTCAAATCTTTGTATTGAGCAGACCCTCTGCGAGTACTTCTTCTCAAAACAGGTTCGGTAACAGAATTTATATCATCCAAAGCTTTTCTTCTTTTTCTTCTACTACTCAATTTTTTGTGTGAGCTTCCGATATCACCTTGGCACACATCAATTACAGTACTAGCCGGAGTGGCAAAGTCCTCCTTCAACTGAACTCCATTAGAATTATCATGGCCCCCAAAATCCCCAACCGGCATACTATCTTCCTTTGGCATTCCATCAACCAACCCGAGACAAACATCCTGAGCCACATGAACTTCTGTTAGTGCTCCATTCATAACAACACCCTCTCCCACCGTATGCAAAGTCAATTCCTTCTTCACTTGGGCTTTACAATCACCAGTTCTGTCATCTTTATTTTCCTCATCAACACCCACATTCAAATCAAAACCACATTCCTTCTTCTGCATCTCCAAAATCTCCGAATTCTCTTCCAATTCTCCATTCGCATCTAAATTCAAATCAATACAGCGTCTCTCTTTCTTCTCCAAACTCAAATTTGCCTCCAAATTACCACCATCATTTAAATTTAAATTAAACCCAGCATTCAAATCAATACCATTTTTAATTTCAATATCCACAATTAAGTTCCCATTAACAAAACCCCCATTCTCTCTCACATCCTTCCCTAGGGTTTCTTTACAATCTCCATTCAAATCAAACTTACCACTAAACCCATCAATTTCTCTAAAATTCTGAACAAACCCAACATTCAAATCAACTAACCCATCATCATTCAAATCAAAGTTCTTTACCGTTCTCTCAGCTTTACCTGACTCTCCACGCTTACCCTCGAGCCGGCGCCTCTTCTTCGGCTTCCTACCGAGCCGTGGCTTCACGTGAACAGGTTCAGCTTCAACTTCACCAACTTTCCCGCCAGGATCACTCTCCAGCAGCGAAGCGACCTCAGAGACATCCACTTCCTCCAAATCACCGTCCTCGTATACGATCTCGTAGAATTTCGACGACTCGTCGTACGATTGAATAGTCCCAGTAAAAACCCCAAATCCCCTAAACTCTTTCTTCACCTTTCTGCCCACAAATTCCATTACGCGCCCAGACACGAACGATCTTTTAGATAAAAAATGGTTTTGGTTTCTGTAAATTCTCTCTCTCTAGAATCTAGAGAGAGAAAAGCCAGTTTTGAAAAATAAATTAAAATAAAAAAAAATGTCAAAATGGGGTTTTAATTTTGACGTTCAAAGAAATGCGAAAGGGAACGAAAAAGAGGTTGAATTGAGACTTGCGACTCAATTGCTAGAAAACTCAAATATCTTTGACTCGCTTTCTTTCCACGTCAGAGATTCTTCCATATTTCTATCATTTAGATGCTTAATGTTTAACAAAATTCCAAATTTTACGGTAAGAGTTTTGAAGATAGAAGTATGCAACCCACCCTGTGTGATCTAAAGTTTTTTGTTTCTAGAGTAACACACTTGAGAACAGATTATTTGCAGCAAGTATAACAGTGTGCTGGTTGAATAAAAATATGTAAATAATGAAAATAAATCAAATGATTCATACGAGTCAAAAGTATAATCAATATTATTATATTTTTTATTAATTTTTCTGATACTCTCTTATTTTACTATTTATATTTTCAAAAAAATCCACCTTAATTTCATACTATTTAGATGAATTTTGAAGAATTCCAAGTCTATTGGAAATTTTGTCGTCAATGCCTAATAGTTTCCATCAATTTAATTAAGTATAACTATTTAACTTTCTAATAATAATTGATTACATTTCAACATAAAATGACAAATTTAATGATAAATACCATATTATAAAATTAATAAAATAAGCGGGACGAGTTGTTCAAAAGTACATTATCTGTAATTTTGTGTTCCAATCATAGCCGTTTTGTCTTTTGCTTAGTGGATAATCCGTTCGGATTCGTCAGAGAAGTTGGTCTGAAGAGCTTCTGCTCCACAGCTGGTGGTTTTATGAACCCGGTAGTAATTTGATAAAATTATGTAATAAAATTTAATATTTTAGATAAAATTTAGTATTTAAAAAGTTTTATAATCCCTACTCTTTTTTATTTTGGACAGCTTTGTAATCTGCACTCTAAAAGACTTGAAATTTGAACTCCTCCTAGAGATTAGCATGTGCTTTCGCAGGTGCAGGGCGTTGATGACCAGTTTTATGACTAATAGGGTAATACCTTCATTAGTTAAAACCTAAAGGGTTTAATTGACTTTGGATTTGGTAATGATAAGACGATTTATTGACGGATTTAAGACACTTATGAATACGATGGATTCTGTTTGTTGTCATTTAAGGCGTGCAAATGGACATTAATGCCTTGTCCAAAAGAGAAAAACGATATTATTGCGTTATGATTTATTTAAAAATAAATTTGTATTTTTAGAATTTCGTTTGAATTAAATAAATAATGCTTTCTAAATTATATTAACTGATTAATGTGATTAAATCTTAAATTTATGTTTCAAAATTGAATTGTTGTATTTTTTTTTTTTTTTTTTTTTTTTAAACCCCTTTGAAGCTTTAATTTATTTGCCATTTTACATGTTGTACCGTCAACTTTGAATTTTTTATTGCTATACAATGGAATGTTGCTCAAACTTTGAATTCATAATCAAATAACAAATTAGTTTAATTAGATTTATATAATATAGTATCTTGGTTAAGATTAAAATATATCATAGAATTGGATGGACTAATAGTCAATTAGCCATCATTCTAATTAAGGGAACCAAACCCTGGGAACCCTTCCTTCATATAATTAATAATACTACACACAACAATTCCTCAACTTGAAAGAAAGTGAGTACAATGTTAATTTTTTTTTTTTCTCTTTGAACATTGATATAGATTTTTATAGACCCCACTCTTCCCAAATTCTCAACTTAAAAGAAAATTAATGCAATGTGTTAATTTTTTAAATTATTTTGTAAGATAAAAAACTAAAAAAGAAATGAAATTAACTCTCATAATATTTTTATACAGATTCAAATCCTTACTTTCAAGTATTGTGAGCGCAAGGATTCTCTTAAGCTCAACGGTGAATACAATATTAATTAAATTGAAAGGAGTCTTGTTAAGTTTATTTTTATTATTTTTTTCAAAAAAAAAAAATATTACGTGTTGAGACTTGAGAGAAACAAGATTTTTATAGGATCTCATCAACTTTTGTGAACCGGAATATATATACATATAGAAGTTGCAACCGAAATGAAATGAAAAGCCCATCAATATCATATCATGATAATTAATTATGGAAAAGGCGCATTCGGTGGATTCGGGAAGGCAAAAAGGGGAAAAGAAGCAACGCAGGCACTGCAGTTGGAAGAATGACAGGCCCACAAAACCGACGGATGTTTGGGAAGAATCATTGTCCGGAAACAATCCGAAAGCCTTTTGGAGAAGTTATTGTTATGCTGCGGAGCCGTGGCCTGCGAGACCAACGGGATGGGGCAAAGAATTCGAAGAAGAAGACTCCCGGCCGCCGCCGGCCGTTTCAAACACACGTGGTTAAATAAATACTCTCTTTTTAATCCACGGCGATATCAGTCAACAAACCCCAGGCCCCAGTTGTTATCTGGAATGTTCTTGTCGCGGTACTTTTACAGCGGTCGGAATTAACTTTTTAAATGCAAAATATTATTTTAGTCTTACAGAACCACAACCACAACTGCACAAACTTCATCTACAGGACTAGCGGAGGAATTGATGAAATAGCTCCAAATCCGGCCCATAATTCGTTCTTATTTGAAACGTCGCCTAGAACTTCCGTAATCTGCGGTGTGTGTATGTCATTGGTTCGGTGGCATACGGCAAAACTTTCCCTTTTCTTTTTTTTTCTTTTTTTTTGGATATAAAAAATTCATATAGTTGAACACAACGTTCGTGAGAGATTCATTGCTCACACGAAGATTACATTTTGGATGTCTATTGGATGTAATGCGCGAAAGAAATCATTAAAAACTTCTTCCGGTTGACGTGTGCATCCAAATTCTCATTTCGACGGCTATTTATTATTATTATTATTATTATTTTTAACTAAAAAACAGATTACTCTCGCACCTTTTGAGATTATAGTATTTATTTAATGATCAATAAATCTAATAAAAAAATGTTCACAAAATAATATTTAGATATTGGAATAAATTAAACAACACATTTTAATTTTATTGTTGGATTCCTCTAAATAAAAATTAAGCATAAAAATATTCATTGTCGTTGACCAGTGAAATTTAAATCTCCATCCCAAACACATAGAACTCAATACAAGTTTTTAGGTGAAGCTATGAAATAGAAGAAACTGCATCTGGATTTTGAATCTGGTTAAATGTAGAGAGTTGTTTTGGATCCATCATCATAATAAAAAACGTGCTGTTTGAATATGCACCTGATGGAATTTTCATGATGAATGGCTTTTTTCCAATGCATGCACGACGGAGATGAACTGTTGATCAGTTTTTTTTTTTTTTTCTCTCTTTTGTTCACTAAATTTCACTTTCGTTCTTGTAATAATGTCTTAATTGTAAATGTGCAAATATTTGATACATCCTAAGATATATTTTATAAATTAAAGCAAAAGAAAATATTCACAAAATAACATTAAATATCTGAGAAAGTTAAATTAAATATCAAATTTTGTTGGTTTTTTTTTTTTTTTTTGAGGAGATGAAATTTTGTTGTTAAATTGCGCAAAATATACTTGTGAAATGAGTTGGACCTTTGATACCCTCTGTAAATCCCTCATAACCCCATCCTTTTATTTACACCATCCAAAAATTTCAAATAGTTTTAAATAATATGTATTTCTTGTAACACACTTTTTACTGACAAATTTAACCTTAGTTAAAATCATTAACCTTAGATCTTTTATTTTATTTTTTTATTGTTCACACCCATATCCATGGATTCTTTTTTTAAAAAAATATATAGATTTTTTAGAAAACAATCACTTCTAAAAAAATATTTTTTTTCCTTTTTTGTTTCCTTTAAGGGCGGATTTCATAACTTAAAACATTAACTTAATTTTTCATCCACTCAGTCTAATCGTGATGATTTAATATTTAAAAATAACATTTATATCTCCGCACATGTACCATTGAATCGAGTGAATTTATTAAATGAATATAACAAATAATGCTAATAAGTCATAATATTATAAGGAAATATGTAATTTCAATTAGGGTTAAAGTTGTAAATATCCGAAAGGGATTTTTCCGAGTATTGTTGTTACCCCCATTTACATTCCCTCGTCGAATCTCGAGTGCATGATTCATGAGCCCATGTCACATATGATTTTGACCAATCCAGCACATGAAAAAGGTTTTGAACAAATCTAACTGTGATTATTAATGTAGCTAGAGGATGAGATGTAATACGAAAATAATGAAGCAAACATCATAATTTACACCTACAGGACACATAAGTCTCCCCAATGCATACCCAAAAACAAGTTCCAAGAACATTAAAATCCCATGCATCCAATGTCATATTGGAATGTGTAACCCTTGTTATCAAATATATAAATAGAAAATGAATTATCCGGCTTTCCATGTTACAAATATGATGCCACACATCTGCCTAGAAAGGCATTTCAGTTACGTTACCAATAATGCATCTCTAATCACAAACTGTACTTCTACGAAAGCTATCATGAAACAGTAATTATAGCAATAGCTCTGTGGTGACCACTGAGCTCTACGGCTACAGCTGTTTTGTTTGCCGCACGGCAATTACATGCGATCCATCACACTTTTGTATCTAAAATATCAAAGCAAGCAATTAGAGCTACTAGCGGTACAAAGTAATCATCTGTCCAGAGAAATCTCAAGCTCTTAGCTTCTTAGTTATGGCTTTGTCTGCTGACCTACCAGATTCTTCTATTAGTTTAGTTATAGATGAAATAATAAAAACATCCAATTGCAAATTTTGCTGATAGACATGATTTCTTTCTCTTGCATCTGTTTTGACATTTTTACACTAGAAGATTTAAAAAAAGGGCAAAACTTTGTAAAAAGAGAAAGGAAGTGATAAGTTACAACAAGAATTAGCCGTATCAGACCTAATTGATGGGCCGGCGTAGACCAGAATAAACTGCTCTGCGGAAAAGAGGATGTGTATCTTCTCTTAATACCTCTGCATCCAGCTTCTCCATATGTGGCCATATCTATCAAACACAATATATTTACATTGAAGATGTCAGAAACAGAAATAGGCACTTAGTCATGAGTCAAAGAAAAGGAAATTCGAGAGCATATAAATGGTGTAGATACTTCTATTAGCATATTGAGAAAATGTCCTGCATCTATGATGCAGCTGCAGCCACAACTACATTGTGCTTGATATAAACAACTCAAATCTTCCAGTGGCATAACCACATAAACACAAATTCTGGAGTTCCATTGACCACTCCACATATACCACCCACACAAAAGAAATTGCAAAAAGTTATCAGCTGCTATGAGAATCAATTTTATCGAGCTTCTACTACAGCCTCAGATGCTTCAGATTTTTTTAATTAGAAACAAATTCCTGAATCTCCATGCTAGGAAGAAGGGCAAAAGAGAAAAATTCTAGCACAAAGGAGTTGACATAAGTTACGAACGCCACAGATTAGGGAGCATAAAGGCTCGAGACCTTCATGAAGTTAGAGGAAAAGATGAAAATGGTAAACAATATATTTTCTGCTGAGCTCACATGGATCTGTCAAGCAAAGATGTAATGCAACAGCAAGAGCCAAGGATATTTCGAGAAATTAGATATTAAGAACTTATAGACAAAAGAATCTTAAAAAAAGTAAATGTTAATGACAGATTCAGAACCACCAAAGATTCTTAAGAAATGTTTACCTCGGAAGCATATTGTCTTGAAAAGGCCTTCACATAACCCAGAGTTGATAGACACCATTGCTCCTTTTCACCCATGTTGTAGACATTGCCTGGGTTCCCACCATTTGACTGACTGCATCATTTAAGGAATAAAACAAACTAAATGTGACATCTTCAACGTCATTCCCTGACATTACAAGCAGAAAGAGAAGTAATATGAGAGGTCAGTGGAGAGGGAAACCTCTTTTTAGGTCTTCCATTCTCATTGTCCACTTCCATTGCCGATGGCTCTTCAAGGTCAACAGCCATTGCATCTGCATGGATAGATTTGAAATCTTGCAAAGTTCCAGCTCTAGATGCATCTGGCAGGCGTTCCATCAACACATTTGAGAAGTTTCTGTAAAGAGAAAGATATAGTGCCTGCACATTCCAATTAGAAAAACATTCATGAGATGAATAAACAAAGGAATAGTGCTTCGCATACATGCTTATAACCAAGTAAAAATATGCAGTAGTTTGCATGCAAGAAAGTTGTGACATTATAAATCACATTATCAAAGCTTAGTAAATAAAGTCAACACGGACACAAATACAGTAACTCCTGAAAATCAGTAATAAATTTACAAATTTCTTTGATTCCCAGATTCATCCACAAAGCTAATGGACAGACAGCAGAACAGCAAGAAGCCAACGGCATCTTAGAGTCAAAACATTGATTTGTCTATTTGTAAGACCTTGGAAGAATCAAAGCATTATCACCATGCCACGTGAAAAATCCATATCCATTTCTTTCCACAACAGTGTACAATGTGATTTCAACACACATATTAGTCATATTTTTTCCCACTCTCCCCCACCCTCTAAATCTTATCCATCCATGGAGTTTTGAACTCGCAAATGACAACTTATGCATGGTCTTCTTCTCTTACATGTTAATGCACAGATGAATAGCAGCACGATAGTATAAAGATGGAAATGAGAACGACAGTTTAAGTACCTCATTTTCTTCTACAGCTCGAGCAAAAAGAGCCTCCTTGGCCTCTAAAGACTCTTTTGCCGATATCTCCTCGTTTTTAGCTTTTTCGGCATGTAATTTCAGACGACTCATCCTTGCAGGATTTCCACCAAGAACAGGTTCACCATCAACCAAGGAAAGCTTTGATTCAGCAGCTTCTAACTCTGCTTTGGCCTTAGCTGCAGCTTCTTCTGCTAATGTAACACCCTTCTTAAGAGATATAATCTCTTTCCTTAGATCACAAATACGATTATATGTCTTGCTAACCGCATTCCTAAGGACCTGAAAATATTAAAACAGTAAAAAGAAGGGAAGAGAAAACTTCAAAGAGAGTTCGCAGAAGTTAACAAATGTTCCCAGGAATACTGAGAGGGCAAGCAATTCTGGAAGCTGATTCAGGTTCCAAACAAAAGAAGGAAAATAGCTTGAGAAATTTTCCTATTTTGAGTTACACTGGAGACACACGTTACAACCTAAAAATGTCATTCTAGTTTGGGAGACCAAACCTTCATCCCAACTACTTAAAGGTTACGCAGTTAGTTCCAATGGAAGGTAGACCGCCTCAAGGCCACTCTACTTTCATCTGGATCATTTAAATCTTAAGGCATTTAAACATTTACAGCAAAACCTTCACCTCTCATCTGTTTCAGAAGTGGAGGTCGCCAATTATCTTTATTTCATGAAAATGGGAGCATGAAAGATTTTGATAGAAATCATGAGGTTATTTCTCTGTAATTTATAGGAAGTCCTAGTCTATATTATTTTCTAACCAAAATTGAGATTGAGATTGAGCTTGACATTACAATCTTCTTGTATGTGAGGCAAACCATTGCTTTAGGATTTAGCAAAACTTGTAAATCACATCATATCAATTGGGCAAAAAGTGTTAGGAAGAACTTTGAAAATTTACCTCCCATGGACGATCTGAAGTATGAAATTGGTCAATGTTTTCTGGAGAGAAGACCCATCTCACTATGGCCAAATTAGATATAAGCCGATAACCCATCATTCTATCAATTGCTATGGCTGCATTCTGGGTATTGTTCTTCCAAAACGAACTCACTTCTTCTATCAGCATCACTTGCTTATCATAATCAGGGCATATTTTTGATATGACTTGCCCGTATCTCTCCAATACAGTGATCAAATGAGTGAAACTTTTAGATCCAATATCAAGTAGTGTTTGCACAACCACTTTGATGGTGACTTCCAGCCCATGAATAGGATACACACTTTCTTCTACCCACACAATTATTTCCCGGGCAGTTTGCCTTCCTTTCACCTTGTTTGTCAGTTCCGCAGAGAGTGCATGTTCTTCACTTTTTTCTCTACCATCTTCCATACTATACTTGAAGTTTGAAGCGCCTTTGGGAGGAAGCAACTCTTCTAAAGCAGGTGCATTCTCAATGCTCTATACAAAAAATATGAAGGAAAAAGGCACAGTAAATATTAAGTCTTGCATCGTATTAGTCCCCAACCAAACCTTGCATCTTTTGAGTAGTAGTTCGCGTAATGAGATAGTTTTTGGCCTTTATTAAACTAAGACATCTTTTTCAAAAGTATTTTGGATCCATTTACAAAAACTATACGTTGAATATTTATAAAGTCCCCAATATTCAGCAAGATTTACTACCTGCTTAACTTTATCCCAGTAAGACAGGCGGACTTCTCTTTCCAAGACATCCTGAACAAACACTCGTTGTGGAGCCCATTTAGGAAGGTCTAAGACATAAGCCCATTCTTCCCAAGGCCAAATGAATTGAAAATTTGATCTGCAACAACAGGAAGCCTTCATTAAATGAGCAAAGATCAATTAAATCATTAGATCTGAGTTCCAATACCAGGACCAATCATAGAGGCTATCCATAATTCAAAAAGAATAGGAATGTCAAAACTTTAGCCAAATCAATGTAGGATGAAACTTATATCCCAAGAAAAGGATATGAGTCTCCAGATAATGTTCTCTGAATAGTAAAAGGTCTGAGAGTTCATTTTTAACCAAGATTCCAGTTTCATTAGCACTAGAGCAGATAGAATATCACATATCAAAATTGAGGAACAGGCCTCAAGGAAAATGTTGCATGCACTCCTAGTCATAGAGGACTAAACTCTAGGAACGGCTGCTCTTCAGTGCACTAGACCTGAAGCCAAACCATTAACAGTAATGTGTATTGGTATTTTTACTGCTGCATTTATATGAAACTAGATAAATGAAAACTAGAAAAAGAAATTAGAAAAGCAGTTGTTGAAAAACAAGACACAAAAAAAGGGTTCACCTAAATGTGATGGGTGGTTTGTTTTGTAGATTTTAGACTTACAGGTGATGTGAAAACCAAAGAATGAACCGTATCCGGCACTCCATATCCAAATCAGCAATTTTCTCAAAAAGAGCACGAACAGCACCAGCAACAACTGCAGGGAAGGCCCCAGGAAGTGCCTAAGAATCAAACCTCATCATCAGAAACTTCTTCAAATACTCAGAGCAATTGCTTTACACAAGCCAACAGAAAAGGAAAACAAGATAGACATGATTCAATCAATGTAAATGCTTAGATTCATTCAGTAGATATAGAAAGAAAAAAGGGGGGAAAAAAAGGAATTAGTCAATGTAATAGCTCCCATTCTACCTTACAGAGATCCATAATAACCAGCGTGTAATATATTGTCTTGAATGGGGGTTGAGGTAGTAATAGCAACTGCAAAACCAACAATATAAATAGACCATTATATCTAATTTGAAGTAAATCAACACCACTACAGTTAGGAGAAAGTGATGTCCGTTGAGAACAATTGCAAAGACAAAATCCTTTCTGAATGTGTGAAAACTAAATGGATATGCTTTTAACTTTTGACAGAGGCCTTCTACCGGCTGCAAGGGTCATTTCAGTGATTTAACAGAAAACATATCTTTTCGCTGAATAAAAGAAACCTGCATATGATATTATTTTCAAAAGGAAAACTAACGCATATCATATTATTTTCAGTGTCAAATGATGGATTGATGATAATTCTTTAGTCCACTTGAGTAGCATTTGAAAAGTGTATTGCACACTCCGTTAAACTACCACACTTCATTTCTATTAGTATCTTTCCTATTGCTTAGTCTAAGAAGTCAAATAAAACTATATTTCCTTCCATCTATCTTTCTGGCGGGGGGAATTAAAATCAATTTAAAGATTTGAAAAAAGACTATGATCCTCCTGTAATCATAAATATTCAAGAAAATAGTGTCATCACAATCAGATCGTTGAAACAAATGATGATGTAAAATGTATTATCAAATAAAATAAAGAGGAAGAAAGCAGTGAAATGATTGTAGAATTAGGAGTAGGAAAAAAAAAAAAAGGCAGTACCATTAAATGTAATCAATTTTTATTTAAAAGATTTATTGATGCCAAGCCCTAAATAGAAGGAGGAGCTTACAGTCAACCTCTAATAGGTAGATAAATCTACTTAATATAAAATTTACTGAAGTAAGAAAACTATAATAGGAAAACTTACTATTAGTGATACACCTAAGATTTCACTTCAAACAAAATTTTGAATATGAGACCCTAATAATTCTTGATTATGTTGACTTCTTTATGTACCACATGAATAACATCATAACGAATTAGATGTCCATTATTCACAAATTGTAAAAAGGAAAGGAGCAGCTTCGTATTCCATTTGGGATTAAAGAAAAAAAGAATTATTACCTGGGAGAAGATTGTCTCGGCCATCAGATACTCATATCGGAAAGGCACAGGCAAGTTTACCATGTAAAAGGCACACTCCTTTCGACTAGCTTTGCATGAACCAAGAAACAGAAATAATTAAAATTGTCCAAGAGGCCCATCATATAAGATAAGAATAAGAAATGAGCAATCCACATAAACTAAATATACACAAGAGGCATAAAATCAGGAAGGTATCATCATGCTGACTCAGGCCAATAGAAAACAAGACCAGGAGAAGCCCAATGCCATCGGCACAAGCTAAAAGATACAAACAACTGTCGACTAGCAGAAGTAATAAACAATAACCACAGAGCTTACATACTAAGACTTGTAGAACAAGCACATTGTTCTAAGACTTGCCCTGAGACTAAAGGAAGGAAGAAGACCGGGAAAAGGAGTCTCAATGAAGTATAACATAACAAGGATGGGAGGTTTCTGACCAATAACACCCTCTACATTTGTTGTGCAATTCACATAACACCAGTTTATATAAGAATCACATTTCCCACCAAAAAAAATAAATAAATAAAGGTTAAAGTGTAACCAAAGTATAATATTAATGATCAAAGGCAAAAACGAACCAGCCATTGAAGAACAAAAGCACATCCAGCAAATATTCTTCCAAAATGAAGCGATCAATAGGTTGCATATCCTGTCCAAACAAAAGGCAAAACAAAGGAAACTAATATAATTTTAACCAACGGACAAATAACAACAAACTTGAACAAGTTTACATTTGTTATTGAAATACTCGAATCCAAAACATGCTGAAGTAGATAATCTATGATAGGAGAGATCTCTTAATAATGTCGGAAGCAACAGCTAGGATTGCAACAAGCATAACTCCCTCATGCCTAAATCCAAGTAAATCAGGATTCTAACCCAGGTTCATGTATAAAATAGAAGATATTGCTTGCGCTAGCCTGTACCTCTTTCGAATCTTTTCTATTTGTAAATTCCTATTAAAGAAAACCCAATTTACATGCAAAATAAAATATTCAACTGTGTTAAATTGCAAATGAGGAATGGCAGAGCTATTAAATCAGCAAAATCATTCCAAATACCACTGAAAGCTCGGGCACATGTACTAAATAAAGCATTAGCATGGAAAAAAGCAAGTGTGTGAAGATGAACGTGTATCTTTAAGAACAAAACCTTGTCATAAGCTAAACGTCACGTAAAATAAAGAAAGCAAAATCTATGCAGTTTTCCTTCCCAAAGGCCAATCCCACTCTCATACAAATGAATGAGCTGAACTTGTAACAGAGAATTCCAATTGGACATGTCCATATTAAGGTGCTTAAGTAAGAGGAACAAGAAAGCCAAAGTAGCACATTTCCTACAAAATGAACCTCTATAAATTGCCTAAGTACCAATCAAAAACTTTATAGAATTACGATAACTACAACCAGGGTTCAAAAAATTTGGGAAAAAAAAACTTGTTCCTTTCCTCCCTATGCAAAAACCCACAGTCGGGGCACAAGAAGCTAATGGTCATAACTTCAGTAAAAGCAATTCATGATCCAAAAGCATTTGTTCACGAAATAACAATTTATTTCCATGTAAAAACAATATATATGTAAACTGATTTATGAGGATTGAGATCTTAAATATTTACCGCCTCACTTTTGCTTGCTGGAAATATATTAAGCCTGCGTATCCTTTGAGGATACTTCAACTCTGCATCATGCCTTTGTTTACCATGTGTTATTCCAGAAACTGCCGTGGGTACATCAGGTTGCTCAGGACAGCTTATGGGCCCAAAATCGTGAGACTTTCCAGAAACCAGCTGAGCTTCAAATGAAAGGTGGGGCCTTGGAACTTGCAAGTAAAAATGCAGAACATGGGATCAAACAATGAAATTAATATCACAGAAAGAAGAGTAGGAAATAGAAAAGAGAAAGATTTCATCATACAATGCAACCACAAATAAAATACAAATGGCTATAATATAAATAGATAAATAAGGATATTTTTCTATATAGCATATAGGAAAGTCAATTAAGTTCAGTAACAAATGTCAACAGAGACTAACAACAAATTTGATCACTATCGTCGGAAAAGTAAATATATAAAAAAATTGCAGATATATTTTAGGAAATGCAACTAAACTAATTATAGAGTTTTCATCCAAAAAAACCAAAAGATTCAAGTAAAAATGTTGATAAAATTTCCATTCTTCATGGACCTATTGGAGTGAGACACAGAATCCAATCCTTACAAGTTAAAACATTTTCTTCATTAGATTACTCGTGAAATAAATGTAAGTGAAATAGAAGTCTATCAACTCAACTGCATAATCTAAGAAAAAATATTTCAATGCAATAGATAAACGTTCAATATGTGTTTAACCATTATCAAGGGCTTGAACAATGAAGTGAAAGGTTAAAACTTAAGTTCAATATGGTTTTCACTATCATGAACAGACGAAATGAGGCTACTAATTCCGATTGGTTGTTTGACTTTGGACATCCAAAAATGAAGACATTAAAATTTGAAACATCCCTCATATTAAATATTTAGAACCAGGCATTTTCATTTCGTATAGACATACTTATTGAATTAGTAGCTAAGATACAACACATAAGCATGATACTGAAGCATTAAGGGCTACAATTTCAAGAAATGTCCATTTCCTCAAGAATTATATATACTTGGTGCAAATGAGCTTTTTCAATCCCCAGCAATTATATAAAGGAAGAATCTATCACAAGTGAAAGAACTTGTTCAAATAGTATTTTAATCCAAAACAATTTCTGCCACAATATGTAAATTTAGTTTGTGTCAAAAAGGGAGAACAAAACTATAGCATGGTGAAATTAAAAAAAGAAATGAAATAAAGCTCATAAAGTTACCACTATCTAGCTTCCATCCATTGCTTGATAAAGCTTGTACTCGATGCCACAAATCTTCCAAGAAATCCTGAAGACAATAATATAGGCAAATTAATGCAGAAAAGGGCAGCGCCACTCAAATTAAAATGAAAGAAATAGTTATGTAGAATACCATAGCCAGAAGAATATAATGATCCAAGATCAGTAAAGTGCATAAGAAGCCACATCTTAGAAGATGAGGGACATCTTGTGGGAAGGATATAGGGGAAGAAACGGGCTTTCTCTTCTTAGGTGGTATAAGGTGTCAAGGCCTACAATAAACTTATGGGCTTGGAATCAGGAATATGGCTAAGAAAAATAGACCGTCTTTGCATAGAAAAAGAATCCCTTTGCCATGAGGTACTTCAAAGCAAATACAGTGTTCATCTAAATGGATGGGATTCCAATGTCATCGTTATTGTGTCCAAAAGTAAATCCTTGGAAAGCCATTTCAAAGAAGTACCCATCTTTCATTAATTTTATTGCTTTATAAGTGTATGATGGAAACTTAATCTGATTTCCGGAAGGCAAGTGGATTGGTGATATTTCTTTAGGTGACAATTTCCCCTATCTTACAGATTATGCCCAATTAACAATGTTCCTATACATTGTATTCTGGTTTGTTCCTTTCCAGCTTTGAATTCGTTTGATATTTTAATTTCAAAAGAAATTTGAACGAGAGGAAAATTCAAGAAGATGCAGCCTACATGATGCAGATTGATAATTTGAACTTTTTCAAACAAAACAAAGAAAGGATTTGGAAGCTTGAGGCCTTGGTTTTGCAAGTCCTATGTGAAAATGCAGCAAGAACGAGGTTCAATTACTTCAATATGATTTGGAAGGCCAAAGTCTCTCCAAAAATTCAACTTTTGCTAGCTTATTGGCTCATGGAAATTAACACTGCTCGTGCTATTAAATAAAAGCATCCTAGACTGAATTTGCCCATCCTGGTGTGTACTGTGTAGGATAACTGAAGAGACGGCTGACTATTTGTTTCTCCACTGTCCTACAGCTTCTATTTTGTGGACCAATTTATGCAAAGTAGCTAGAATCTCTAGGGTTGTTCCAAGATCTTGTGGTCCTTTGCTTTCACAAAATGTTTTTGATTTTGAAACATGAAAGAAAGCCAAATTCCTATAGTCTGCTGTGCTAGCTCTTTCTTGGGTCATTTGGGAAGAAGGGAACAGCCATATCTTTGATGATAAGAGAGATAACTGAGTTTTTTTGCTCTTGGGACAAAGTCTGAATTTTGGCCTTGCTCTGGACCACTGTTTGTAAAGAATTTCAAGACAATTCCTTCTTTTTATTCATTTGAATTGGGAAGGGTATTAATATAGATTCTATATACAGTGAGAAGGGGTTAGTTTTGTTTAGTGTAAACAAATGTACATTTTCAGCTCCCTCCTAGGGTGTTCTTTTGGCTATGCTATGCATTCCTGATCTACTTTGTATTTCTTCTTCTTCTCAATAGATATATTCAGTTTTCTATATATTAGGGGGGAAAATGGTTACTGAAAAAGCATCCTCCACTTAGTGATGCAAAACCTGTTTCAGAATTGTTAAGGAATGGATTCTTTATTATCTCAATCAATTCACGAGGACAATACAGTAACTTGGCAAATAACTACTTAATTGCAGGAAAAAACCACTTAGAACTACATAAGGACCAAAGCTAAGCAATGAATTTTATTTTCTTGTACTTGTGTATATTTTCATAGTCCCATCCAATGCCCTAAAAAGCATAGACAACATATCAGCCACACAATAGTGTTGCACAGTTCCAATGCTCCTCTACATTGTTTTGGCAGGGAATGGATATTCTAGAGGACAGCTCATGAAGATAAATAGATACAAAAACATGAATATGCTAATGCTAATGTAGTAAAAGTACTTTCTAATGCTGTACTGACGACACAGACTATTGCAATATCTTTGCTCAAATTACCAGGAATGTTTTTTATGGAGAGAAAATCCAACTAGAAAGAAAGCACATCTTGAAGAAAATTTGAAAGATTATAATGGAAAACTACAAGCAGATGACATCCCAGAAGTAAATTTTACACAAAACGCATACCTTTTCAACAAGACCTTTCCCAGATTCATCATCTTCCTCAAAGAAAGACAGACCGGTGTCAGAAGTATGCCTTCTAATGCTCAAGTAGGCTTCCAAACCAGCCATGACTCTCTCAATTTCCTCAGGAACTTGCTGAACACATAATAAATTTTGTCAGAAAAAAAAATAATAATAAGCTCAAGTGCATTTAAAGTGAGGACCAATGGCAGATTGAAAATACAAGTGTTCCTAGAAAGTTGAAAGATTAATAGATTCTAGTTTTCCAATAAGCAAAAACAAAATCTCTTTCACCAAAAAAGAAAAAAGGGGTGCAATTCTAGGCCTGTCAGAGAAAAATAGCATCTAACTAAAGAATTAATTATAATGCTCCATGGTCACTTCAGTACAACCTACAAACTTTACAATTAACAATTCAAACTTCAGCTCACAACTTAAAAAATTATTCAACTTTCCATTTGACACGTCAGACAAGGTAAAATCCTAACTTTACAGATGTTCAAACTCCCAGTAACTGCAACAAGGGCTAAACAATTACATTGCTAATAGTACATCAAACAGTAAACATTTTCTGCAAGAGGCATATAGATATAAATACATAACTCCAAAAATAAAATAGAAAACAATCATAATTTTTAGTTCTGAAATTTTATTGTTTAATGTTGAACATTAACAAACTAAACAGCAATCACACCACAACAACAACAGAATAGTTGAAAGAAATTCATCTAACAGGCCACCATACCAACTAATTTAGTACACCATCAAGTAAGAATTAAACTAAACATCACCTCAATGAGTTCTGCTCCTCCCCATGGGAGACAAGACAAAATGCAAGTTACATAAAAGTCAGCGCGTGCTTGCCAGGAAGGATTTCCTTTGTCCTCATCCACTGTTGTGGCAGCTGATGACAATAAAGTTTCAAAGACCACCACCAGAGAACCAGGCTGGAGAATTTTGCTACACATCTATAAAACAGAAAAAGCATAAGACTAAATTTTTCAGCTTTGTTAGAAAATTAAAAAAAAAAAAAAAAAAAAGAGGAATGTGTAGAGGGACTACACATAAGCTACGAGAAAGAGTCCTAAGATGTCCATGTGCACAAATACTTCCAATCTTCACACATAAACTGCCTAAACATGATGATTAATAGATATTCTTAACGAATTTAACTACCTAACCCTAAGCATGTAATCTAACCTAGATAGTAACACCCTGTGAACATCATGCGAGAGGCCTGCTTATAAACCTCCATATTTAACCTATAACCTAAAAGCACATGTTGCAGTACATGTAACACATAGTATAATTCATCAATGAGGTAACACTCCACCGCTGAGTATACATCTAAAGCTCAAGTTTACAATTTCTTCAAAGAAATATTTCTCTACTTATGCCATAGCTTATAACTTGAGAGGGTAAAGGGTTTAGTATAAACTAAAGTTAAGGATTCAAATGAAGAATTACGAAGTCTTCTACCAAAGAAGTGTCAAAGCATTTAACTATCCAAAAACAGACACTTGAGTATAACTATAACCAAGAGTCTGGTTGTAAATCAACAATAGCAAAAATAAACTCATTCTCGAATGATAATCGCAATTACCAAATAAAAACTCATTCTCTAGTGTGTTAAGTCCTCTGTAGATTCTAATTTAAAATAAAACTTAAAATTTACAAGAAGTGACCCACTTCTAAACAACCATTACATCATATAAAAAACCAGTCCTAAATAACAAAATAGCATCAAAATCATACATACCATAACAGTCAAAAATCGCATCAAAATACGAATGTGGTCGCAGTTTCCAGAATCTAAGGCATCCTGAAAAAATCAAGACAAAGTGAGAGAGAGAGGGAGAGTGAGAGAGAGAGAAGAAGTGATATACTTCAATAACGCTTTATAATAAAAATAAACAATACATCCCAACAAGACAATTTGAATAATAATTGTCTATGCTTCCAAGATAGGCTCAAAGAGAGACTATTAACATCAACTAACAAGGCTCAGGCGGGCAAAATTAAGCCAAAAGTGCATTTGGGCATAACTGAATGCACTGTAAGTACTCTCAAAGAACCCAACCTCTCACGCAGCAAATATCCATATCCAATAACACAGCTCAAGAAAGAAATCATGCTTCCCTATTTCAATAAAAATTTCAGGATTAAGGAATCAATTTATTGCTGTCTGAAGAGCAAAAACATTTTCTCTGAAATTTAAAAGAATAAAAATAAAGATAAACCACTAACTAACTAACCTATATCATAAAAAATAAAAATAAAAATAAAGAGCAGTAGCCAAACTCTATGAAGCCATAAGCTAATATATTACACTTACTAAAATCACATTGATCCTCCACACACAAACCAATATAAACCACTAACTAGCTAACCTATATCATAAAAAATAAAAATAAAAATAAATAGCAGTAGCCAAACTCTATGTAGCCATAAGCTAATATATTACACTTACTAAAATCACATTGATCCTCCACACACAAACCAATTATACTTAAACCCAAGTCACTGATTTTTAATGATAGACCATATCCAAAAGACTTAAAAAGCGGGGTTCCAACAGTCCATCATGGTCAGAGGTTGGCTCTCAGAACAATACCAGCGTGCCTCAACACAAATTCAGCAGTAATGAAGATATAACTCAAGCGGCGGCGTTACATCAGTTGAGAAGGTACATGTGAACCAAGAATCTAGATCTCACCCCAATAAAACTACACCATAGTAGTTCAAAACTTAATTTGCTAGATATATTATGCCCTAGCATGCACCATGAAGGTAAATGTGAACCAAGGATCAAAGTAAAACATCAAGTTATTTATCATTTATATGGTTGCAGTTCAATACTTTGTTCGCTCTTCAGCCTAACATTTCAAATTAGACTTCAAGATGCAAAATAATAACTGTATCCTCTTTGCACTTGTTCACCTGAAATTTTCTTTGAGTGCTTTCCACAACTTTTTTAACAAAGTCCTCATTTTCCAAGTTCAGCAAGCCAACCTGATAAAGAGATAGAGAGAGAGCAACAAAAGAATCAGCAGAAAACGTAAACAACGGCGGAGAAAATACTCATAAAACCAACATATAATCATAGAAAAAAGAAAACATGGATGACGACATACAATCAGAGAGAGAGAAAAAGAAGAAAACAACCCATAACGAAGGTATGTCTAGTCAACTAACACAAAACAAATGTATAAGAACCTAAAACCACCATTTAACTTGATGTCTTATGAGATAAGAATTCTATAGATCTCTATCAGGGCCTATGTGGTCAATGTACAGCTTGAAGAGGCCCATTTTAAGTCTGTTCTATCATACATAAGAAAGCTTGCTCAACTTTAATGATTGTTCTTTGAGAAATCCCGAAAGGATAGACATAAGAATGTATCTTGAGATAATAGAAGGGGATGTCTCCAACCAAGCAAGAACATCAATTAAATTTACATGATATTGGGTATGATTGAAACTGTTGAGCTTCTGGTTAATTTTGACCGTACAACAGCTGAAGTGTTTGTTAAACATACACTTTTACATGGCAGCTCATGTTTACAACTTAATAGCTAGCAATTTCATTCCCTACCAGTTGTAGAATAAACGTCAGAGAACCTCAATGCCAAAAATATCCATTATAATATGGGGACACTTTGTTATCTTATTTTGGATAGAATAAAACAAAAATATAACTCACATTATGAAATAGCAGAAGCATATTTGACTGAATGAGGGACTAACTAATTCTGGATAGGGAAAAATTTGCTTACATATTGCAAGCATTCAGGGACTGTTTCCTCCCCCATTTAAGGTGGCAATAAGTGCTTTTAACAGAGGTGCCTGCTAGTTAGTAGAGTTTTCCCTCTTAACAAGTCTCATATGCATGTGCTCACAACATTCTTTTCATCCAAGAGCTAACTAAGAATATATTTACTCAAATATATGGACCACCTCTTTTATGAGGAAAACATACAGCTTTAGACCATTGCTTATTGTCCAAGTAATATGGTTCAAAAGGAGACTAGGTCGTAAATGGTATATTCAATATCAATCTCAATACTTATTGGCAGTATTCAATCTCAAACCTCCTATGCGATCACAAGAAACTTTACACTACTGAGCTAGTTGATACACCAAAAAGTTGTTTTCACAAGAACATATATACACAAAACTATGAAAAAAATGTGATGATAATCATAAAGCATTCGTACTACAACCTCCCATATTTAAACATACTAGTGTCATATTAATACCATCAAAATCACAGCATACACATGCTCATAGATATCAATTTGTAGTAAATACACACATTTCACTCAGAGGTCAGAGATACTAAGTTAAGAAGGGACCAAAAGAAATGATGCAAGGTGACTTACCAATGTCCCATATAAAGGAATCTTGTGTGGAATTTGTTCGGCACAATTAATAATATACTGCCAACATGAAGAGTGTAAAAAAAATGATATTGTTTAACAAAATAATCCATAAAACTGGAAACGAAGAAACCAAATGAAAAAATTGAAACCTCCAATAACACACTAACACAAGCGTGCAATCAAATTCAAGTTCATTTTCTAATTTTCTAAAAAAACAAAACAAGAGGATACAGTAGTTTCAAAAATTTAGGCTTACGTGTGGAACATCGTTAGAAGAGTGCTCGAGTTCTCGCCGAATTACGCCGAAGCATGTTTCCTGCAAAAGCAAGTTTCAGAAACAAAGAATCAAACACACATGAACAGCACATGCCAGCAACGGAAAACGAAATCCCTAAATAGGGTTTTTGACAAGACAGAAATAAAAATAGAGAAATAAAAGACAGAAAATGTGAAAGCGAAAGGAGAGTAAGAACGGACAATGTGATCCTTCAAGTCGTCGGAGTTGCCGTACTCCGGACACTTGTCGCCGATTTTAAGCAGAAGGTTCTTCCAGCTGCTCATTTCTTTATCTCTTGTTCCGTGAGAGAAGCAGAAGAAGAAGAAGAGTCAATAGTTTAGTACGAAGAAGGGGATTTGCAGGGTTTAGTGGCAAATTGGATTACAATTAACTTGAACCCTAACGGAGCCGGTCCAGCCCGGTTGGAACTTAACCAGACTATTTATTAAATAGTTTTTATCTCGCTTACTAAACCCAATAATAAAATCGGAATGACGGGAATGAGAATGGTGGAATCTAATATGGAATTTAATCAAATTAAGTTGTTTACTTAAACCAGTTAATCGGAATCGAAATGAAATTTGGATTGAATAAATTACTAAAAAGATTTAATTGATTATCATTATAATAATTATTATTAACTAATATATTAATTAATTGTAAAATTTTATTAATTAATTATTATAATTATATTAACAATTATTGTAAAAATATATTAACTAATAATATTAATATTAATTAATTAATTATAATAATATATTAATTATTGTGATTATTCATTCAAAATTATAATTATTAATAATTATTGTTAAAATGTATTAATATATTAATTAGTAGTAATAATTATATTACTTAATTAATAATAATATATGAATTAATTATAATAATAATTATAATAATATATTAATTAATTAATTAAAATAACAATGTATTAATTATTATGATTATTTAATCGAGAACTATAATTATTAATATATTATTGTTAATAATATATTATTATATTATTTAATAGTAATAATTATATTAATTATAATATATATATTAATTATAATAATTATATTAATAATAATTATAATATATATAAATTAATTAATTAAAATAATAATGTATTAATTATTGTGATTATTTAATCGAGAACTATAATTATTAATATATTATTATTAATAATATATTATTATATTATTTAATAGTAATAATTATATTAATTAATTATAATATATGAATTAATTATAATAATTATATTAATAATTATTATAATAATATATTAATTAATTAATTAAAATAATAATATATTAATTATTGTGATTATTTACTTGAGAACTATAATTATTAATATATTGTTGTTAAATAATATATTATTATATTATTTAATAGTAATAATTAAAGTATTTAATTAATTAGAATATATGAATTAATTATAATTATTATATTAGTAATTATTATAAGTATATTAATTAATTATAATAACAATAACAATAAATTAATTATTGTGATTATTTATTCAAAAATTATAATTATTAATAATTATTGTTAATAATATGTTAATATATTAATTAAAAGTAATAATTATATTAATTAATTAATAATATATGAATTAATTATAATAATAATTATAATAATATATTAATTAATTAATTAAAATAATAATGTATTAATTATTGTAATAATATTAATAATATATTAATTATTATGATTATTTATTCAAGAACTATAATTATTAATAATTATAGTTAATAATATATTAATTAATCATAATAATTAATTAATTATAATAATATATTAATTAATTATAACTTAGGACAAAATGGGTATTTTTTATTTTGGGGGAGGGCAAAATGGGTAGTTCAAGGAATGGGAACTTGATTCCCACCTTCCCCATGGGAATCAAGTTCCCATTCCCCATTCCCAAATATATGTGGGTCCCGCCATTTCGATTCCGATTCCCCTCTTATTTTTACGAAGTAAACGCGTCAATCATTCCGATTCCGGATTCCGATTCCCCAATTCGGTAAGTAAACGCACCATTAAGAAAATAAAATAAACCAGCGAAGTATAAGTGGTACAACAGCGTTCGACAAGCCACATCCCACGTATGGAAGGGCAGCGTGGATGGTAAATGGGCTAGCGCCGATCCGGACTTTCAGCCTAGCCAGGGCAGGCTTAATCCAGACATGGTCCAGGGTCGGGTTGGGTCGGGTCGGGTCGAAATTTAGCCCAGGCGTGCACTTCGAATTTTTCCAAAATGTTTGAAATTTATTTTTTAAAAGAATAAGGGTTCGTTTGGTACCGTTTTCAAACTTCTATTTTCATTTTTGTTTTATAAATACAATTGAAAAACACGTTTGGTGGGCTCAACTCAAAAATAAATTAGAAAATAAAGAATTCAAATTCCGTTACGCAGTTGTAAAATTGAAAACGTGTTGAAGGTATTTTCAATTGAATTACGGTTTAGACTGAAGAACAAATTCTGGATTAAATCTCAAACATTTTCCAGTCTCGCTACTCTTCATCAACAACTCCCAAAGTCTCTGATCTCAACTCTCCCCTCTCGTTACAGCTCTCTCTTCCCTGTGGCTATCACTCCTCCTTCAACCATAACCCATAAATTGTGCACAACTCCCTCTTTCTTCTTCATATTTCTCCAGATCTATGACACATCTCTCTCTCTAACTTGGTCTACCATCACAGATCTGTCTCTTTCTGTGCCCAAAATTAGCTGCTTTATGCATCGCTACCGCCGATCTCGATCAAGGCTGTACCGCTTTCACTTGGTCTTTGCTCGCTTACGCTGCCGCAATATGCTCCATTCTCTTCGGACCGCCGCTACAACCACTCACTCATTTGTTGGTACCGCCGCACCGGATCTCATTGTAGCCGCTCGTACGTTGTTACCGTTGTTTCGATCTCTACCGCCGTAATTCGCTTTGCTCCACCTTCGCACGCTTGCTGCAATCTGCTCCATCGTCTGCTCAAATCTGCTCGCTTGTTGCATCTCTTACTGGTACATTTCTTTATTTTTTCTAATTAGGTGAATTTTGAGTGTGATCTGAATTGTTTAGCTTGGATCTCTATCATGTTCAATTGGGCAAATTGGATGATTGCCGAGACCCTTACACATTTTTTGATCTTATTGTTGATGTGCAGCAGTAAGCATCTGGCCATATGCAGCAGTAAGTATCTAGCCATATTTTTATATTGATTTTATTTATGGAATTGGTTGCAATGACTACGAAACTTACTGTATTGTGGTGACATTGCTTCAGGATGAGGATGCCTTCTTTGCAGATTACACTGAAGCTCATTTGAAGCTCTCAAAACTCGGGTTAGTCTTCTATGACTTCTCTTCACCTATTGCCTAGTCCTTCAATCATGCGTGCTTCTACTTGAGTATTGACTCGTGAATTTGTATTTCCTCTTTCAGATTTACGGATGCTGAGTAATGAATCAACTTATGAAGCAACTGAATGAGGCTATCCGTGTACTTTATTGTGGCTTCTAAAGTCTCAGACTTCTGGTTATGTCCTTATATTTAAATTGGTTGATGTGATGTAATCAAAATAGCAAAAGTGGCTACATTAGTGTTTGCTGTGTTGCTGTATGTGTCAAAAACAATGTTCTAGTTTTGTGACTGGAAATAATTTGCAAAACTTTCTTATATATGTTTGTTTATTTGCATGTTTAAGCATACTCTTTATTTTGGTTCACTTTCATTTTCCTGAAACTGATTCAGGATTTGCATTTTATGATGCTTAATTTCGAAAGGGACACTCAATCTAACTTGACAACCAATATTTATTGAAACTCCATTTTAAGTAGATCCTATAAAATAATGCTGAAAAAATCCTTGTTGCTACGAACATTCACTTTAATTTGCAAGTACCATGCTTCTAGACTTTTTGACTTTGATGTGCAATATTTGGTTACCAATGAAGAAGGAGACACTAGTAGGCCACTTACTAATATTGATTTATCTCCAGCAAGTGTCGCAGAGATGAATGCTACAAGAGATAGAATTGCAGCTTTTATGTGGCATGATTACATACGTAATGCATAATGTTTATCATGTAATTTTTTAATAATTATTTTGTTTAAATTATGTGTTGTAATATATATCTTAATTGAATACAAGTGTGCAACCCAAGAGGGGAGGTGAATTGATATTTTAAAACTTATCCTAATCAAACCACACAACAATCTAATCTAATGCCTTAATAAATTTGAAAACAATAAATTCAATGAAAGCACAATAATAAATAAGAA
Source organism: Citropsis articulata (assembly GCA_030449925.1). Lineage (NCBI taxonomy): Eukaryota > Viridiplantae > Streptophyta > Magnoliopsida > Sapindales > Rutaceae > Citropsis > Citropsis articulata. The sequence goes on along the minus strand of JASUUH010000096.1, from coordinate 1,415,988 downwards.
TGTATTTGAAGCTCTATGAAGATTGTATAATCGTGTATAAGCTCAATGGTCGTGTTGTGATCAACCCTTGATTTGATTTGAATGAGCTTATTTATAGTTGGAGCTGAAAACTAGCCGTTATACACCTTTTTGCCAGAAAACGGATCGCCGTTAACCGTTAACGGTTAACCGTTTGGGCTGAATTTCAAATAAACGGTTGACCGTTAGTCACTACCCTTTCGCCGTTAATTTCTAGAGAACTGCAAAATAAATTTGGCTTAACCGTTCTTACTAAACGGTTCAAGGTTAGCAAATTGGAAATAATCGGTTCACCGTTTTCCGTAAACGGTTTACTGTTAATTTCCAGAAACCTACAAAATAAATTTGGCTTAACCGTTCTAACTAAGCGGTTCAAGGTTAGCAAACTGGAAATAATCGGTTCACCATTTTTCGTAAACGGTTTACCGTTAATTTTCAGAAACATCATTTGACAAACCTTTGTAGAACATACTTTCTGAAAATTATCGGTTAGCCGTTTGCTACAGTGAACTGTTTTTGAAAAAAGTATTATCAAACGCATATTCTCTACTTTTATCATTTTCAATTTTATCTACCAAACGCATATTACTGTTTTCAGTTTTAAAATACAGAATACAAAAAATGATACCAAACGCATATTTAAATTCGAAATACATCAACTGCAAAATACCATTTTCATTTTCATTTTTATTCTCAGAAAATAAAAATCTAGAAACAATACCAAACGGGCCCTAAAAAGTTCAGTGCTTTCTCTGCTCCCCGAAAATGCCAGATGACCACTAACCCATTTTTGTTTCTCTCATATCTTTAAATCTTTGACTCTCTCTCTCTCTCTCTCTCTCTCTGTGTTAACAAAACACTTAAATGTAATTTTTAAGTTAAAGCATTTAATCTTGATTTTATTCACATATAAAAGTATATAAATAACTGGAATAGATTATTATTCCATGTAAATGTTAAAAAACAAATAAATGTTAAAAAACAAACAATCTTGTATTTTGAATAAAATCAAGTGAAATCAATAATTATAAATGACTATGGTTGGCAAAAAAACCCGGACTAACCTAACCTGCAGACCTAATATAGGCTCAAAAAATGTAAAGTTCGCATAAATTAAACTTGGATAAGGGTTTAGCAAAAAAGCACTTTTTTAATTTATAAATAAAAATAAATTTAATTTAAATAAAAATAACTCAAAACACTAAATTAGTTTAATTATTTATATTAATATTTTTTATTTAATATGTTGTAGTACTAATTTTTATGTATTGGACTATTATTTTATTACGTATTAGATAATTATCTTTAATTTAAATTTTTTTCTTAACTAAAAAATTATTTTTATAATTAATTAAAAAAACCCAGACCCGGCCCGACCTGGCACAAGCTCGGTCCATCCAAAATTGAACAGCTTTTGAAGGGCCTGGACTTTATTTGAATAATGTGAGCTTAGGCTTGGAAAAGCCCAACCTAAGCCTACAATTTGCCATCCCTTTAGATGACATCCCTTTAGAGAGGATTGACATGTCTTTTAAGGAGAAGTACAAACGATGCTAGGCTATGCACCGACGCATACTCTATATGCATGTCGGTTACATTAACCAAGGAGGACGACATGTCAAATGAAATCTCGTTGACGCAAACAACTCGTTGTGTGTGTATCTTTGTACATGTGTCTGTATATTTTTTATTGTTATATTTTTATTTTATAAAAAATATAACATACTATATGTCATTCTTGTTATAAACTTTTAGACGACATGATGTCCTTTACGAAGATAAGTTTTTATTTGGGTAAAATAAATGGTTTATCAGGGAAATAAATGTTAAAAGCATGCAAATTCAGCAATTAGTTTATTTTTCTTATGATAACTATACTTTTGACAAAACTAACACCACAATAAACAACCTAAAAATTTAAATTTTATTGTTTCTAACGAGAATAAGGTAAAAAGAAAAGAAAAAAGCCCAGGTTGCCTGCCTAGCCCAGCCATGACAGGCCTGGCCCTCACCCACGAGGGCCTGAGCAAGGGCTCAAGAAAAAAAAAAGCATGGGCCAAGTGAAGGCCCACTATTTTTTCAAAAAAATAAATTTATAAATTAGAATAATGTAATTAAAATTGAAAAGTAACTTAAAAATTAAAAAAAACTTAAATTCTTAATTTATAAATAAATGATGATTCAAAAAAGCTAAAATTATGATACTAAACTCTCTTTTTTGTATTAATTAATTAAGAGCCTGTTTGAATTAGAAAATGCAGTATTAAAGAAAATTAAATTTATAAGCTTTCATTTACTTTATTTATTGTTTTACTTTGAAATATTTGTTTTCTTTAATTTATTTATGATTATAATAACTCGTTTGATCATTAATTTATTTCAAATTTATAATAGTTTAAAAAATTAAAAAAATAAATAAAATCCAAGCGCGGCCCAAGCCTACTTTTTGCTATCCCTTGCGCGACAAGAGAATTTGGAAGGGCAGCATTTGTGGATGGTAAATGGGCTGGCCAATTCAGACTTTCAGCTTAGCCGAGGCAGGCTTAATCCAGACATGGTCCAAAGTCGGGTCGGGATGGAATTTAGCCTAGGCTTGCATTTCGAATTTTTTCAGAATGTTTCAAATTTATTTTTTTTAAAAATAAAAAGTTCAGTGCCTCATCTGCTTTCCAAAAATGCCAAACACAAGCAACAACTAACCCATTTTTGTGCCTGTTTGGTGTGACTTATTTAAGAAGGATAAGTGCTTATTTAATCTCATAAGCACTTTTTAAAATTTTTTATGGTATTTAGTTATTTTTTAAATAGAGTTTTTTAAGCTTAAATAAGCTAATTTATCTCTACTAGCAAAAGCCCAAAATTTGAGCTTTTGGGAGTAGAGGTTAGAGAGTTTTTTCAAAAAATATATAATATAAAAAATATCTCAAAAATATTTCATTAATTACATAATATCTTTTGTATAAAACCTACCTAATGAAAATTGTTGCCGGCACTTCACTTTATCTCTCTCTCTCTCTCTCTTTTAAATAACCAGCACTTTAATTTAATAACTAAGAAGAAAAAAATAAATATTTAATCATGCCCATTCTTCTTTGAGATGCACAATTGAGAGGACTTTTGGTGTTTGGAAAAATAGATGGAAAATTTTGCGATAAATGCATAGTTTCCTTTTTAGTAAGCAAGTGAAAATTATGATTGCTCCAACGATTCTTCATAATTTTATAAGAAAATATGTAAATAATAACCAAGAATTTCAACCTTTTAATAATAATGACGAATTGCTCCAACATGCGAAAGTGAAAATCAAAGGGAAGAGAACAATGAAGAACAAAGTACAAGTTCATTCAACATACATGAAATGGACCAAGAACGTAATCAAATTGCGACATTTCTTATATTCCGTTAACATCTTAATTATATTATTGATTATCATTTTAATTTGGATAGTATTATTTGTTTAACATTCAAAAGTATTTTTTAAATTGACAACCAAACACCCAATGACTTTTTGTCCAAAATCTCTATTGGTATAAACTTTATTGTTATAAGCTCTATTTAATAAGTTGTACCAAACGGAGCTTTAGTTTCTCTCATATCTTCAAATCTTTCGCTCTCTTTTTTTCTTTAAACAAAATGCATTAGGATTTTGTCCTTATATATCTTTAGTTTTTCAAGTTGATGAATGCTGGTAGTTGGATTCAGCCAAAAACAAGGCACAATACCTAAAATCCAGGAGTGCTGGTAAGAAAATCTATTTTATATAGGCAGTACATTCCCACTTAAATGCAATCTTTAAGTTAAAGTTTTTAATCTTGATTTTATTCACATATAAAAGTATACGAATAACTGGAATAGATTATTATTCCATGTAAATGTTAAAAGAACAAACAATCTTGTATTTTGAATAAAATTGTGTGAAATCAAATATTACACAGGATGTGTCGTTTGTTCATAAAAGTAAAAAATGTCACGCTGCCAACGCATGTCGGCTACATTAATCGTGGAGGACGACATCATGCTGTACGAAACCTCGTTAAGTGAAGACAAGTCTTTTTTATTTTTTTTTTGTTTTATAAGAAATATAATATACAACATGCTATTTAGAGCTAGCAAATTAACATCTATTGTCATATAATATATATATGTGTTTGGGCAAACGCCACGGCCGCGTTCAGATCACAATATTGTCACAATATAATCATCACTGCACAAGATGACCCAAATCCACCGCATTTAATAATCACACATATTTTAATTCAAACCCGACATATTTTAAAATAATCGGATTACCCAATAACCCGCTTAATATCTATATATTAAACAAAAGTTACATCAAATATTTACACACTATTATACAAACGAATATTATAAAACATTTATACTATTGAGGTTTTAATATAAAATATACATATCTAACAAAATATTGAATATATATTTTACAAAATATTAAATATTGAATATATATACATACATAATATTGAATATATATACATACAATATTATAAAACATTGTGTTTATATTTATCCTTTCAAAGAAAAAAATAAAATATACATATCTAACAAAATATTACGCATTTATACTATTGAGGTTTTAATTATATATATGTAGATATTATTATATATCAATATTATAAAATATACATGTCTACTAATATTTTACACATTTATACTATTAAAGTTCTAAATATATTTAAAATTTTATATATAAAACATTGTGTTTATATTTATCCTTTCAAAAAAATAAAATAAAAGAGAAAATCATTCTAATACATGAGTTATAATGTCAAGAACCTGTAAATTATTTTAAAATAGAAAATATAATCGGGTCATTGATCGGATAAATGAGTCAAGAATTTTAATCCGAATTTGACACGGGAAAAAATCATGTCGACCCGGACCCAACCCGACCCATTTAATTATGTTGTGTTTGTGTCGGATAATCGGATCGTGTCAAATTTTACCAGCTCTAATACTATTCATGTTATAAACGACATGTCTTCCGATATAATACACGAAGATAAGATCTTATTTGGGTAAAATAACATGGTTTAGTGGGGAAATAGATGTTAAAACATCCAAATTCAGCGATTAGTTGGAAATTATTAATCTTTCTAACGATAATTATACTTTTGACAAAACAAACACTGCGCGAGACACGTAAAAACCTAAACTGAATTGTTTTCAATGAGAATAAAAGAAAAAAAATATATATATATATATATAACGAGGTACGCGGGCAACGAGAGAAATTGGGGACTGAGATAACGATAATTTAATTTTTACAGCTGATGAATGCTGGCCGTTGGATTCGGCCAATGGCTAGGCACAATGCCAGAAATCCAGGAGTCTATATTTGCAGTATATTCACAACTAAACATAATTTTTAAGTCGAAGCTTTTAATCTTGATATTATCAACTTGTAAAGATAACATATTTCATGTAAAAGCATATGAAGAACTGGAATTGATTATTTCCCCACGTAAATGTTAAAAAAAAAAAAACGAAAAGAAAAGAAAAAAACAATCTCATACTTTATAGTATATCCATAAAATTACAGATACTAGTTTAAAATCTTATTAGTATTAGAAAGAAATACATACATATTTCATTTTTAGTGAAATGAAAACAGCATCCGGGGAACTCGAACATAATGGCCTCAACCTTCTGCACCACTAGCCCACTGTTACAAGACCAAAATAAAAAAAATCTCTGATAACTTTGCAATAATTGATTGTGGGTTCACAAACATGGTAATATGCAAGCTGATCTCATATGGTTTCAATTTGCTTCAGTTCGTTGCACTTTGTCTGTTAAGACTCTCAACTTGAGAGAGAGAGCATTTTCGGGGGTCCCAATATTCTGAAACAATCGTTGGGCATGTGAATTTGCACATGCAAAATGGCCCCATCTGATTTACAAGTGCACATGGATGAGATGAGAGCCCTAACAGCCCCCCACCACTACTTTAAAACAAGGAAAAATGCTAATTTACAACAACTTTATAGCAACTGCGCTATAAATACCATTCACTTCCTTCAGAACTTTTCACACCCAACTTTCTCATCACTCAAATCCTCTTCAAGCTCTTATTGTTGTATTGTTTCTTCTCCAAAGAATAATGGCCCGAATGCTGAGACTTGTTGTGTTATTTGTGGCATTGATGCTTGTTTTAGTGGCACACAACCAGGTAAGCTGCTTATGCAGCATATTCTTTAGATTACCAAAAGTTCATTACTTATTTTTTCCTTTTTTACTTTCTAAGTAACTCCCACTGAATAAGAAAAATTTATTAGAAAGAAACGAAGAATGAATAAAGAAAAAGTCCGGATGATATAATGAACCGATCTTGTTATCTCATAGAATAGAATTAAATCCGAGGAAAAACAAAAATTCATGATTGTACGTATAGTATGGTAGTATGGTATACTACTCAATTTTTTTTTTTTTTTTTCTGTAAGGGAGTTTGTGAGTCAAATCAAATTGTTCAAGAACTCTTTTACGTTAGTTCCAAGAATTAGCTAAAATGCACTGAAATTTGGTCTCCTAAATTTTATTTTCTCTGTTCGAAGCCTATAGCTAGCTGGGATTCAAATGCAGATATAAAGTAAACAAAAATGAGGGAAAAAAACCCACAATGCAGATATGTGCAAAATCGCAGCTTAGCTTCTAACACTAACCAAAATTAAGCTGAATAGGACTGAAAAGCTAACCTACAAAAGCGGACCACAAATTAATTGTACCACTCCTGTTAAATTATTACTATCATAATTATTAATTGTTACCGTTGCTTCCCTTCAATATTTTTTTGTTTGATTTTTATTTTCTTGTATGAAATTAATATTTTCAATTTGTTTTCTTTAGGCTGCGAGCACAGGAATTGCAGCGTCTCAGCTACGGGCACAAGGCAATCGTCCCGGGGTAATTTGAACTCATAAAGTGCTTCTAAATAAGTAGCCTCTATTCATTTTGGCTAACTCTTTTAAATTCATTGGACTCCATGCAGCGTGGTACCACCCAAGGCAGCCTTAATCCTCAAGGTAATTTATTTTGCACATCAAACTTATAATCTGATACGTAAAACTTAAAATTACCATTTACGTTAAAATGGAAAACAGGCGTCGATATACTTCCTAGTAGCTAATCAAAAGGTGATTTTTAATATGCAGAATGCGGTCCAAAATGCAATTACAGATGCTCAGCAACTTCATACAAGAAGCCGTGCCTGTTTTTTTGCCAAAAATGTTGTGCAAAGTGCTTATGTGTGCCGGCAGGCACATATGGGAACAAGCAAACGTGCCCTTGCTACAACAACTGGAAGACAAAGAGAGGAGGACCAAAATGCCCTTGAATTAGTAGTATCAGTTTATAGTAATAAAATTTTCTATCGACACTAATCAGTTATATATTTCCTATAATGCTTATTTTGCTATTGCAGCCAATCTTTCTTGTACTCATATAGCAAGTACACGTAATGTTATATATTTCCTATAATGCTTATTTTGCTATTGCAGCCAATCTTTCTTGTTCTCATATAGCAAGTACACGTAATGTATTTTTCAATAAATTATTGAATATAATCTTGGTCTGATTATTCAAGGGCATAATTACTTACTAAACTAGATAAACCACTTTTACCTAACAGATAAATACTTTTATGGGTTATCATCATTTTACTAATTTAAAAATTGTAAAATATTAGCTAGAAATTTAATTTACAGACGCGTTAACACTGAATTCAATATAAAATATCATAACTACAAGTCATCGGGCAGGGGAGAGGTCTTGAATTCTTCAACTCGTGGCATAATTTCAATTAAATTCACGGGATAACAGCTTGAATAATGAATGCAATTTTATGGTTTTATAGTCAAGTGGCGGCACTTGCTCATGTTAGGTCCGTCCTTGCGTGGATTGATTATGTCCATTAGATTTTACTGTTGCAAATTCAACGGTGACTACCGAACCAGAAAGAAGTGGCTTTCGGGTTCTCACCGTTAGTTAGGGCCCAATTATAGCAAAAGTTTCTTCTAATATGACACGTGTCCAATTTCATAAACAAAGACATTTGGTTTTTTTGAGAATAAAATTCTGAACCGAATTGGATCAATTTTTCCTTTTTTTGACAATCGACTTTTGGGTTTTCCATTTTTTGTGTGAAAAAATTGCAAAATCGCAGCGAAGTGATAGTTTTCAATTTCGCTTCGATTATGCCAATCCTACCGTAAAATCTTTACGAAACACCCATAATTGGTTAACCTTTTTTTTTTTCTTTTTTGGTAAACAACTAAAACGTTACATATCTGCTAAATTTCTTTCATTATTATCATTATTTTGTTTCCTAAAATGATATAAAACTGATTTGTCCTTACACAATTACAGATACTAAAATAAATGGAGAAGAATTCTTGATAAAACTTGCCAACCAGGAAGAACTGTTATTCACTTTGTTAATGACTAATAAACCTTCTAAATATACAAAAAAATCCATCGATTGAAGGATAAGGCTCAATTATCACCCAGAAGATTTTAAACATTTTTCTACCTTTTTAGACAATCAGATTAAAAAATATTGCAACAAAAGATTATTATTCAACCTTCATGATCATAATTTACAAAAGTACGTACCTAACTCCCTCACATTCAAATTAATTAAAATTGACTAATTGAGCCCTCCAACTCCCCTCTCTCTCTATATATAGCTCGAACAATATCAAAGCTTTAACATAATTAGCTGCATAACAAAATTTTGACAAAGACAAATTAATATAGCCAGAGTGTTCAGAAAAGATATGGCTTCTGTGGTTACTCGTTTGGTCTTGGCTATGGTGGCGATTGCCGGAACCCTAATGATCGGCAACGTTCAGGTGTCGGCCCAATGCGGAGGAAGTATCCCTCAACTTGTTGCCCAATGCTCGCGGTTCGTCAAAAAAGAGGGACCAAAAACCCCTCCGTCTCCCAGTTGCTGTTCTGTCGTGAAAGCTGCTAACGTCCCTTGTGTTTGCGGCCTCGTTACGCCGGATATAGAGAAGGTTATCAGCATGGAGAAGGTGGTCTATGTAGCTCGTACTTGTGGCGTCACTGTTAAACCTGGCACAAAATGTGGAAGTGAGTTTCTTTGTTGAAACCCTAATCAAACTTCTAGTATCATGTATGTTTTGATCATATACTTATGCATTTTTTTTTAAATCATGATTTCGATATTTCAGGCTACACGGTTCCACCAAAAAGACTGATATAAGATCGAGGTGTTGGCTAGAGCTGCAAAAAACAAAATGTTGTTACATTAATTTCCATTTGAATAATGAGTAATGTGACAATTTCTTTTGTATGCTTCTTTAATTTCCCTTTGACTAATAAAAATTTCTAGTTTCTCTAGAAAGATGTGAGTTCCCCTGACTTTATTAAAGATTAATTATCCGATATATATATATATATATATATATATATATATATATATATATATATATATATATATATATATATATATATATATAAAAGAAGTTATATAGGGGGAGGGCTCCTTAAGTTAAGTTTTTTAGTTAAAATCTTATCTAATTTTTCATTAATAGGATCCATTCAACTAAATGAAACAGGTATAAAGCGAATACATAGTATTTGAGTTATTATCTATCAACCATTAAATTGAATACATATAGATCTAATGGATGAAAATTTAATTAAAATTTTAAATCAGAAAATTGAGTTATACATTCCGTAGTCCGTAGAAGGAGATAGAAGTAAGAGAGTAAATTAAAAAGTTAATAATAAACGATAGAAAGTATTTATGTGCTTTTTTTTCCTTAAAGAAAATTGTATCTGCTTAAATATTAACCATCAAGTTGGAAATCGAGTGCTCCGATATTGTATATAACCTTATGTAAACATATGGATATGTTGAACTTGCGCCTGAGATGTCAGTGACCAAACCAGAGTAAGAGAACTTCATGCATGAAGAAAAAGAAATTAAGCAAGAATTCGTGCTGCGGAAACAACGAATCTCGACTAACTTCTTTTTCTTTTTTTATTTTTTTTCTTATGGTACGAAAATGATAGATTACTCGTGCTTTGCAACTCAAAATTTTTAAGAGTTATTAATTTCGGATTGTGTAAATCTATCCTTCACTTATGGTGCGTTTATTTCCATGGAATGAGAATGGGCTGGAAATGCGAAATGGTAATGGGTTGGAATGAGATTCTAATGTTTACTTGGCAAAATTAAATGGGAATAGGAATGTGCTGCAGTGCTATTGATATGTTTACTTGACAAAATAAATAGGAACGAGAAATAAGAATGAGAATTAATTTACCAAAATACCCACAGTATTAAATAATGTAATTTTCATTAACTAGATACATGTATAAATATTATTATAAAAATAATATTAATTAAAAATAAAATTAATAATAATAATAATAATAATAATAATAATAAATGTTAATAATTATTATAAATATTTTTATTAATAATAAATTTTATTAACTTTATTATTTCAGTTACTATTAATTATTGTTATTATTATTGTTATTAATATTATCATTATTAACATTTATTATAACTAATAATAATAATAATAATATTATTATTATTAACTTTATTATTTTAGTTATTATTAATTATTGTTATTATTATTTTTATTAACATTATCATTATTAACATTTATTATTATTATTATTAAAAGTATTATTAACTTTATTATTTTATTTATTATTAATTATTGTTAATATTATTTTCATTAATATTATCATTATTAACATTTATTATTATTATGATTATTATGATTATTAACTTTATTGTTTTAGTTATTATTAATTATTCTTATTATTATTTTTATTAATATTATCATTATTAACATTTATTATTATTATTATTATTAAAAAAATTTATTAACTTTATTATTTTATTATTATTAATTATTGTTAATATTATTTTCACTAATATTATCATTATTAACATTCATTATTATTATTACTATTAAATTTTATTAACTTTATTGTTTTAGTTATTATTAATTATTTTTATTAATATTATCATTATTAGCATTTATTATTATTATTATTAAAAAGTTTTATTAACTTTATTATTTTATTTATTATTAATTATTGTTAATATTATTTTCATTAATATTATCATTATTAACATTTATTATTATTACTATTAAATTTTATTAACTTTATTGTTTTAGTTATTATTAATTATTGTTATTATTAATTTATTAATATTATCATTATTAACATTTATTATTATTAAATTTTATTAACTTTATTATTTTAATTATTATGATAATTAATTATTTTTATTTAATTTAATAAATTTTGTCGATTATTTATTTCACATTCATTCATAAATTCATCATTCAAGAAATTACAAGATTCTCATTCCTATTCACATTCCTTATTCCAAGACTTTTCTAACATTAAATTTAATTTTTTTGGACGACTTTGTCGTTGGGACAGAGCTCAGAGTGAAATTCTACGAGGCCATATATAAAATTTTTTCAAACTCTACAGGTGCCATGACACCCTTTAGCAATATGCTTCCTTCGCTTTGTTGTCTTTGTGCTAGTCAAACTTGGTTCCAACAAAATAATTATGATGTAATAACTAATGTAAAAAATAATTTCTTTGATTACTAATTTTTTTTCCCATAAAAAGGGGTAAAAAAATGACATGCTGATTTATCGTTGAATAATATGTCATACAGAATCTCTAATAAATGGAGAGTTGTCAGACCCTTTGTCTATTATCAATAAACATTCTAAAAAAGGAAATGGAAATTAATTAAAGGATAAGGTTCAAGAATCACCCAGAAGAATTTTTTAAACTTTAACTAAAAATTGTCCAAAGAAATCATTCTTCTTGGTTTACAAAAGTTTACTCCCCTCACTTTAAAGTTATATATATATGCTAGACCATTTCAAAGATTTAACATATGTTCGATAATCAATTTTGAGAGAAACAAGAAAAAAAAAAATAGTCATACTGTACTTCAGAAAAAAAAAGGTATGGGTTCTATTAACACTCGTTTGGTCTTGGCCATGGCGGTAATTGTTGGAACCCTAATCTTCAACAATTTACAGGTCTCGGCGCAATGTGGAGGAAGCATTCCTCAACTCATTGCCCAGTGCTCGCAATTCGTCAAGGTCGAGGGACCAAAAGTCCCTCCGTCGCCCGGTTGTTGCGCGGCAGTGAGAGGAGCCGACATTCCCTGTGTTTGTGGCCTCGTTACAAGAGAGATAGAGAAGATTATTAGTATGGAGAAGGTGGTTTTTGTAGCACGTAAATGCGGCCTCACTGTTAAACCTGGCCAGAAATGTGGCAGTAAGTTAATTTTCTAATAAAAGCCTTAAAATATATGAATTTTAGAATTCTTTTGTGTGTTTGCGTATATATTTTAATCATATTAATTACTTATTTGTGACTATGTGAACGTTTCAGGCTACACAGTTCCACCAAAACGGTTGACATAATACGTGCTGGCTGGAGTCACAAAAGCTAGCTGTTTTGTTATAGAAACTATATATGAATAATGTGAATTTTTCCTTTTTTAGTCTGTATCTTCCTTTCCCTTTTAATATATAAAAATTTCTATTGTCTCTAATAGTGATTGAGATATTGAGATGTCATTCTATATATCACGTATGTGGACGTATTCAAATTTAATTTACAGTCAAAATAGGTCAACTACAAATTAACACAAGAAAAGTTACTAAACAAATAAGAATTAATAATGAAAAGCATTTTTCAAAGTTTACATAATATTTTGCACAAAATATAATATACGGTTAAATTTTAATTAGTTTTATATTTTTATTCAATAATTACTAATTATATATTTTTAAAAAGTTAGTAAAAAGGTCCATTTAATATTGATTCCAAAATCTTGCCTTATTGTTTTGAAAAACAAGTGACTAAAATGGAGTAGTTACTAATTTATATTTGCAATTAAGAATTAAGTCATTTTTCACGACCCTTTAAATATTTAACAATTAAGAATTAAGTCACGCAAAAAATTTAATTTTGAGTTGATATGTAACTTAACAAAACCCCTAAAACGGACCGTATGCATAATTTTGTTTTCGGCATTTTGTCTAATTTTGCTCTCTTTATCGCAGGGCTAGCTTTAAAGAATTAGGGACCTTAGAGGAAATTTCTTTTTGAGGCCTCCTTATATTTAGTAGCTTCAACATTCAAAGAAACATATAAAAACTCAAAATTTAATCAATTTTTAGATATATATTGTATATTAACAATCAATAAGATAATAAGAAATTTCAAAAAACAAAAGTAATCAAGAAGTTTTTTTTTTAATTTCCTAAGACTATTATTTTTAGGAAACTATTTTTTTAATTTAAAAGTAAACGAATAAATATAATAGTTTTCTTTATAGAGAAAAGAGCAATAAATTTTATAATGTTAAATAATTAATTTAAAAAAAATAATTTTTTTTAAAAAAAATTTCTTGAAAAAACTAATAATAAATTAATAGTTAATACTATTAATTATAGCTTTTTACCGTTAGGGTTATCAAATATAAAATTTGTGTAAAAAAAATTTAATCATAAGATAATTATCAATTAAAGAGAAGCAAAAAAAGTAGGCTTTCTTATTATAAGTAAGTTAAAAAAATTAATTTGATTGTATTAAGAAAATAAAAAAAAATGAGATTTTTTAATATATGAGGACTAAGTGGTCACGACAGCCGTCCTAATATGTAAAGCCCTAGACAACTGTCTAATTCGCCTAGTCTTAAATCTAGGTGTGCTTTATTGTTGCTCCATGTGCATGGGAGTTGATAATTTTGTAAAATCTCTACTAAAATCTCTGCTCACTAGTCAAGCTCAAATGGGCAGTAGCCTAATGGGCCGACGTAATACTATGTAGGCCCTTACAAGGAAACCACCATTTTTGGTCCATCCATGATTCACTAGGTAGTTAACTTGGGTTGGGCTCATTCTTTTCAACTTTGTTGTACTGCACTAAATAGTAGAACAATTTGCATAATATTTTGTGCAAAAAAGCAACGCATATTAATTTTCCTTAAAATCTTGTCACATACCTAATGACCATCTACTACGATCCCAATTATATATATTAATTAATTTTGAGGAATTAAAATTTACTTATAAAATTTACTTCATCTTATTCTTTTTATAATATGTTAATTGGAATTATCAGAATCATCATAATCGGATGGATGCTCATTAAAGTCAAACTTGACGTCAATTTCAGTACCCTCGCAAACATAATATGCATTGAAGAAAGATCATCATCCAATTTTGTGGAATCGCGATTAAAAGTCATGTAGTTGTCGAAACAAAGCTCACGATATATGCTTCCCAATTTTCCTTATGAAATTAGAAACCAAGCCTAAGGGATTTCCAAGTTAACCTATACCCCGCATCGGCATCAAAATCCTCGGAGCACTTCTCTTCTAAATTACCTTAGTTAGTGTTGAAAATTACAGGATAGGTAATGTGTGTTAACTATAAATTTTGTATCCCAACTTTATAAATAGAGTGGGTCTATTTAAATCCACTAAACTACTTATTAAACTTACTTTTAAAAATAACTTTTAATGATTAAAATAGTCATCAACTAAATTACAATTATGGACACAAAAATATAATTAAAAAGAAAAAAGGAATTTTTATTCTTTGAATACATCTTCTTTTTTTTTTTGTGGGAAGAAAATTAAACAAGGGGCACAATTTTTGAATCGTTGTCAAGAAGACGATCATAACCAAATTAACAATGGATGGAAAATTGTAAATTAACACAATTAAGTTACACTTATTCCATAAAAAAATTTATGGTTTCTTCACAATTGCTGATCTTCAGATAAAAGAACAGCCATGATTTGCTTCAAATCCTTCCAAGCATGGCTCATGAACATACATGTAAGTGTGGCCAGAAGCATCCTTTATTCTTCTGATGACGAAGACAATTGAAGATGCCCTCTCACTAGATAATTGAACACGCCCTCTCCCATTTGAACCCATTTTACATTCAATTTACTGTTAAACCCCAATTGATTAGAGGCATGGTTCTTCTTCTGAGTCACTTAAACTACATAGAAAATCTCCTCAAATGTTATCTAGGAGCCTTCCGCCTTCTACTACTTTTGTTTTTAGAAGTATTTGGCTGAAAGTGAGAGGCCTTACTCTTTTCTTTGTGGGGTGAGTGGTCCTTTTCTTTGACATCAATCATTTGCTTTACTTGAGAGGTGATATTTTGATTGTGAAGTAAATGGGTCGCCTTCCTACTTGAGCATGGCATTGCAAACATGAGTCTATGTTCGATGGTTGATGACCCGATAGATATATTGTATGGATTTTGAATAACTATATAAGATTTTCAATGAAACATTAATTCGGTTTATAAATGAATTTAATTAGTATATACACTATTATTATATAAATAGGCTTTGGTAAGGGTATAGTGGGTATTTAAGTGAATTTATCGAGTAAAATTTAAAATTTCAATATATGAGTGTGGGTTTATTTTATAAATGAATTTTGTGAGTAGTTCAACGTGTTCAAATAGTCTCACCTTTATAAATATGTACTTTTTTATGTTAATTCCACAACTAACCCGAACTCTGTAATTTTTTTCAAAACATGAAACTCTTGTGCTAGCAATAAAATTCCGTTTCGGATGTATGATATTGACCTTAAGGATTTGTGGTAAACTAATGCTTGTGATGATATTGGCCTTAAGAAATTTAACTACTTCCTTCACAATGATGCTCTGATCTAGCATGTCTCAACTCACTTTCTATAGTAATCCGTGGTCAATAGTACGAATCTCAACCTTTCAGGTGCAACTGTGCGAGTGGCAATAGTCCCATAATGTTCATCTTCTACTTAAAAGTTGGCCGTGGACTTGCCATGGAATTGAGTAGTTCTATAGTTAATGGGGTCAGGGAACCATGCTTGCTCTTGGCATTTCTTGTAGTTTTGGAAATTATCGATTGAATTAGTTTTAGTTTAATGATTTTTAAATTATATTTATCAATAAATAAATTAAAAATTTAGTACTAAAAAGTAAACCAATCTCAAATATTAAATACAATTTCTTTTTTTTTAAACTATGATTCTATTAAAAACCAAACCAAACAATGAATTCCACCTCTTTCCTTTCCTCTTCTACCCCTCGCTACTCCTCGCCTCTTTTTTTCTTCTAAACAAATGTCACTTCAAGATACAAGTACACATAATATCCACCTCAAGGGAACGCTTATGTTACAATAGCTGTATGTTACAGTTAAAAATTTTTAAACCCTTACAAAAGATATTAATTATTAAAAGGGTCAATAATTTTTATAATTTTTCTTTACACCTCCAAACTGCAGTTCGGTAACATTACTACTAGTATTTTTATTTTTTTAAGTTCTCCATTTATATTTATAGTAAATTTAGCACAAAATTACTTTAACTTTCTTTTATTTTATTTAACTGAATATCTAAGTTGTTTAATCTTATATTTATTGAGTATTTATTCATTATATTAATGATCTCTTATTTTATGAATTGTTTAACTTTATTAAATTCGTTACTTAATTATTTGATCTCTTGACTTTTTAATTTATTTTATATTTCCTTCATTGAAATTATTAATTTTTAATATTTTCTTTACCCTTTCTATATAATTTACAGATTAATTTGAGTTTTCTAATTTATTTAATAAATATAGTGACATTTAATTTAGTTGATTATATCTCTACATGTTTGAATCATTGATAAGATCAAATGGTTGAAATCTTTCATTGGAGGTTTTGATAATTTATTCACTGTAACATCTTTTTAATAATTCATTAGATTTATAAGATATATATCAAATATAATATCTCTTATAATTCAAGATACTAAATTTAGATTAAAAAATCTATGTGATAACACTGATGGTATGTATTTAGGATGGAAACTAGATTGAATGTGTGTGTGTGTGTGTGTTAGAAGAAAAATCTAGTTTGTGTCTCAAGAGAGAAAAGAAATTATAAATGAAGGTATAAAAATTTATTCAGAATTTGTCGATTTTTATGAATATAATAATAATAATTTAAATCTTTATAAAAAATAATTATAGAAGAGATGGATGAAAAAATCATTTAATTATAAAAAATTAATAAGGACTTATTTGAAAAAGTAAGTAAATATATGATTAGAAATGAAATTTTTTGTGAATTATAATTACACATGTACTTCATTTTAGGTTAAAATTATTGTTATCCATTAGATTTAAGAAATATCAAAATCAATGGCTGAAATTTATTGATTGTTTGTTACATTAATTGTAACATAAGCTTTCCCCCACCTCAATTGCTTAATAGATCCATAGTGCTTGGGGTATTTGTCACTTTTTTCAAATTTGTGGGGCCATACATTTTTTATAAGCCCGAGGAGATTTGGAATTTTGATCTCCTGTTTGCCTTAATTATGATTTTATAATCAAGTGCTGAATTAGTGAACTAATTAACGGGAATCTAAAGGAGATTAATCTAATAATTTATAGTTCCGGGAGATATAATTATGATATTTCTACAGTTATTTATTGATCGCGTGAAAAAGATGATTAATAAATGATTCGCATCCATATATTATAAAAAAGTTCATTTTGTACGCATAAATTTTGATAATGTATTTTATTATCATATCAACATTAAAATTCCTACCTCTCTAGAACAATAAAATTTCTTTAAACATATAAAATACTTTTTGATTATTTTGAAGCAACAAATACGGCCGGTGTGAAGGCAATGTCACGTGATTATTACACTAACTTTCTTATTCGAAAAAATTGGCTTCTCCATACCCCATCCATCTATATTATGGTGCCCTATCACTAAGTTCAAAACCAAACTAGCATTAAACTTGAGAGTTAGGGGAATTTCAAAAAAAAAAAAGAGTGAAAAATATGTTAGGAAATTAATGGGTGAAGCAGACACGCAACTAAAGTAAAATTGAGAAATAATGAGACAATAAAATCACACGGGACACCAGAAATTACGTGGTTCGGCTTTTTAATTTCGTCGCACGAAACAAGAAGGAAAATATTTTACTAGTGAAAAGGAGTTACAAATATTGTGGTATTTTAGCTCACTACCCAAAATCCCAATACACCAAAACTCTCAAAACACTAGAATAAGAGCTTTATAATTTTAAGCTCTCTAAACTTTCTCTCTAGAATTGCTTAATTGCTCTCTCTCAATGGAATTCTTAGAAACGAAATGGGCAGCTTCTATTTATAGCCAAAAAATTGGCAACTATTCATCATTTTATTATTATTTTTCTCACCATCTTTTCTTCTTCCTTCTTCAAGAAAAGCTGCTGCATAATTCAAATTTTCTTCTTCCACGAGATGGTCGGCAATCACATGGTTGGCTTCTAGAATTGTGGTCTTCTAGATGCTGCACTTTTCACATTCTCCCACTTGGAGATTTGATTGAGAGCCAATCAATCTCCACACCATCCTTTCTGCTTCGTCATTATCATGTCGCTTACGTCTCTACTAGGCCACAAGAGGATCTACTCTAGATAAACTTGTCAGTATTGATCGGCTTGGTCAAAACATCTGCTAGGTTCTCCTTGGTATGGATTTTCTGCAAATCCACACTTCCGTCTTCCACACTTCCGTCTTCCACTACTTCTCGAACGAAGTGATACTGAACCCCTATGTGCTTTGTCCTGGAATGAAAGGCTGGATTCCTTACAATATGCAAGGCACTCTGACTGTCACAAAACACAGGAATTTTCTGTTGTTTGTGCCTGAGCTCCTCCAATAACCTTTGTATCCAAATAGCTTCCTTACAAGCTTGTGTAGCCGCTATGTATTCTGCTTCTATTGTAGATAAAGCCACAACGGTCCGCAGTTTTGAAACCCAGCTTACAGCTGCTCCCGTAAGTGTAAACACATAGCCAGTAGTAGATTTCCTTTTATCAAGGTCTCCTGCAAAATCCGAATCCACATAACCCCTGACAATAAATTCTGATCCTCCATAACATAATGCAACATCTGAGGTTCCTATGATATATCTCAGAATCCTCTTCACAGCTATCCAATGCTCTCCACCAGGATTCGCCATGTATCGACTGACTGCTCCCACTGCTGGTGTAATGTCTGGTCTTGTACAAATCATAGCGAACATCAAACTTCCCACTGCTGATGCATATGGCACTCGAGACATCTCCTTCCTCTTTGCTTCAGTGCTAGGACACATACTTCAGGATAATTTGAAATTAACAGGAAGTGGGATAGAAATTGACTTACAATCTTGCATGTTGAAGTGCCACAAGATTTTCTTTAAGTAATTTTTCTGTGAAAGCCAAATCTTCCTGTTATTTCTGTCTCGGTGAATTTGCATCCCTAGAATCTTGTTTGCTGGTCCCAAGTCCTTCATTTGAAACTCCCTAGCTAATCGTGCCTTTAATTCTTGGACTCGATCTTTGTTGGGGCCTGCTACCAACATGTCATCCACATACAACAGCAAAATGATGAAATCATTATCTTCAAACCTCTTGTAATATGCACAATGGTCTGAACTGAGTTTGCTGTATCCAAGGCTCATGATGAAGGAATCAAAATCTCTTATACCAACACCTTGGTGCCTGTTTAAGACAATATAGAGATTTGTTCAACCTGCAAACCAAGTTCTCCTTTTCCATTTCAGCAAAACCTTCTGGTTGGAGCATATAAATTTCTTCTTCAAGTTCTCCATGAAGAAATGCAGTTTTCATATCTAACTGCTCTAGATGTGGATGTAGTCAACACATTGCCATGGCCGATTGTTGTGGTGAACCAGAGAAAATATTTCATTAAAAAGTTATCCTTTCACCAATCTTGCAATGCGATACAGCTCCACGTCATTGCCATTGCGGCGATCTTGTAGACCCATTTGTTTCCCATGGCTTTTCTTCCTCGTGGTAGTGGTACAAGTTCCCATGTCTTGTTTTTGTGTAGAGCCTTAATTTCCTCCTGCGTTCTTTGTCGTTCACAAAAGTAACATCGAGTACATTTAAAACTTCATGGAAAGTTGATGGCTCTCCGTGCTTCCGTTAGAGACGTATGCAACATTGATCTCTGTGGACATAATCCGAGGTGCCATCTTTGGTGGTTTCTCCGCAGTTGACCCTTGAACCACGGAGCCTCGGACTCGGTAGTTCTTGTTCTTCGTGCTCTGGTGTTGCTTCAGAAGAATCTGAATCTTCTAGATTCTTTTCCTCGTAAAAGGCCAGTGCTCGACTTTTCTTTTGCGGTCTTACCATCCCGTCTCCTCCATAGCGGTTGATCTTCAAAGATAACATCTCTCTTGATGGCGATCTTGTGGGCGGTGGGGTCCCAGCGAACGATACCCTTTACTCCATCGAAGATATCCCTCTTGAGATTTTGGATTTTTTGTTCTTTCTTGGGCATTCTACATCACGTACACATGACACCCAAATGCATGTAGGTGAGAGTAATCTGCTGGCTTTCCTGTCCACATCTCCATCGCTATTTTCAGCCCAATTGCTGTGGATGGCGACCGATTTACTATATAACAGGTGGTTTTGGCTACTTACGCGGTATGAATTGGGTGAACCAAATGATCCTCAACATAGCTCTTATTCTTTCTGTAACAGTTCTGTTCATCCACTCTGCCACTCCATTTTGTTGAGGAGTGTATGCCACCGTGTTGCCTCGAATACCTTCGCTAACTACTGACGAAACTGCCGTCTGTATACTCTCGCACCATTATCGTCTCAAACACTTAATCTTTTTTGATTCAAGTTACCCGTGCTTTGTATTCTTTAAACACTAGAAATACATCGACTTTTTTCTTAATGGATATACCCAACATCTCCTAGAATAATCATCAATGAAAGTCACCATGCTTTGCACCTTCCATGGATATATCGGTGATTCCCAAACATCGAATGAACTAAGTCTAGAATGCATTTGCCAGCAACGGATCTACTAAACTTTAATCTATTACGCAACTTGCACAATGCTCGAAATGGTAAACTTCAGATTTGAGCCACAGAGTAATTTTTGCTCGAGAGAATCTTCAAACCTTGTTCTGACACGTATGCCCAAGCTTGAGATGCCACATCGTGGTTGATTCTTCTCCATTTGATGCGCGCATCGCGCCTCCAAGAGCTTTCTCTTTTAAGCATGAGCAGTTAGCCGATCTTTTCTGCTTTCATCAATCTAAGCACCTCAGTAATCTTGATCCATTTTCAATATTAGTTTTGCATCCATGACTATCTATTTGTCCCAAGACAATAGATTTTCTTGAACCTTTGACATATCGTACTCCTCGATTGTATGCGAGCTGGCACTCATCAAACATTTAATTTTGATAGTACCAATATCGGCGATCTCGAGCGCATGATCATCACCGTATATCTGATCCTCCGAGATAGATTCATATGTGGAACCATTCTCTCCAGGAGGTCATATGCCGGTAGCTCACGAGTCATGAGTCGGACATCGAATAGTTTTACGCCTTTTGAAGCAGTTGTTGCCTGTAGAAATTTCGCCATCATCAAAGTACTTGCTACACACACGAGCATTTGAAGACTAAGGTTCTTTGCCTCTTTTCTCTTGCTACTCGAGCACTCTTTCTTGGCGTGCCCTTTCTTGCCAGTTGTAGCATTTAACATTCTTCTTCTTACGGATTTTGATCTACCATGATTGTGGCTCACTGAGACCACGTTTGATCTCCTCTCGTCAGATAGCACCTCCACTTGCTTTGCGAACTTGTTTGTCATCTTCCTTACTTTTCCTCTCCTCATTTAATACGGAGGCTGCAACATCGTAAAACTAGGGTATCCGCGGGATTGTTGTTCGTCAGTTGATAATGAGTTGATCATACGAATCGGTAGACTTTGAGTAGAAGCTCTGCGTTCATTTTCCTCATATTATGACCCGATGTTGTGAGTTGTGAAAATAGAGTCTTGAAAGTGTTGATATGTCATCAAGTGGATTTCGCCATTCAAGAGTATAGAGTTTCCTCTTGAGAATATTTTATTGTCGTGACTTACCTTGTACAATTTTGTAAGAGTATCCCAATTTCTTTTCTTGTCTTTTTCTCCACAGCTGGATAACACCCGTACGCAAGTGCAAGTATAGATCGTGATGGCGTTCGTCTATCTCGTTCACTTGTCATGATTATCTCGTGGGTGCTTTCTCGATTCTTTGCCAAGCAATTATTTTTTCTCAAAATAGTCCTCATCTTCATTTTCCTAAATGAGAAATTGTTCCCGTTGAATTTCTCAATTTCATACTTTGCTGCCATTTTGTTGATAAATACCACACACAAATTAGTGTACCACCTTGAATAGTTGTGAGTATGTGTGATAATGCACACCAAGAAAGTTCAGGAAAGGCGGAGGGTCAATTCGCGGTCTCTTAAAATCCGGACTCCTTGGGCTCTTATCGCCTGTGTGAACTTTTCTAGACATGTACAAAACTACGGTTGTATTACTCACTCTATTCCTTGCTGCCAGTAAAATTCTTGGATCGCTCCAGTTTCTAGTGAGCGATGCGTATCGTGAATAGTTCGTATCGTGAGCAATTACCCCTTTGTGAGCGGTGCCTCAGGCTCAAAGAATACAACCAATAGCTCTGATACCACTGTTAGGAAATTGGTGGGTGAAGCAGACACGCAATTAAAGTAAAATTGAGAAATAATGGGACAATAAAATCACACGGGACACCAGAAATTACGTGGTAAAGCTTTTAGCCTACGTCCACGGGCGAAGACAGAAGAAAAATATTTTACTAGTGAAAAGGAGTTACAAATATTGTGGTATTTTAGCTCACTACTTAAAACCACAATACACCCAAACTCTCAAAACACTAGAATAAGAGTTTTATAATTTTAAGCTCTCTAAACTTTCTCTCTAGAATTACTTAATTGCTCTCTCTCAATGGAATTCTTAGAAACGAAATGGGCAGCTTCTATTTATAGCCAAAAAATTGGCAACTGTTCATCATTTTATTATTATTTTTCTCACCATCTTTTTCTTCTTCCTTCTTCAAGAAAAGCTGCTGCATAATTCAAATTTTCTTCTTCCACGAGATGGTCGGCAATCACATGGTTGGCTTCTAGAATTGTGGTCTTCTAGATGCTGCACTTTTCACAAAACATGAGTGGTAGAAATTACTATATCGTTCCCTTGGCAATTTTATTAACAATGGTGGTATTGTTTGCATGTGACAATCAAGTTCTAGCTCAAGTTTGTGGAATCAATGATCTTTCAACTCTCCAAGGACAGTGCTTGAAGTTTGTTCAAAAATGGGGCCCGTCGGAGAATCCATCTAAAGGCTGTTGCAAGGAGGTGAGAGAGATTGATGTGCAATGCGTGTGCGACGACCTTCTTTCGGATAATGGTATTGTACAGTTGTTGATCAATCAGCTCAACCTAGAAAAGGTTGTTTCCGTGGCTAGGTTTTGCGGCAAACAGCTTCCATCGGGAAAAAATTGTGGAAGTAAGTCAATTTTAAAAAAAACAAATGAAAAGTTAATATTGCTATACTTGTTTTCTCCTGCAGACGTCTGTACTTTGCACGTACTATGAATATGTAGTTGGATGCTATTGTTTAGCTATACTTAGATAGAGAGCTTATTTTTACTCTTAAATTCGTGTTTCAAATAATGCTATTACTACTGCTATTGTTGTTTATTTTGTACTAGATGCGCTAATACGAGCATGCAAGTAAAATGTCGTGTACAGGTATAACCATTCCATAATTTGCATGACAATGGGAGAGGGTGAAGCAAAGACGGTTGGATTTGCTATCAATTCTCCTAATTAATCAATTAATAAGCCAGGATATATATGTGTTCTGTGCGGCAATCGGTTCTTGTTTTTTTCTTTTGTTTGCGTCCATGCTTTCATATTCTATAATCTACTCCTCATTGTAATAGTAAAATATCTATTAATTATGCAAGCAAATGCCAATTGCATTTTTTGTTGGGAAAAGGACAGTTAACCCCCCAACGTTTAGGAAAGGAGACATAAAACCTCTTAACGTTTTAAAAAGGACTTATAACCCTCCTTCTGTTAACAAACTCCGTTTGTTTTAACAGTAAATTTATTTTTAATTTTTAATTTATAATTACTATTATACCCTTATAATAAATAAATTAATATATTAATATGTGACATGTCACAATTAATAATTTTTTAAAGCTTAAAATTAAGATACAATTACATTTTTGCTCAAATTATTTGCTTTAAATTACAAATATACCCTTTCGAATAACAGATACCAAAATACGCAGCCAATTTTACTTCGCATTTGTCCAATTTGTCTTCCATCTAAAAGCTTAGTGATGGACATATTTGATTAAATTTAGCAAAAAGGCCAATAATTTGTCAATTGGTACTAGCAAAACATAAAAACAAAAATTATAATTTGTTAATCAGTGCTCGTACATAATAGCACAAGTTGTCGTGATTCATTCAAGAAGAAAAGCAAAACGCCTGGGGAAAAACATAATCTTGTCCACCAAAAAGACACAAATCCATAATTTATCCTAAACAATTTTTGTTTAAGCAATGTTCATCATTAATATTAACAAACTTCGTATGGTTTCCATTATAGAGATCTACGTTTGACAGGGAAAAAAAATATTGAAGAGTTATGCCAGCAGCTGCAGCAAAGGCCAAGAATAAAAATAATTAAATCTCAAAATCATCAAATGTTAATTAAAAAAAAAAAATACAGCCCACCTAAATGTTTAATATTTACCTTGTTCTGATGTCCAATGGAATCACATCCATCTTTGTTGCTGACTTGAATAAAGTTCTTGTTGATCCCTGTTGAGCTGAGATTTACTTGAAGAGGTGTGATGCTAATATTGACTTAAAGAAACGTTATACTGATGCTGATTTGAAGAAGGACAATGCTGATGCTAACTTGAAGATGGAATATCACAGTTCATAATAGATTGTAAGAGTGAAACATATCTTCATGAGATATTGCTTTGAACTGGCAAATTTCTTTTTGAAATATTGCTTTGAGCTGACAATTCTGTTGTATTATCAACAGTACGATTAATTAATAAAGATGAGAACTATAAAGAAGGTAAAGAGAATATTAGGCTTACCTGATTTGGGCTGAAGGTTTTCTGAAGCAAATATGCTCTTTGATGCATTTGTATTTCCTAACATAGGATCCTGTAAGTGTATGTGATAAATATAAGCTATTGATTAGTGGACACTGATCAAGCTTATAAATGAAATATAAAAATATAAATGCAAACAACACTTAACTTGATCATTTGCAATGATAGGTGTATTTTTGCATGATCTTTTATTATGACCCAAATTTCCACAATTTCTACATTTTTGCTTAGCCTTTCTTTTTCCTTGTTGCTCCTTGGCTCTCTTCTCCTCATTGTTTTTGGCCTACCAACTTTGGCTTTCACTTGTGGAGGTAAGATTTTGAGGCCTTCAATAGTCAACCAAGTAGTTTGATCAGGAAGTGAATGTATAACACCTGAGTACGTGGCTAAATATGTTTCCACCGTTAGTTTCTGATCCACATAATCAGCAGCATCCTCTTGCCTCCAGGCAATACATGGCATAACATGTTTGCATGGTATCCCATAAATTTGGTAGGTACCACAATCACAAGTTCTATTCTGTAGGTTAACTACAAAGGTTTTGTATTTCTCATCCATTACCTCAAATACATACTCACTGGCCATAAGCACCCTTCCAAATGTTTCTTGTTGTCTAGATACAGTCAACTTTCTCCTTACAGTTGGAGGTAGTTTTCCAACCCACTTTTTTGCCTCAGAATGCCTTTTATGCAATCTTTTCATTACTTTCTTTCTAATAAACTCTACAAGTGTTAGAATAGGCTTGTCTCTGCATTCATTTAACCCGCTATTCCATGACTCACTCATGTTATTGGTTACACGATCAACTTTCCCATTATCTACAAATGTATGCCTTGCCCACTTTCTCTTATCAATTTTGATCAGATAATCATAAGCAGCTTGTGTGTCCTTATTAGTTCTTAGTTTCTCTATGTTGTCTTTCCACTCAGCTTCACATGTGGCTCTTGTAGCTACTCAAAATAGGTTTCTATAGACTACATCATGATGATTAAGTCTCAAATTAGCAAATATATGTCTCGCACAATTCCTTACGGCAGCACCATGTCAATATGTTTCTAACCCTTTCAATATTCCCTTTTGTCTATCAGTCATAAATGCCACTTGACTATGATTTTCTATATTCAGCCAGTCACTCATTATGGCCAAAAACCATTTCCAACTGTCAGCACATTCTGATTCGCAAATGCAAATAGCAATTGGAAAAATTCCACTATTTGAATCCAAGGCCACTGCTGACAGTAGCACACCCCCAAATGGCCCTTTTAAATGACAACCATCTAATCCTATAAACCATCTACATCCATAAATGAAATCATTCTTTAAAGCAGGAAAGCTAAACATAAATCTCCGAAACTTCAAAATTGGCATTCTATTTTTATCAAAATCAAACTCAAACTTCATCTTTACTAACACACCGGGATTTGTCTCCCTAAGTACTTGAGCATAATCTCTCAAACTTTGATAAGCATATGCATAGTTCCCATTTTATTTATCCAATGCCTTTTTCTTGGCCCTATATATTTTCTTCTTATTTGTCTTAATCCCTAATCTGCTAACCAACTCATCTTTCATTGATTTAACAGGCATCCTTGGATTATTCTTTAATGTACTCTCAAATTGAGAGGCAATCTATGTATATGATGCTTCTTTAGTCTTTAACACTCCATCACACTCATGTACATCATTCAGTTTTTTAATTCTGGACTTTGTACCATATTCTACCAATGCTGCATAAATGAACTAAGGACAACCCTCATTGGAACATTTTGCTTTGAATCTATTGCTCTCATTCTTGATCCTGTTAAGATCAAACCCATTCTTAATAATGTTGTCCTAAAGTACCCTTCGAAAATGTTGGACGTTGTCAAACTCTTGCCCAACAACCAATCTATCCACTTTACTAGACCACGGAGTGTAATAATTATTTCTCATTTGTTCGTTCAATATGTGGATTGGATTTTGCTCATCTTCAAATTTTGAAAGCAGGGGATGCTCTTTATCATCTTACTCATTGTTAGATAGAATTTCATCTCCTTCCTTACTGCATTTATTATCCCCTTCTTCACCACCTCCATTGTTCTTAACATCTACTCCATCATCATTTCCACATGGTCCATTTTCATCTTCCTCATCATCTGACCAATATGCCTCATCATCTTCAAAATCTCCCCACTTATCAACAAGAGGTTGTAACATGCATTCTTGTTCAATTTGAGATTGGAAGTGACTATCTTCAGTTATTTGTGAAACATATTCATTTTCCATAACACAGGAAGTCCTGATATTCGAGTCTTGGAAGGAATGATCAACTTGGGAAAGCAAATTTCAGTCATCAAAGTTGCTTTCAATTTCAAACATATTCGTTCGAGTTGCCGTCTGTTGTTCTGCGCATTAGTACAAGAATTTCATTGATAATGTTAATAATGAAATGCAGATGCTAGCATAAAGATGAAGATGGAGACAAAGGGAAAATTAATTATATTAGATATTTAAAGTCAAGTTTAAAGAATAATATAAATACTTAATCGTTCATATAAACTATAAGATATAGAAAAACCAAACAACTGTCATCTAGCTAGTGTGGGCTGGAATCGTTCTTTTAAGTTTTGACCAAACCAATGAAGTATGGTTTTAAAACAAATCCCAATTCCTTGATCAAATGTACAATAAATATTAACTAATTCAGTAGCACTCATCTTAAACCAAAATAAACTAATTAGAAAAATCATTAATTTTCAGCACCAAAACAAAGTACCAGGACAATCAACCCAGCCGCACACATACCCAAAACCCCAAAAATTGAAAACTTATACACCAAGAAGCCCAAAAACAAGCCCTATAATTCTGGTTCAATGTTTGAACATAGATTCTTTTCATGATAATGAAATCATTTATTTTTATTTTTATAATTAAAAATTACAAAAGGATATAAAAGAAAATTAGAAATTGCAATATGATGAACATGGATACTAACCAAAACTTCTTCCAGAGAACCGGTTGAACTTTATCTCTCGCTATAAGTGTCGCCGTCAAGTCAATCTAGTGTAATGGTTTTGATTCCTCAAAGAAAAAGGGCTTAATCAAATTTCGTTTCATTAATAATAATTGCATATGAAAGGTTTGATCATTATAAAGGTATAATTTATAGTGAATAATTTGAGAAAAATGTAATTGTATCTCAATTTTAAGCTTTAAAAAACATTTTAAATCATTAATTGTGACATGTCACAGATTAATATATTAATTTATTTATTATAAGGGTATAATTGTAATTATAAATTAAAAATAAATTTACTATTAAAACAAATAGAGTTTGTTAACGGAAAGGGGGTTATAAGTCTTTTTTCAACGTTGTCATCTAATTTCATTCATTGAAATTATTAAACTTTCCCTCAATTACTTGTCATCTAACTTTCCCTTAATAGCTTAAGGAATACTTTAGAGTTCAATTTCGAGGGAACACATTTTGGGAATTGGGTGAGGTGAGGAAAATGATAAACAATAAAATAATAATAATAATAACAATGATAATAGTAATATCTGTCACATCTTCTAAATGATAAATTTTTGAGTGTACGTTTTTAGAGCATTATTTTATTGGATATAAGCTACGGAATTTCGACCTCTGGTTTGCCTTCATGATTTTCAGAATCAAATGCTGAATCAATAGTGAACTAATATTAACGTCAATGTAGAGGGGATCGATAATTGATCTAACCATATATAGTTCCGAGAGATAAAATTACGATACAGTTATCAATTGATTGCGTGAGAAAGGTAACTCAACTAACAAATGATTCACATGTCTATAGCATAAATATGTTGATTTTGTACCGATAATTATAATAATGTATTTATAGTCATATAAACATTAAGGTTCATGCCTCTCTAGAACAATAAAATTTCGTTAAAGATTTAAAATACTTTGAAGCAACAAAAACGCCTGGCGTGAAGGCAACGTCACGCGATTATGACTTATTTGAAAATTTTGGCTTTCCATATCCCCCCATCTGTATATATAATGGGTGTATCATAACAAATTTCCAAAACCATACTAGCATAAAACTTGAGAGAGTGAAGGGAGAAAAAAAAAGTTGAAAACATGAGTGGTAGAATTTGTATTGTGCCCGCGGCAATTTTACTAATAATGGTGGGATTATTTGCATCCGAGAATCAAGTTTTAGCTCAAATTTGCGGAATCAATAATCCTTCAGCTCTCCAAGCACAGTGTTTGAGGTTTGTTAAAAAATCAGGGCCGATGGAGAAGCCAACTCAAGGCTGCTGCAAGCTGGTTAAAGGAGTTGACGTAAGATGCGTGTGCAATCGTCTTTCGGATAATAGTATTGCACAAATGGTGCTTAGTCAGATCAGCCTAAAAAAGACTGTTTCCGTGGCTAGGTCTTGCGGCAAAAAACTTCCTTCAGGAAAAAAATGTGGAAGTAAGTAATTTAAAAAAAAAAAAAGGAGTAAAAATTAAATTTACGACTAGATACTATCGTTTAATTATACTTAACCAACTTATTTTACTCTCAAATTCGTGTTTTAAATTATGCTATTACTATTGCTATTGTTGTTTAGTTTATACTGTGTTTGCTAATATTATCATATAAAATGTTCTGTGTACAGGTATAACCATTCCATAATTTGCATGATAATAGGAGAGGGGTGAAGCAGGAGTCGCTGGACTTGCTATGAATTCTACTAATTAATATTTCAATTTACTTAATAGGCCAGAATACTGTTCTGAGCAGCTATAAGATCTTGTTGTATAATTTGTTTTCATGTTTTCGTACATGTACTAGAAATAAGCACAATATTTTAATTGTGCACATAATTAATAAGCCAGTTGTCTTTTTTTTTTTTGTTTTTAATTAAATATGGGGGCCACCTTTGTTATTATATCAACTATTCAACTTATGCTTATCAGCTAGAGTTTTTTAAATTTAATTGGACCACCTAAGGTTACAAAATTAAACGAGATACATTATTTTGAATTTGGGTGTGATGGGTTGGGTTGAGGGGTTATGGTTAAAAAAATAATAAAACATAAACTCAGTATATTGCTTCATTTACAAAAATGAACATAGTGACAGACTTGTGTTAGTTTGAGGAAGCCTGGCCTTAATAAGCCAGAATACGTGTTCTGAGCAGCTATAAGATCTTGTTGTATAACTTGTTTTCATATATGTACTAGAAATAAGCACAATATTCTGAGAAGGTATACGATTTTGTTGTCTAATTTGTTGTCATGTTTTCATATATGTACTAGAAATAAGCACAATATTTTAATTGTGCACATAATTAATAAGCCAGTTGCCTTTTTTTTTTAATTAAATATGGGTGCCACCTTTATTATTATATCAACTTATGGTTACCAGCTAGAGTTGGTTAAATTTATTTGGACCACCCACAAAATTGAATGAGATACGTTTAATTTGGGTGTGATGGGTTGGGTTGAAGGGTTGTGGTTAAAAAAATAATAAAACATAAACTCGCTATATTGCTTCAATTCATTTACAAAAATGAACATAGTGACAGACTTATGTTATTTTGGGGAAGCCTGGCCTTCCCAAGTTGAAAAACAATTCGAGATAAGATTCATAATTTAAGTTTATCCAATAATTTGGAGATTCCGTATTTTGAGTTTCTAAATTTACATTTTTTTTAATTCTGACCTCCAGAATAAAATTGAGCACATGTTTCATATATTTTCTTAGACCATTATCACTATCATACTATCTTCATTGGTCTAGTTAAAATAAATATGCGTTTATCAAGATTTTATTAGATAAACATGCGGAGGTGGTGGAATTCCTATTGCATTTAGAATTTTCTCTCGAGAATGGATACGAGCATACTAGTAACCAACAAAATTCTAGTATTTTTTTTCCATTTAGCAATTTTTTATTTTATTTTTATCCTCGTCTATAATTGACTTTTAAAAATCTGATGACACATGAAATTAAATTAATAGCATTTGTATGACTGCTTTTCATGTAACTAACAATTAAATTCACAATTCTCAAGTTTCTTTTTTGAGAAACATGAAAGTCAAGGATAGACAACAGGAACTGGAACTCTCTACTACTCATCTTATAGCTTTCGCCTTAACAAAACACATGGATGTGATGGAGAGTTGATAAAAGCAGAATTAATAAAAAAATAACATCTTAACTATACAAGATTAATAATGCACACGCGGCAAGATCCTTATAAACAAAGCAAAGCTAAAACCGTTAAGTAATATAATGAACGCACATGACTCGTGTTTTCTCTTTACAAGAAATTTAAAGTAACAAAGCCTGCTGATCTGAAGAGGATAATACCAATATCCACGTGAATTAGACACCAACATTCTCGTGTGCTCTCATTCTTCTTCTCTATTTAGCATTAAAAATTAATCCAAAACCAAACTTGCATCAAAGCACTCTTAGAACTTTTTACAAAAATATGAGTCCTAGGGTTTATATCTTGCCCCTTGCAGTTCTAATAATTGCCGGATTTATGGTATCCAAAAACCAGTTAGTTTCGGCCGAAAGCTGCGGAGTCAATGTCTCGAACCTCGTGTCAAAGTGCCTCAGGTACGCTGGAAAAATAGGACCTCAGGAGCCGCCATCTCAAGGCTGTTGTGCTGAGTTGAAGACCATTGATGTTCCATGTGTCTGCAAGTTCCTCACCGATGATGTTGTGGAAACGATCAGTGCCTTCATCAGCACAAAAAAGGCGGTTTTCGTGGCCAGATCATGCGGCATATATCTTTCACCGGGAACCCAATGTGGGAGTAAGTCCATTTGTTTTTAAGGCTCAATAATTAATCAATGCTGATATCTATCGAACAGTGATATTTGGACTGATGACAAAACGGTGACAAGATCACCATCAAAACAACAACATTTTTTTTTAATAATCACCCGTTTATCCAAAATCATTTATTGTGACTGATGACGTAAGAATCATTAATTAGTGCTTATTATGTTGTCATAAGTCTCACTAAGTAATTGCAAGTTATTGGCATATTGTTATTATTTGTACTGTATATTATTGGTTGATATTCTGATGCAACATATTTTCCACAGGTTTCACTATTCCTCCTGCACGAAAATGAGAGGCCAAGAAGTTAAAAGGAAGCTTAATTCTCGTAAATTCGGCTACTGTTACAGTGTTCCTTGTAATTTCGATATTAATAAGTATTGAGTTTACCTTCGGAGGAGAGATAATGAGATATTTAGATAATGGATCCTAAATTATTTATCCTAAATTTTATCTCAAATAATGTGGCATGTAATATGTCATCCATTAAGTAGTTTTTAGTTTTTTATTATATGCAACGAATTAATTATATTTTCTCACCATCTAATTGATAAATGCCTTATTACTCATATCCTAGTGAATTACTTATATTTTGAATACTATATTATTCTATGATGCAGTGATTAAAGTTACGGCATCAATACCATAATTAAACATAAATTATGTAAAAGAAATAAAAACTTGTAAATCAATATTAGTTGTAAAATAAAATATAAATTTTAGAAATTAAACATAAGATTTGTAAATGGAAGGGAAACAGTAAATTAATAGAAAACTGATAAATTGACGTATTATTAGTAAATAAAATAAAAACTTGTAAATATAACATAAACCTCGTAAATCAACATTAAGTGCAAAATAAAACATAACTTTTAGAAATTAAACATAAGATTTGTAAATGGAAGATAAAACAAGTAAATTAATATAAAACTAGTAAATTGATGTACTACTAGTAAACAAAACAAAACATTACAAATTTAATTTAAAACTTGTAAATCAACATTAACTGTAAAATAAAATATAAATTTTGGAAAATAAACAAAAGACTAGTAAAGAAAAGGTAAAACAAGTAAATTACTATAAAACTGGTAAATTGATGTATTCCTAGTAAATAAAAAAAACTTAAAAATATAACATAAAACTAGTAAATCAACATTAAGCGCAAAATAAAACATAAATTTTGGAAATAAAACATAAGACTTGTAAATGGAAGGTAAAACAAGTAAATTAATATAAAGCTAGTAAATTAATGTATTAATGGTTAAAAAACAAAACTTGCAAATATAACATAAAACTAGTAAATCAACACTAATTGTAAAATAAAAAATAAATTTTGGAAATAGAACATAAGACTTGTAAGAGGAAGGTAAAACAAGTAAATTACTATAAAATTGATAACTTGATGTATTATTGATAAATAAAACGAAAACTTACGTATATAGCATAAAACAAGAAAGTCAACATTAAATGAAAAATAAAATATAATTTTGTAGATTTTGCTAAAAACTTATCAAAAAAAAGTAAAATAAACAAATTAATATAAGAGTTCTTGCAAAAAAAAAAAAATCACAATTGTAAATATAAAAATTCATTATAATGTTTATTACCTTATATATTTATTGATTTTTTTTATTTAAATTGAATAATGCTAGTTTTGCATTTATGTAATACATGTAATGTTTTATTAAGGATGAAATTTATTCTCACAAATGGATTTTGAAAACAAAATATTATTTTAATATCTTTCATAATTATTGTAAGATGAGGTTATTTTACATCTTTCTACGTTACCTCAACAACCCTAAATTGTCTCTAGGTATAGGCAAAAAGTTTGAAACTAAATGAAGTATGTATAAGACTTAAAAATTAGATATAATTTTATTGATATATCATATATGTGTCTAGTAATATAAGAAATTTTCTTTTATATTTTGTTTTTGCCTGATAAATAATTGTGCTTAATTAACTTGTGTAATAAATAGATATTATTATAGAAAATGGGAAAAAATGGTAACGAATGTCCTAAAATAAATATAGAATTTATGGTTAAACTAATTCAATAAAACTTATTCCACTTTGTTTCAGTGTATATATTTTTGTTTAATTATTGAATAATTTTTTTGTTTAATTAAAGAAAATGTTTTTATCAAATGAATAAAATAATTTTCACTAAAATTCTATACAAATAATGTTAATTTTTTAAATAATTAAAAATCTTATATAAATTTACTAGCTTTACTTTAAATTTATTAATTTTAGTGTAATTTAAAATATTTATGTCTATCACATTATTGAAACCGTAATTTTCATTACGGCATTATAAAATTTTCTCATTTAAAATAGAATATTTGAGATAACAATTTGGGATGTGTAACGGTATGTGAAAAGAAAGATAATTATGGAATTAAAGAATCATCAATAATTGTGAGAATACTTGTCATCGATATATGATCATGTAAGAGCACTTAAAGCGTACCTGTTGCTATGCTAGATCATTTATTAAAAAGCCTTATTACCAAGCACAAATAGAAGATAAAGGAAAATGTGCAGATCGATATTGATGATTCAGATCTTGTAGATCTTGCTCATCTATATTTTGTTAATTTTATAAGTTTCATTAACTCAAATCGATTTGTGCTATTACTTTCATTATTGGAAAGATGATACAGGGCTTGAAACTTTAAAAACTATCACCTTAATTTGATCTAAATCCTTCAACATGTCACGGATAGCTGAGATAACCCCGTAGACTTCAGTTCTGGCAGCCAAGGTGGTTTTAAATTAAAAGTTATGCCTTCTGTATAAAATTGGTTAGATATAATTGGTAAGTTTTGATTTAATTAACAACTAATCAGGCAATAAATTGAAGATCTTTATGGACAAAGAAATTAAATATATATATTCTCTAATGAAGATATGGATGCCACTAAAATTAAAAAAAGAAAAAAGAAAATGTGTGTGAGTAAATTAATAATCTCACCACATGATTAATATTATTATTAGTTTTAGCTGATCTAAAATTGACTTTGGAGGCGAGGCTAGAGCTATACCAGAATTTTTTTTTTTGGCCGATTAGTAAATTCCTTCCTGAGAGAATAATGAATAGATTAAATTAATGTTGGCTACTTGCTCTCCTAGGCAAGGCTTGGAATATAACATATTAATATAATCTTCTAACAAAATATCCAGATTGGGCTTGCATTCTAGGGATGACAATTTGTAGATTTGGGTCGGGTTTTTTGAAGCCCAGGCCCAAGCTCCCATTATTCAAACAAAGTTCAAACCCTTCAAAAATCCATCCAAATTTAGATTGGACGGGGGTTTGGATTTTTTAATTATAAATTATTTTTAATTGAGAAAAATATTTAAATTAAGGATAATCATCTAATATATAATAGAATAATAATTTAATACATAAAATATTAATAATACAACTTAATAAATAACAAATGCTAATATAAAAATTAAACTAATTTAATATTTTAAATTTTTTATTTAAATTAAATTTATTTTTTGATAAATTAAAAAAAGCCCGACCAACTCTTGCAGATCGGGCTTTAGGCCAGTGGGTCGGCTCGGGCTTTTTTTCCCACCTCTAAATGCATTCTCATGAAAATTCTTAGTTGTTCGTGGAGCACTACTCCTTTCCCATTCACTCTTTATGCTATGTCTACTTCAACCAATGGGCGTGAGTTATTAAAATGTAGTAAATAGTAAAAAAAAATATATATGATGAATTATACGAAAATAAAATTATTTAAAATCAATTTTTCTAGCTTTCTGAGATGCAAATTTGTTAATCAAAATTTTGTATTCTAATTTTGCTAATATATATTTCTCAATAGACAATATAGTTAATTCATTTAATCTTTTTTGTGACATGGTTGATATAAAATAATTTTTTATCAATTTTAATTTTAAAAAACTTCTTTCTGCAGAAGCAACAATTTTAATTTAATATGATTTATTTTATTTAAAGTAATTCATTATTATCAATTAAATTTAAATAAATTAAAAAATTAATATCTCAAATTTGGGGCCGTCATGATAATATTCATATCTATGTAGTAAATAGTAAATAGATAAAAAGCAATGCTCTAAAAACACTAAAGATTTTCTTGCTTTTTCACCAATCTAATTCTTGGGATTGTTTATTTTCTCATTTGAAGTCATAAATTTACTTTTTTTTTTATTTACTTCAATTTTTTTTGAGAATCTAAAATTTACTTTTTGTAGATCTTTCGAAAGTTTTTTTTTAATATTTAGAAGAAGATGCAAGTCCATCACTTTTATATAAACAAAAAAAGTCTTAATAAACTTAGGTGTATTTAGCACACCCTGTAACATGATGGGCTCATTATAGGCCTACAAAATGGTTGCATTATCTTTAAGATTAGGGCTCCGTTTGGTACAGCTTATTAAATAAAGTTTATAGCAATAAAGTTTATATTAATAGAGCTCTGAGCTTATACCAATAGAGTTTTTGGACAAAAAATCATTGGGTGTTTGGTTGTTAATTAAAAAAGCACTTTTGAACCATTAAACTGTTTGGTTGTGTAAAATAAAAAGTGCTTTTATGTAATTAAATTACCAAAAATGATATGTATTCATAATTATATAACATGTAACAAAATACATCCAAGCTATCAATTAATAAGAAAAAATTAATTCAATCACTTCTTTAATTTTCAAAATCAAAAATTGCATCATTGATATATTCTCCCAAATAAATAATACTATCCAAATTAAATTACATCATTGATATATACTATCTCAAGTGTTGGGTGTGTGTAGGGATTACAAAATTAAAGTGCTAGTTATTTAAAAAAAAAATGAGAGAGAGAGAGATAAAGTGAAATGACGGCGGCAATATGTTTATATAGCAGCAATACTTTTCGTTGGGTAAGTTTTATACAAAGGGTATTATGTAAGTAATGAAATATGTTAAGGATATTTTTTATATTATATATTTTTTAGAAAAGCTCTCTAACCTCTACTCCCAAAAGCTTAAATTTTTGGCTTTTGCTAGTAGAGGTAAATTAGCTTATTTAAGCTAAAAAACCTCTACTCAAAAAATAACCAAACACTATAAAAAAATTTAAAAAGTACTTATGGGATTAAATAAGCACTTATACCTCTTAAATAGGCCATACCAAACAAGCTCTAGAGCTTTTAACACCCCTCTAAATTTATTATAACATCCATTTTAAATGTTATTTCCTAAAACACCCTGCATTTAATTGATGGAACACTAATTCATATATCAAAATTAATCATTTTTCCATAAATTTTAACCAAAAAATATTTCTTTTTAATTACATACAAATCCTAAAATATTAAATTTATCTAAAAATATTCGTCTTCTTATTATATAATTTCTATCACCATAATTCTAAAATCTTATAATCTTCTCAAAAAAAATATTTTTTCAATTAAAATGTAAAATACAAATGTAAATTTTGAAAATGGGTGGTTATAAAGTGTTTGTTAAAAGAATAGTTTTATCTAAATATTTTAATTGAATTTCCTTTCAAAATAAGAAATGAATTAATTTTTGTTAGGTTATTTAAGAAATTTTAATTAAAAAAGGGTTTTAATAGGAATTTTTAGGGTGCCAAAAAAGCTTACTCTTATTTTAATACATGAGGAATAAGAATATTTTAGCTTTCCAAAAAATATAAACATAATGAACCTAAGATGGTTTTTTAAGTCCCACTCTTTCTATTTAAAGACCTTTCGTGTTCATTTATTTATTTTGCTTATCATTTTCAAGAAATTGAACTAATAAATTAAAACATTTTCAAGAAATTTTATCACGGAGACGGTCCTTCTAAAATGATTTTCGGAATCCTCTCAAAAAAGGATTGATTAAACCAAATCCTTACATGATTTTAATTCCAATTAAAGTTAGTAAGGTGGATTGATTAAAACTGCGCCGGCTTAACCCATTGCGGAATCCTCTGAAAATAGGATTGATTAGCCAAACAAGGAACTTCGAAGTTTGAACAATATGCTTCAATTGTCCTTCGCGACAGGCCATTGGCTGGACAGCCAAAATTCAACATTTTCGTGAAAGACAACTGTGATGAGGAACTTAATCTCAAGGCGAGGGAAATAACTTTGGTTTCTAAATTAAGGAAGAAAATTGAGAAGGAATGGATTTTTTTTTTTTCAAGCGATTATTTGACTCTTGATGGAGAAATGGATGATGATTTTCCCTTCTCTGCATACTATGTTTTTGTTTGTTGTGAACTTGACCTCTGCAAGGCTGATCAATATTCACCCCAAGACCCAGCTCTGACATCAAGTCAAGATTTACACACACAACACTCAGATCAAGAATTGAAACAAACGAAAGCAAAAACACCAGATCTAAGTGGTTCGGGACCAGGTGTTGGTGCCTGCATCCACTGTGAAACCAAGCCCTGAGTTTTCATTATTTTTGAGATCAAAGTGTACAAAGAATAGATGATGAGAACAAAATCAATAATCTTTTTCCTCTCTTCTCACCATTACTGTCTCTCATTTTCTGATGATGAAGATGATTCCAGCACCAGGCTTTATACGTTTGTTAATTCACTTAATGTCCCGCGAAAACCAACAGCCCTACACACACGTGCAAGTTTTGTGACTCATTAAGTGACTCCAAAACGTGAAGTTCCATGTCGTTTTGACCTGTATTGAATGAGCCTCCATCACATGCTCTGCATGTGCAGTACGAAAGGCTCTGTATGACAGCTTCAATCTTGTCGTCTTCAAATTAAGCCTCCGACAGACGACACACCATACACACATACATTGAGCATCCTGCACGTCGTTCATGAGCATTGAGTTCATGCTCCAGCAATGTTTCTAAGGGATCTTAGGTTGAAGCCATATATGATGATTGAACTCCATTACTGTGTAATAGGGAGTGAACTACTTATTTTTATTAGGATTTATGATAATATGCATGGAATAATTGTCTTTTACAGGACAAAAAAACTATTTCTGTGGTTCTATTGCATTACTAAAAGTATAAACTAGCAATTTGTAATAATTTCCTTAAATTTACATGTAATTCTTTTATGATTTTGCTGTAATGATAGTGTTCTCATTTTGGTTGATTAATGTATTTTGAGAAATCCAAACAACCCGGTCCCCTCTATCGACCCAAAATAAAATTTTATTAGATAGATCATAAATTATCAATGAAAAATCGTTAGTGGATAAATTTCCTTTAATTAGGAAGAATGGCACTCTGATCCCTCTCAGAAATTTTATTTGTCATTTAAGTTCCTGATAAAATTTTGAAGTCATATTTCATCTCTAGTGTCAAAAGTATAGGACCTTAAAATTTTTTTTTCCAGAAAATATTACGTTCATTATTCAATCATATGTGTTCTTTTATTACCATTTTAACAAAACGAACAAAATGAGAAATTAAAAATTTATCAAGAATCTAAGTGGTAAAAACAAAATCTTAGAGGTCGGAGTGTTCGTGGATTAGATTCTACACATTAGACACCAATCCATATGGAATTCATGATTTTACAAACTATAAATTTTTATTTCAATTCAATCCAAATTCAATCTATATGTCAATACATTGAATGTAGATTTGACAAAATCCACATCCAATTTACTATTTCACGGATTAGTGCGGATTAAAAATTTTTATACCTTCCAATCCAACAAATAATTAA
This sequence comes from Citropsis articulata, assembly GCA_030449925.1. Classification (NCBI taxonomy): domain Eukaryota; kingdom Viridiplantae; phylum Streptophyta; class Magnoliopsida; order Sapindales; family Rutaceae; genus Citropsis; species Citropsis articulata. The sequence continues at coordinate 1,376,364 of JASUUH010000096.1, read as the reverse complement.
ATAAACCGTCCTAATGTAAAAACATTTTTGCTACCAACCAAATTCAAAATTAAATAGGATCTAAATAAATTAATTGTTTGAATAAAACTAAAATAATAACTAAAAGTTTCAAATTACAACATAAAGAAAAGAAAAAAAAAATCTGATTAGCTTAGATCAATATATGAAAATTGACTAAAATTATAGAATTAATGAATACAAAAGTTGAAACTTGAAAGCTTGGATGATCTATCAAAACGTCCACATCCAACTTGTATTTCATACTTTAACCTGAACAAAGATAAATATAATTGAAATAAATAACAAATAAAAATATTTATTCCAATAATACTATTTAAATAGCTATATTAGTTTATTCAATTATACTATTTTTTAATTATTTTCATTTTATATTATTACTAGAAAATATATGATGCGGTGTTAGTGTAATTACTTTTTAATTTCTTTATTTACTAACAATGCCACATTTACAATTTTTAATATATTTTTTAAAATTAAATAAATAAATTTTTTGTGGATTTGTGGAATTTAACGGATTTACTCACGGGCTATGAATTTTAAAATTTTCAATCAATCCAACCTATCAATTCATGGATTGAATTTTTATGAATCAAATTGAATTTTAACGGATTGTACTGGATTTTGAATATCCAGCTTAAAGGACCAAAGTCATTCTTTCTTTTAATTTCATATACATACATGTAGACTCATGCATAGAATAAGTGAATATTAGTTGGTTCAACTGCCCACAAGAGTGATACTGCTAAATTTAATCAAAATCCAAATTTTAAGGCATATTAATTTGCAATTAAAAAGAATCTATTGTTTAAGTAATTGTACAAAAACTGCTGTGGTTATAAATAAAGGGCAACTAGAATTAGATGTACCCTACAACATTTGATATGACGTTCTGAGACTCGTATACCTTAATCAGAATTATTCCATTTGGATTATTACTTATACCGGGTCGTTAGCAATTGCACAAGAACAGTCAAAAGTCAAATTTTCACTAGAAATAGGCAATATTGCATGTCAATTCACAGCAATAGGTCAACTAATAAACAAAGCGCAACTATAATTAGAAGTACCCTTACAACTCATTTGATATGGCGTTCTGAGACTCGTATACCTTAATCGGAATTATTTCATTTGGATTATTACTTATACCGGATCGTTAGCAATTGCACAAAAACAGTCAAAAGTCAAATTTTCGCTAGAAATAGGCAATATTGCATGTTAATTGACAGCACACTTGCGGATACTCTTATGCATACCACACATTTCTTTCTTATTTTTAGGTGCCTCTGTACTCTGTCAATATAACTAAATATGTGAACTATGAGAACATAATTTGGGTTGCTTCATTCAATCCTGAGGGAAAAAACTTAAATAAAAAAAATGAAGGGATTTGTGTTCTCCAGTGTGTTGATTTACTTTCTGTTATGTAATTTAGCTTCTGCAAAAGAATGCGCAAACCTTTTCCCAAATAAGACTGAGCTTGCATCCAGCACAACGAGAGCTGAACTGTCATCAACAAATGATGAAGCCTGGAAGAAGGAGATGCTCTCTAGTTATCAGTTCGTACCTCCAGCCAATGAAGGGCCGGACGCATCAAAGTTTCAGGCTGCGGAAGAGAAGTTTGATAACACAATGCTGAGGAATACGAATGCCACCGGAGATTTAAAGTTGTCTGGTGATTTTCTAAAGGAAGTGTCATTGCATGACGTTAGGTTGCTTCCGAATTCTATGCATTGGCGAGCACAGCTGACGAATTTGGAGTATTTGGTGATGTTGGACGTTGATAGACTCGTTTGGAGCTTCCGAAAAACTGCCGGTTTGCCAACTCCTGGAACTCCCTACGGAGGCTGGGAAGACCAGAAAATGGAGCTCCGAGGTCATTTTCTAGGTACATGTTCAGCTTCTAATTCATTCTTAATTTTATTCAAGAAACGGTGAGTTTTGAATTTAGCCTGTGCAAGAGGATTTCGGCAAAATCCGCTAGACTTTCTGTTTTATTTTTTCTAATGCTCAGAATTCTCTTCTGATCTAAGCCTTTAAAATACTGAAGGGCATTACTTGAGTGCGACTGCAATGGCATGGGCAAGCACTCGCAATGAGACTGTAAAACAAAAAATGGATGCAGTAATGTCTGTTCTATCTTGTTGAAATGTTAAAAACAGAGTTGATAGCCTTGTTTGGCTACTGAGAAAATGACAGAAAGTGAATATTCTAACTTTGTTTATTATTCTTCTTTGTATTTCTACAACTGAATTCATCAACCAGATTGTGATTGAGAATTGTTTATATACACACGTTAATTACACACAAAACAGAATGAGAACAGTATTAACAGAATTCAAAGGAATATAACAAACTGTGCTGAGCTGGCATCAATTCATTCGACTGCAATGCTGACTAGATATTAAATCACACGTGCCAAATGTGCAGCTTCTTTGTATGCTTGATGCGCTTCCTTAACAGCCCCCCTCAAACTCAAGGAACATGGATTCACCTTGAGTTTGGCTCTAAAATAATTGAAAAGAGTAAACGTGAGAGGCTTTGTCAAGATGTCTGCAATCTGTTCTTCACTTGGAATATAATTGATTTCTAACTCTCCTGCCAGCACTTTATCTCTGACAAAGTGCATGTCAAGTTCAATGTGTTTTGTTCTTGAATGATAAACAGGATTCTTGGCTAACTCTGTTGCACTCACATTATCACACCAAATTGTTGGTAAACAGGTGCATTCGATCTTAAGCTCTTTGAGTAATGACTGTATCCAAGTGATTTCTGCACTTGCAGAAGCAAGAGCTCTATACTCACTTTCTACACTTGACCTTGTGACCACAATTTGTTTCTTCGGTGACCAAGACACCAGGTTATTTCCAAAGTAAATGCAGTATGCCCCTATCGATTTTCTGTCATCAATGTCACATGCCCAGTCTGCATCAGTATAACCTGTAATTCTCATCTCTCCTTCAGTTGAAAACTTTAGCCTGTAGTCTTCTGTTGCCTTCAGATACCTGAGAACTCGTTTGCAAGCTAATACATGTTGAAGGGTTGGTGCTGATACATATTGACTCAGTTTATGAACTGCAAAAGCTATTTCTGGTCTTGTCAAAACCAGATATTGTAGGCCTCCAACCAAGCTTCTATAACTTGTGGCATCTTCAACATATTGTCCCAAATGACCTTTCACTTCCTTTTGAAGCTTACAACCTGTAACCATTGGAGTATCACAACCCTTGCATTCCAACATGTCAGCTTTGCTCAGCAGGTCTCTAATGTATTTCCTTTGTGACAGATACATACCATCCTTAGCATAAGCAACTTCTATTCCAAGGAAGTATGACAAGATCCCCAAGTCCTTTAAAGCAAACATCCTGCTAAATTCAGAGATGAATCTTTCTAACTCCTTACTGTTTGCACCCGTAATTAAGATATCATCAACATATATCAAAATCAATATTATTGATCCATGTATCTCTTTAAAGAAAAGAGATGTATCAGCTTTAGAGTTCTGAAAATTCCAGGTTGTGATTAAAGAATTCTTCAGCTTGTCATACCAGGCCCTAGGTGCCTGCTTCAACCCATACAAAGCTTTCTTCAGTTTACAAACATGGTTAGGTTTCTGCATATTAACAAACCCCTCTGGCTGACACATATAGACATCTTCAGTTAGCTCCCCATTTAGAAAAGCATTGTTCACGTCAACTTGTCTTATCACCCACTTGTTTATCATAGCTAAACTCAACACAATTCTCACAGTACATGGCTTTACAACAGGACTGAATGTCTCAAAGTAATCAACTCCTTCTGTTTGCTGAAAACCCTTTGCAACTAGCCTAGCTTTGTACTTGGCTATGCTACCATCAGTGTTCTGTTTAATTCTAAACACCCATTTGTTTCCAACAATTTTATACTCAGCTGAATGTGGAACTAATGACCAAGTGTTATTTCTGATCAAGGCTTCATATTCATTTTTCATTGCTTGATGCCAATTCTGATCACAAATAGCTTCTTGAATTGTATCAGGTTCCTTATTGGTTAAAGCTGCAGTATACAACTTACGTCAAGATTCCATTTTGATCCGTAATCATTTTGTGAGAAGGTCATGGAGTAAGGTTTCGCTTATGATTTGTTCTGTTTGGTCAAGGGTTGTTTGATTTTCGTTGTGTTTGAATTGGTTCAATTTTGTGAAGGTAAAGAAATGATGATGATTCCGATAAAGTATGGTTACCTTTGCTTGATATGGAATATTTGCCTCGTGCAGTACGTAAGGTGTTTTGACATCCCCGAGCTTGTTGAGTAAGTATCTTCCAAGCTGCTGTGAGGTAAGGACAGTGTGGACAAATGATACACTTGTTGTGGAGAAAAGGTTGACACTGATACTGGTGTTTCAGAATTTTTGGTTTGTTGAGACAGATTGAAGACATTATCGGTTGAGTAAGGAAATACAGTTTCATCAAATGTCACATGTCTAAGTATGTGAACTTGTCCTGAACTGGTCAGACATTTATACCCTTTATGAGATGGGCTATAGCCAATAAAGATACACTTGCTTGTGTGAAAATCAAACTTGTGCTTATTGAAGTCTCTCAAATATGGATAGCATAAACACCCAAAACATTTCAGGAAAGTGTAGTCTGGTTTGTGATTGAATAACTTTTCATAGGGAGAAGAAAAATTTAGTATAGGTGTAGGAAGTCTGTTTATATGATATACAGCTGTATGGACAGCATCCCACCAAAATCTGAAAGGAAGATTTGCTTGAGCTAAGAGAGTTAATCCTAACTCAACTATATGTCTATGTTTCCTTTCAACCAAACCATTTTGATGATGAGTGTATGGACATGAGTGTCTAAAAAGAATTCCATTCTGATTAAGAAAATCAGTGAACACTCTGTACTCTCCCCCCCAGTCAGATTGTAACATCTTGACTTGAGTATTGAACTGTTTTTCCACTTGAAGTTTAAACAACTTGAAAACCTCAAAGGCCTCGGATTTGAGTTTAAGTGGATAGATCCAGGAATACCTACTGTAATCATCAATGAAACTGATATAGTATTTGTAACCATTTCTTGACACAGTAGGTGAGGGACCCCATAGATCAGTATGTATTAATTCTAACACCTTTTTGGTTTTAGTTTCAGTAGTTGGAAAATGCTGTCTATGAACCTTACCCAGTTGACAAGCTTCACATAAGGAGTGTGCAGAGGATAGAATAGTTTTTGAAGAGATTTTGAGCTTTGGATAGGATTTAAGCAAATGCATCAGTATTATTGAACTTGGATGACCAAACCTTCTATGTAATAATGTCATATCATCAGACTTTTGGTTACAATTATTTTGAACTGCATGATAGCAAGCTTTTGCAAAAGCTGTACAGTTTTGAGAAGCTGAAGACACAGCAGAAAATGAAAGCATAGACATTGGTTTATTCAACTGAAAATGAGACATATAAGATGCAGGTGATGAATGGTTGGATTTCAGCAGCAGCTTGTACAGACCTTTCTCAGCAAAGCCCTGCAGAAGAACTTGTCCCTTCATGTCCTTTACAAAACAAGCATTACCACAGAATTCAACAGATAGAGGGTTATCAGAGGTTAGTTTAGATATGCTCAACAAATTTTTTGTAATTGATGGAACAAGCAACATGTCTTTAAGTGCTATGATAGTATGTGTAGGTTGTATGGATGAATGTGATGAAGCTTTATATGACAGAAAGGCATTTCCAATATGAGATATGAATAAACCTTGACCATTTCCAATAATAAGTTGATCTGTACCTTTATATTCTTCTCTGAGATGTAGATTATCCATGTTGTTGGTCAAATTGTGAGTTGCTCCACTGTCTAGGTACCATCCATCATCAGCAGTTCCATCACAGTTTGCTACAAATGCTGCTGCTGCAGGAGTATAAGAATCAACTCCAGTGTAACAGTTAGCATTAGGAACAGTATAAGGACTTGGAGATATGTAATTGTAATTATCATAGTCTTCATATCCTTGGTGAAGAGTAAAACCATCAAAATTACTGAGATAAGCTGCCCTTGGTCCTTTACCCTTTCCAAATCCTCTTGGTGTAGGCATATAATCCTCAACAAACCTATGCCAGCAGATATCAGCAGTATGACCAGACTTAAAACAAATCTGACATATTATTTCTTCTACACCTCCAGAATTTCCTTGTGCTCCATTGGTACTAGTAAATCCACCTCTAGTAACTTGTGATGGATTCCTAGGTACTTGAAAAGAATTGAAAGCACTAGTCTGTCCAGGTGAATATCCTCTACCATATCCACCTCTGAAGCTTCCAGTATGTAACCTCTGAGGATGATTGTTTCCTCTACCAAAAGGATAATTTCTGCCACCAATATATCCTCCTCTTCTAAAATTACCTCTAGATTGGGCATAAAACACCTTGGGATAGTATGCATAATTTGCATTAAACATACTTTTATCATCTTGTTCTTGATCCAGCCTAGTTTCATGTGTAAGTAATAATGCATATGCATCATCATACTCCATTTTAGATCCAGTTATAAAAGTAGCAATATCACGAAAACCAGGTCCTAATCCATTCAGTATGGTTAACATGAGATCTTTTTCAGTAATAGGACTTCCAGCACTAGCAAGCTTGTCAGCTATAGATTTCATTTTGATGCAGTAATCTTCAACATTTAATGATTCCTTTTTAAGAGTATTCAATTCATATCTAAGTTGAAGTACTCTAGCTTCAGATTGCACACCAAATTTTCTTTCTAGAGTTCTCCAAACATCAAAGGAGCTAGCACAGTTTATGACAAGGCTTAGAGTACCTTCATTTATTGATGATAACAACCATCCGAGTAAGGTTTGATCCTGTGATCTCCAATTCTGATATTCTGGATTATCAATCTTCTGAGTAGATCCATTAGCTCCAGCAAGGAAGAGATGCTTCTCAGGTGCTGGTTTGTCTCCAGTGATGAATTCCTCCAGTCGATTGCCCCTGATTGAGGCTAGGACTTGTGAACGCCATAACAGATAGTTTGAGCGATCTAGTTTGATTGGATTTGTGAAAGAAAAATTGATTTGAGTGTATGGATTTGAATTAGTTGTTTGCTGATTACTAGAGCTTGCTCTGGTTGGCTCTGATACCATGTTGAAATGTTAAAAACAGAGTTGATAGCCTTGTTTGGCTACTGAGAAAATGACAGAAAGTGAATATTCTAACTTTGTTTATTATTCTTCTTTGTATTTCTACAACTGAATTCATCAACCAGATTGTGATTGAGAATTGTTTATATACACACGTTAATTACACACAAATGTAATGAGAACGATAACGTAATTCAAAGGAATATAACAAATGTCTTGGTGGCATCAATTCATTCGACTGCAATGCTGACTAGATATTAAATCACACGTGCCAAATGTGCAGCTTCTTTGTATGCTTGATGAGCTTCCTTAACATATCTGAATGTCAGAAAAAAATTGGAACGGGATATCTCTCAGCATTTCCGAGTGAGTTTTTCGATCGCCTTGAAAAATTAGTGTATGTCTGGGCTCCATACTACACCATTCACAAGGTTAAATTCTAACAAAATATTTGTTTTTTATGATAAAAATCCCTTCATGGAATTAATGGATAGCAATTTGGGATAAATTTTTGTTCTGAATTTTTTTTTTTTTTTTTGGGATAGATCATGGCAGGATTATTGGATCAGCACACATTGGCTAACAATGGTCAAGCACTGAACATGACAATTTGGATGGCTGATTATTTTAACACTCGTGTTCAAAATTTAATAGCTAGATCCAGCTTAGAAAGACACTATCAAACGCTTAATGATGAAAGTGGTGGCATGAATGATGTCCTCTACAAATTGTACGGTATAACAGTAAGTAATTTGTATACATATATGAGAAAATTTTATCATTGTTGATAACTAATGGAAAAACAAATTCATCCATCACTTTTATGAAAGAGATTTTTTTTCTTTTTTAATTGTTACTGTGGCCAGAAAGATCAAAAGCATTTGAAGCTGGCTGAACTCTTTGACAAACCATGCTTTCTTGGACTTCTTGCTGTAAAGGTAAATTAAAATATCAAAGAAGAATTGAGTGGATGCATTTCTGTTCAAATAATTTGATACTTTTATATAATTTCTTATGGTTGCAGGCTGACAACATAGCAGGATTACATGCCAATACACATATCCCTCTTGTTTGCGGTGTGCAAAACCGATATGAACTCACTGGTGATGAGCAATCCAGGGTAATCCAATTACTTCGACATACAAATTTGATCATCTAAAAGGAGCCTTGCATTGTTGTTTCAATTGCCAGATCTTTATTAAATAGGCTCTGCCATTTTTTTTAAATTTTTTTGGCTTCATTTGAGAAAGTATTACGAGCATAGTTCATGTTTGGTAATTGCCAGGCAATGGGGACTTTCTTCATGGACATTATAAATTCTTCTCACTCGTATGCAACAGGAGGAACATCACGCCAGGAGTTCTGGTAATAAGAACAGAACTACATCACTTATTAGTTTAGATTTTGAACCTCTATGTATATAATTATATACCGTTGATTAATTTCCCAATTGGTTTTCATCAATTAGGACGGATCCAAAGCGGATAGCAACCGCTCTATCTCCAGAGACTGAAGAATCATGTACAACCTATAACATGCTAAAGGTACGTATATGGCTTGTGAATTGTTGCAGCTGAAGATAAATTTATGCATTTAAGTTATTTTTAACGTTTCATTCCTTTTGTAGGTGTCCCGATATCTTTTTAAATGGACAAAACAGGTAACATACGCTGATTATTATGAACGTGCCCTAACGAATGGTGTGCTTGGCATTCAACGAGGAACAGAACCAGGAGTGATGATTTATATGCTCCCTTTATCTCCTGGAAGTTCCAAGGCTAAATCTTACCATGGCTGGGGAGATGCATTTGACTCATTTTGGTGCTGTTATGGCACAGGTCAGTGATTCCGTGCCCTTGGTGGTTCCTCCCCCCACCCCCGGCGCCGGGGGGCTCTTGTGGCATCTAATTATGATTTACTTTTATATTTTCTTCTTGCTGCACACGTGTAGGAATTGAATCATTCGCAAAATTGGGAGATTCAATATACTTTGAACAGGAAGGAAAAGCTGCTGGTGTTTACATTATTCAGTACATATCAAGCAGTTTTGATTGGAAAGCTGGTCAGATTGTGATAAATCAGAATGTTGATCCTGTCGTTTCATGGGATCAAAACCTTCGGATGGCATTCACATTCACTTCTAACAAGGTACACTGATTTCATTTATTTTTTCTGAAGGACTCTTGCCTAACGATGTGATTTTTTGGATCCAGCTAGAATCACTGATAATGAAAACCTTAATCTTTATCTATACATGCAGGGTCCAGGGGTATCGTCTGTCTTGAATTTGCGTATACCATTTTGGGCAAATCCAAATGGTGCCAAGGCTACATTAAATAAAGATAATTTGCAAATACCATCACCAGGTAAATCTCCTGTTTTACTGTTCTATTTTAACAAATCTATCTTAATCTATAAACTAAGAATACACCAAAAGCTTACATCATCATAATGATGCAGGCAATTTCCTTTCTGTGACTAGAGCATGGAGTCCTGATGACAAATTATTCATCCAGCTGCCAATTAATTTGCGGACAGAAGCCATCAAAGGTCTATATTTTCATCCATAACTTGTCCTCTTTGAATTAACCTATAAAATGACTTATTGTTTTGTTCAGATGATCGGCCACAGTATGCGTCTCTTCAAGCAATATTTTACGGTCCTTATCTACTTGCTGGATACTCCCAGCACGACCATGAAATTAAGACCGGACCAGTAAAATCTCTTTCAGAATGGATTACCCCAATTCCTGCATCATACAATGCTGGCCTCGTTACTTTCTCACAAAAATCTGGAAACTCAAGTTTAGTCTTGATGAAAAATCAATCTGTTACAATGGAGCCCTGGCCAGCAGCTGGCACTGGTGATGATGCTAATGCAACATTCAGACTCATCGCGAATGACCAGTCGCCAATAAATTTCACTACCGTTAAAGATGTTTTCGGCAAACAAGTGATGCTTGAGCCATTTGATTTTCCAGGAAAGCTTTTAATGCAGCAAGGAACTGATGACAGCCTCGTGATTGCAAATAATCCTGGAAATTCAGTTTTCCAAGTAAACGCTGGATTGGATGACAAGCCCGACACTGTATCCTTGGAGTCAGTAAGTCGTAAGGGTTGCTTCGTGTTCAGCGATGTGAATCTTAAAGCTGGTACAGCCGTGAGGCTCAACTGCCGGCAACCGGATGATGGATTTAATTAGGCAGCCAGCTTTGTAATGCAAAAAGGAATTAGTCAGTATCATCCTATCAGCTTTCTAGCAAAAGGATCAAACAGGAATTATCTCTTGTCACCATTGCTGAGCTTCAGAGATGAATCTTATTCTGTTTATTTCAACATTACTAATTGGAAAGTTTGGACAAAGGGCAACAATTGTTGAATGATTGGTAACTTTTGGTACCGAAAATTCTTGAATGATTCTTTCATGTGCATGCACACTCTCAAAAGAAACATATAATCAATTTCTTTTTCTTGTCATTGTTACGTAGTTCGGATGAATATTGATATAGGAATATCTACTCTGCTTATAAACAAGATATATCTCTACCTAATTTTTAATTGAGAGAGAAATACAAAGAATACTCAGAAGGACTCGAAAGTCGAATCCATGGTTCACCACTCGGCTATCCTCACTCCTCACTTGTCTCTTTCCGCTTCAATCGTCGACAACACTACCACAACAGTACAAAACTTGGCTCAATACCCACACTGAACCATCGACATTTCAATTCCAATCCGTACAAATCGTACAAAGCCCTAATAATTTAAGCCCCAACAAGCGATTATGGAGTCAATTGAATGGGGGTGTGAGGTCTTACAGTTTATTGAGCTTAAATGATTTGAGAGACAAGGCGCCCAGAAAGCAGAAGACTAGAAAGGAACAGGCATTAGGTCAAGTAAAGGCAAGACCGCAGGGAGCGGCACAAGGATCAGAAGGCTAGAGGGACCATGAAGTTTGGTTTTGAAGGTGGCCAAATGCCGGTGCCACATCGTTTTTCCTAACGTGGCTTTAATAACCCTTTTAGCCTCACCTTTCAGGTAACCAACCTGGCCCCCCCAAGTTTTATTTTGTCATTGCATTAGTTGAGTTATCCTGTTTAGTTTGAAGATTGTTGGTTCTCATTTTTTATGTTAAAAAAAATATAATTCCATAGCAATTTGGGACAGTGAAAACAAATATGATTTCGAGTGATAATTTAGGACGGACCATATCGAACAATTCAATGACAATGGAACTGTGTCGTATGAAGTGGGGAAGCGAGGAATGTACTTTAGTGATGCTGATGAATTTTAGAGAATGAAGTTGATCTCCTAGTGCTCAATGGGTTATATTACCAGCACCCAGTCGGGTATTTCTAGAAATTTTCCATTTTTGTTTTTGAGGATGATGTAGCAGATACGTTCGAGGTACCTTGGGAGCTGGTCGGTTTTTGAGTTTTAGCTCAATTAGCTGTGTTTGTTAATTTTCTAAACAAAGTACTAGAATCACTGAGCTAAAATTCTTCTTGGTTGTGCAATTAAAGTTCAGTTTCCATTCATTTTCGACAAGCATGGAAGATGTTGAACTTCATTTATGGACAACCAGTATCCGAGCCGAAGCTCAACTTAAGGCCATGAAACAAATGACCACAGTATTGCAAGAAACTTCCTACTGAGCTGTGTATACCCAATGACTTAAAGAGCCCACTGGCCATAGTTTGCTTGAAATTGGATGTAGAAAAAAGGAAATGGGTATTTGATAGAATTACTTTCATTGCTAGCACAGTTTGGGATTAGTCCCTCGTTCTCAACGGCGGAGCGTGAAATTACTTAGTCAAGAGAGATCATTTTTTAGAACACCTGAGAGGAGACTCCTCTGAAAATAGCCTCTCCTGTAGTCTATACTCTTTGTTTGATTATTGATGCATTAAATATTCTGATTGGAATTTGTGTTTAAGCTTCACTGATGCGAGGAGTTTTCCAAATGTGTCTCCTTTCTGTTGGTTCATTCCTGGATAACTCAACTATCTCTTTTGCTGAATCTGTATCTTCCCATTCGTATGCATGATGCATAGTGATTGTTAACATTCCCATAGGATGCTGGGGCCACATGGAAGCATATAGAAGATGGAGTAAGAAAGATTGATTGGTCGTCATTATTAACATTTTTCAAGGTTTATTCTATATACATGATCAGCTGAACTTGTTCTCTTTAATTATCATAAATGCATTGACACAGTTTTTACTCTTTGATCATTGGATATCCCTGACTTTAAGTTCATTGAGTTTTAAACTAGGGAATGCTGCTCGGCTTGTTTTGCGTGAAATGCGGAATCAAGTGCACCAAACATGGTTCGATAATATAATTATGTCCACGGGAACAAGAGAAAAATAATTGTATTACTAATAATTATTGGAGTATAATATTTGAGTAATGAAAACCTCACTTTCCAAAATCTAAATACACCCAAAACACTCTCACACACACTCTCTAATTGCTCACACTCTCAGAACTCTAGAATTACTTAGCTTGCCATTTCTCTTAAACTCTCAAATTTTGGGATGCTTAGAATCGAAGAAGTGTCATCTATTTATTGGGAAAACAATGACACTATTACACCAACCCCTTTGCTATTTGTCAAGGTGTTAGGTGTTGCATTTGATTTTGCTTCCTTACAATTTTTGGCTGCAGCCAACAATTTGTTGACTTCAACATGGCTTACAACCATAATTGTTTGGAAGGTTGTAACAAGGTGGCCACAAAGGTTTTTAACCGCCGATTGCTTTCTTAGGGAAAAGAAAAGAAAGGAAAGATCTTAACCTCTCCCCCACCCATTTTGTTAATTGTCACTACTTATTGTGATTTATTTTATATTTTAAATCACATTTGGTGACGGTTTCCAATTGCACAAGCCTACAGAAATCAAGTTGTAACTCTATTATTTACAGAATTTTATTTCTGTTTACCGTTCATCCTGGGTAATATCATAACAAGCAATGTCGTACTTTTTACTTTTCAAATTTTCACATCTTTTTCATTTCAAACTGAAAGATAATAAATGCACTCTAGTTATCTTTCAATTAAGGAATGAACATCAATTCTCATTGGATAATCAACATATATTTGTTTTAGAGTCCTCAGGTGGACTCTTGCGGTTTTGGGTCCTCATTCGTTATGTTGGCTGGTTCTTGAGGTAAATAAATCCAGGATTCCTGGTATTGAACATTGAATTTTCATGTCCAGAACTTCCAATATCCAAATTTCCTCGTGGAACACAACTACTCTATTTTAAATCAATTAGATGGTTTTAGCTTCAGATTTTTGTATCTCCAACATAAATAATCATGCAAGCTTTTGATACCCAAAAGACCGTGGTTCGATTTTTTTTTATCCCCTCCTCTCCCCTGTATTGTCAAGTCATCCATAAATTTTCTGCAATGTCAGACTGTGCAAAAGGTAATTTTATAAGTGTAAGTGCTTGCATTGTTCATTTCTTCGGACAGCCATTTACTGTGTCCTACAATTCATGCTGTGTTCACTAATTAAAGCAACTAGGAGTCAAGGTCTTTTTAGGCCGGGAAAACGACTTGTGTGCTGTGAATTCACACATGAAACTTAATTGGCATATTTGTCACTCGTCAAGCTCAATGGACCCCTTTCAAATTTCACTTTAGAATATTTATTTATTCTTTAACCAAAGATAAGGATTGAAGTACACAAAATTCAGCCTCACGAAAGTTATACAAAATGCTATCAATGAAATACATTCGAGATTAACAATCACATCGATCAATCAAATACATGCCTTGGTTCATAAGTTCTGATATGGAAATATCTTGAACAGCAGGGCTCCCCAATGGTGATTTCCCTGTGAGCAATTCTTGAGATATGCGCTGCATCGTAGGTCGAGACTTGGGTTTTGACTGCAAGCATGCAAATGCGACAATTGAAACATGAATAATATCATGAACAACCTTTCGATCAACTGGAGATGGCAGACGTTGATCTAAAACATTGATCAACATAATCTTTCCATCAGAAGATGACAATAAAGATGAAAGAAGATCTGCTGGATGACTTCCCATTAATGCTTCCAGTGCCACTACTCCAAAGCTATAAACATCACATTTCTCTGTCACAGCCATGGTGTAGGCAAGTTCTACAACAAAATTGAACCCATTGTAAAATTTCTTTGCACAAGTAAATAACAGTAAGAAAGAAACATTTGATTCTCTGTTTCTGAAAGCTTCTGCAGCCAGATATTTAAAAGATATGTGATTAATTTTTAAATATATTCAATGTATAAACATGATTAACAAGCATGAAAAGAATGGGTAAAGGTTACCTGGAGCGATATATCCATATGTCCCCACCACTAGAGTTCTGTTGGAGGAATCTGGATGCAGGAGCCTAGCCAAACCAAAATCAGCAACAAATGCCTCTAGGTTTGCGTTAAGTAGAATGTTATTGCTGGAAATGTCGCGGTGAACAATTGATGGCTTGCAGTCATAATGCAAGTAAGACAAAGCATGAGCCATGCTCTTTACAATGTTCACTCTCTTAGTCCAATCCAACTCAACTGCTTCAACATCATTGCGTAACACACAGAACAAACTTCCCCTCTCCATGTACTCATAGATCAAAAACATGCACTTGTTGTGCAAACAAAAACCATAAAGCTTCACTATATTACGATGCCGTATTTGGGACAGTAGACGAGCTTCAGTTTGGAAACTTTCCAGGAAAGCTGGCTCCTCTGTCTCTGAACGGTGAAGTTTCTTCAAAGCGACTACTCTTCCACTAGACAATTGTGCTCTGTAAACGCTGCCATAACCTCCGGTTCCAATGCAATATTTGATGTGGAAATCCTCTGTCGCTTCAATCATCTCTTCAAATGTAATTCTACCATCATAATTCCATATTGAGAACTCATCAGCGCACTTGGTCATTTCTCGGGTATTAGGATTAAATTTCTTATCCCTTCGTCTATGGACAAACCAGATTCCAAAAATTAAGATTGCAAAAATAAAGGCCACCATAGCGAGAATGATTATGACCAGGCGAGTGACGATCTTTTGTTGCTTCCCTTTGTTGCCTTTAAACTGTTTTGCTTGGGGTGGGGGTGCATTTTCTAAACTAGTTGAGTTTTCTACCTCTAGATTATTTTCTGACACTATCAAATTGGGAATTCTTTTGACAGATGGAGGGATAACGCCAGAGAGGTTATTCTTGGAAAGGTCCACTACAGAAATGTTTGGAATTTTTCCGAGTTGTGAAGGTATCGTGCCATTTATGAAGTTATGGCTTAAATCAAATTGTCTCAGACGTTTAAGTTTGCCTACCTCCGATGGAATGCTTCCGCTTAAACTGTTGTGGCTTAATTCCAAGTCCTGTAACTGCGAGCAATTCATGAGTTCTGGAGGAATAGAGCCGTTCAGCTGATTATAACCAAGATTCAAAAAGGTGAGGTTGGTTAAATAACCAATTGTTGGAGGAATGGGTCCAACTAGATTATTCCCATCAAGAGACAGAGAATCAAGGTACCTCAGATTTCCAACTTCTCGAGGCAGCAGACCACTAAGTTGGTTTGAAGAAAGACCCAGAGATGTTAAGTTGGTTAAAGTCCCTATCGCCGGTGGAATTGGACCATCAAGTCTGTTGTGAGACAAGTCCAACTCTTCCAACAAGTTTAAATAACCAATGGTCGAAGGAATAGGTCCGGTGAGGTTGTTCGTATTTAGAAGCAGAGAACCAAGATTCTTCAGATTTCCCACTTCTTTAGGCAGTGGACCAACAAGATTGTTGTAAGCCAGGTACAAAGTACTTAACTGATTTAAATGATAAAGCGTTGAAGGAATAGGTCCAGTTAGGTGGTTATTATCCAGAAAGAGAGAGTCAAGATTCTTCAGATTTCCAACTACTTGAGGCAGCCGACCACTAAGTTGGTTTAAAGAAAGGTCCAAATGTGTCAACTTAGTTAAATTACCTATGCTCGATGGAATTCGACCATCCAGTTTGTTGCCCTGCAACCTCAGGTCATAAAGATCCTTCAAATTCCCAAATTCTAATGGGATAGAACCATTGAGAATGTTGTTTGACAGATCCAGTTCGAGAAGATTCCTCAAACTCCCGATCTCTGAAGGGATAGTACCTATCATATATATACATATGCATATGATTAATTAATGATAGATGAACAATATTATCCAGTACCGATAGGAAATTATTGAACATGCAATGAAATTATATATAATGGTTACCTGTAAGACGGTTATAGGACAGGTCAAGCACTTCGAGTTTTGAAAGAGCAACAATTTCTGATGGTATCCTTCCCGAGAGAAAACGAGTGCCCCAAATTCTGAAAGTTACGAGGTTGGGAAGGCAAGTGAAGTTGAGTTGGCTAAGCTCTGCTGCGTTACCATTATTATCCATCTCGTCAGAACTTATCTCGACTATGCTTCCTGCTGAATTGCAAGTGATTCCCATCCACTTGCAATGATCTGAAGTATAGTTGGCCGTCGCCCGACTGCTATTCCACCAGCCTGAATTAAGTAAAGCTTCCCATTCTAACTGTATGGCTGACGATGCATCAGATGCTGTTACAACTGCATTATCAGTTATAACAGGAACAATAATACTGCTTATAAAAGTTATAACGACCACCAATTTTGAAATGGAGGAATCCGGTGCCATTTTTATAAGCTTTTGGTTGATTAGATTCAGCCAGTGCATGCCTGCTTTTATAACTAGACATTAAGTTTGACAGCAACACTCAAATCATTTTTAGCCCGCGTTGAGCTTTCTCCCTCATCGTCAAAATTGGCATACGCGTTGTCAAACACAAGAGTCAGTTGAGTTAATGTCTTTTTAGGCCACTAATTACTATTTTTAATTAATTTAACAAAGTAAAGGCTACATGTGATTCCTATTCTAGCAACTTTCTATTTCTTCCTTTGCTTTTTAGTTCACTTTCCATTCTCCCAATCACTTTTCTAGAATGGGAGGATTATATATATTCTACTTCTAGTGACTTTTCTTTTTCTTTTCTTTTCGGAAAATATTTTATGCCCGCATTTAAACCCCGCTTCCATATTTCGCCAAAAGTCAAAAGGAAAATTTTCCACTTCTCCGTTACAACATATTCTATAATTTATGATAATTTTCTATTTGGTAATGCTAATGGTCTTTTACACTAAGCAATATTTACAGACCCAAGTAATACTCAATGCCAAAAATAAAGTAAATATTTTTTCTTCGTACAAAAAAACAAAATAAATTACCAACGTGAGATAGGAGTTCATCAATACCTATATCATTATCATCATCCAAAAGTTATATTTGCATCGTCAATTTGTTGATCTAGAAATGAAACCAGACTATGATTGATTTAGAAATGAAACCAGTACATAGTCGTTTGATAAAAAAAATAAAAAATATTACCTTTCAAGTAATACATAATTTTGTTGTGTATTATATATTAAATTAATAATGTATTCTCAATAGATGAAGTTCACTCCCAAGTGCTATCAAATATCTACATCTGAAATGATATGTATTAATTTCATGAGAAAAATATACTTATGCTCCAAGATTTAGGGAAATAACCTGCATGAACCTTACTATACAATGTAACCTTATGATTGCATTTTGGTGGATATTATGTAATTCATTAACTTTGTTGTCTATTATATACTTTATTAATGATGAATTGTAAATAGATGAAAATCACTCCCAAGTAGTGTCTAATATAGCCATATCCATGTGTCTTTTAATTTTACTGAAATAAATTTAGGGGAGTTTGAGTATCTTTTTTTTTTATATTTATGAGAATTAATAATTCTAACTAGCTGTCCTCTTAGTTGTGTTCAAAATTATGGAAAAATTTTCGAAATGATAAAAGGGGTAATGTAGACTGACACGTTTAAACATGCGAACTCATTAGCAGCCAATTATTTGAAACGCACAGCCAGGGGATGCCGTGTGATTAAATACGCGAGCCGAAAACTTTTCAGGTCACTGGCTTTTTCTGAGCCGACCACAAATTAAAGCAAAATTGGAGTCAGGGTCTTGTAGACAAGGAAGACAAGACGTGTACTCCGAGTTCACATTTGAGGCTTGATTGACATATTTGTCCCTTGTCAAGTTCGTCAAAGAAGCACCTATAAATTTCACTTTAGAATATATATGCCTATTTTATATTTATCCAAACTAAAGGATTTAATTAAACAAAATTCAGTCTCACGAAAGTTAATATACCGAAAAAAGTTATACAAAAAGCACTATCAAAATATTGGATAACGTTGAGAATTTTATGGGTTCAGTTGGGATTTATGTTCCGAGCGTATAGCATTGCTTCTTCTTTTGTGTCCACTTTCCTTCAGCATCAAAATATTGGATAATCTTGAGAAATTTTTAAATTTATTCTTAATTAACAAGGAATTACGCCCAATACCATATTTCGCCTACTTTTCTTGTACAACATATTCTATAATTTACTGTAAGGAAAATTATAAATTTTCTCTTTACTGTAATTAATATATATCATTTACCGTTCTATTATTCTTATAATAGCCAATAAACCCCCTGACAGCATAAGTTTACAATATTACCCAATTTTTAAATAAATTTTATTTATATTTATTATATATTAAATAAATAACATGAATAGAAAATAAATATAAAATTTAAGTATTCAAAAAAGAAATATATTTTTTATGTCAACGAAAAAATTAATAATAAAATATTTTTCTTGTACGTTTTTATTTTGTAAACATTTTCTTTTAATAAATATTTTATAAAATTTTAATTTTAAATATAATATTAAATAAATTTTCTTATTTTTAATACTTAATTTTTTATTTTAATTTCTATTCATGTGATTTATTTAATTTATTAAAAATTTGAATAAAAATATATTTAAAAATAAGGATAATATTATTAATTTATGCTGTTAGGGGGTTATTGACCATTATAAAAATTTTAGAGGGCAAATTGTATATATTGATTATAGTGGGTGGGAAATTGGCAATCTCCCTTTACGGTAATTATCTATTGGTAATGCTAATGGTTTTTTACACTAAAAAATATTTTCAGACCCAAGTCATACACAATGCTATAAATGCAGTAAATATTTTTTCCATTCGTACAAAAAAAATATAAATTACCAAGTTCATAAATACTTATATCATTTATCATCATCCAAAGCTATATTTGCATCATCAATTGTCAATCCACAAAAGAGAAATCAAAGAAGTTAAAAATATTTCTAATAATAAAATAATTTTGTTGTGTATTATATATTACGTTAATGATGTATTCTAAATAGATGAAGTCCACTCCCAAATGGTGTTTGACGTCTATATCTGAATGTGTCTCCTATATTTCAAGAGAAAATTTTAACTAGTCTCTAAGGTTTGGAGGAAGTGACATGCATGAACCTTACTTTACAATTACAATATAATCTGATGATTACATTTTGTTGGATATTATATGAAAAATTAATTTCGTTGTCTATTATATACTATATTAATGATGTATTCTAAATAGATGAAACTCACTCTCAAGTAGTGTCCAATAAGGCGGTATCCATGTGGTTTACAATTTTACTGAAACCAAATTTTCGGGAGTTTAAGTTTCTTTTTCCTTTATATTTATATTTATGAGAATTAATAATTCTAACCAGCTGTCATTTTAGTTGTGTTTAAAATTGATGTATCAAAAATCTGGAAAATAGATGGAAAATTTTTAAAATGATACCCCGTCAAAGGAATTATGTAAGACGGACATTTTTTAACATATGAACTCAACAGTGGCCAATTACTTGAACCCACGGCCAGGTCTATTGGACAATAAAAAAAAAAAAAAAAGACTCTTGTACTGCGAATTCGCACGTGAGGCTTAATTAATCGGCTTATATGTCCTTTTCTTGTTTCTCCTTTCTCTTTTTGTTTCTTTACTTTTGAGTCCGCTTTCCTTTCTCCAAATTACTTTTCTTGATTTTCCACAGAACACATCAAAACATTGGACCATCTTGAGAGTTGAGAAATATTAAATTTTAAGAATTCACAAAAAATTAATATATTTTTGTCATAATGCTGTAGACTTTTGTTCTTTTATTATTTTCACAAAATTATTGGGAAGGCCAAATACCACCTTATTTAGTCAAAAGTCGCAAAGAATTTTTTTTTATATTTTATTATGCAAACAGGACCACTGTTCTTAAAATTTAACGGAGTGATTTTTTAATTATTTTATTTAACTGATTTTCTAAGTTCGAATTCTAGGAGACTATGACCCTAGAACCAGATGTGGGCTATTCACATGATGTCCATTGAAAAGGGCAAATTTTGTTTTCCACTAAGCAGTTCCTGTTTGGCTCGTATCAATTTACATTTAACGTTGTCGCTCTAATTTGATCTTAGTATGCGCTAATGCAAAACGATATGCAATGGAACTTTGTGAACTTATGGTAACAATTTGTTTAAACCTATGCAGCCTACTTAACTAACCAGTCAAATAGAGTACCAAATAAAATTTTAATATTTGGTTAAGAGACCACAAGAATTCATAAATATTGTTTTTTTTTTTACCTTAAGAAGATTAAAATGAACGGCATATTTTGTGCAGAATTAATATGCGTATTCAAATTTAATAATATAGTGGGCTTTTTCAAATTTCAAATGTGTAGATGGGATGAATGCTTGAATAATAACTTTCCTTATTTATTTATTTATTTATTTATTTTGATATACTGACAACTTTCCTTATTACTTTCTGTCGGAACCAGATCGACCACCAAGATCAATCCAGCAACCCCAAGATCTACTCTAATAATCTTGATCTAAACTAGCTTCTAATTTGTAAACTAAGGATGCAAAGAAATTAAACAAGAACACCAGAAACAGAATCAAACCCAAGAACAGAATTAAAGAGAGATGACAGATCACAAGAACAAGGATTATAGTGGTTCGGCAATTTCTTGCCTACATCCACTGTGAAAAGAGAAGCAACCCTTTACTGATTTTCCAAGTACAAGATACACATGTGAAGAGCTTATGAAAAACTAACTCTAATCTTCAGTAACATATTACAAGACCTTATATATCCTCAGAACCAGTTAGTAAGCCCTTCGCCGTTTAATCAGCCCTTTCACCGTTTAACCAGCTTCAGGCTTCTGGGTTTCAACCCATGAACACTTCCTTCTTCTGATTCCCGCTCGAATTAACGGCTTCAACAGCTTCTTGAAACTGATATAGGGGCACATGTCACAGCCTCATGCAATCGGATACCTGAAACGCAGAATTAGACTACCGTTTGGATAAGTGATTCACGTGCCGGCGCATGTGCATCACTTATTCAACCAGCCGACATCTTCAATTCTGTCATACAGCTCTCCTGAACCACAATAGCCGACAAGTCGTTACTCCTTTTACCAAGCATTTGACATGTCATCCATTTTCCGAAATCCAGATTTGAGCTTCACCTCTTCAACATTCTCCACCTTGAACTCAAATCAGTTACTCCTTGCTTCAACTTCTCATTTCATCCCTGCAGTTTTACAACCTGCAGATTCCAGCTGAGTCCATACAGAACTCCAGCTTGGCCAATGGAACAGCCTTTGTCAGCATATCTGCAATGTTGTCATTAGTTTGGATTTTTACCAGCTTCACCACTCCTCTGGACACCTCCAGCGTGACAAAGTGAAGTTTAATGTCTATATGCTTTGTCTTTTCGTGATGCACCTGATTCTTGCTTAGGCATATTGCACTTTGGCTGTCACAGTGAACAACCACCTGCTTCTGTTCATATCCCAACTCAGTCACCATATAGCCTCCATAAAAGCTTCTGCTGCAGCAGTGTATTCTGCTTCAGTTGTTGACAATGCAACAACACTTTGTAAAGTGGCTTTCCAGTTTATTGTACAGCTGCTGAGTGTAAACAAGTAGCCTGTAAGGGACCTTCTTTTGTCCAGATCCCCTGCATAATCAGCATCTACAAAACCTTCAACCTTAACTTCAATATCCTTTTTGTTTCCATAGATGAGACCATAATCAGCAGTTCCTTTGAGATACCTTAGGATCCATTTTACAGCCTTCCAGTGCTCCTTTCCAGGATTAGCCATGTATCTGGAAACTACACTTACAGCATAGGAGATATCTGGCTTAGTTAGGACCATGGCATACATCAAACACCCCACAGCACTTGAATATGGAGTTGTGCTCATTTCAGTTTTTTCATCTTGATGCCGCATTGGCAAGACAACCTGAAATGTGGTGACAGTGGGGTTTGAACTGGTTTTGCACTCACCATTTCAAACCTTTCAAGCACTTTCTTAACATAGTTGTGCTGTGATAGCTTTAAGATGCCCTTCTTCTTATTTCTTAATAACTCTACTCCAAGGATCTTCTTGGCTGCCCCAAGATCCTTCATCTCAAATGCATTCTTTAACTGCTTCTTCAGCTCATTTATCTGATCCATGTCTTTACATGCAATAAGCATGTCATCAACATATAGTAACAAATAAATCTTGCTGCCATCTCTTAAATCTTTATGATATACACAGCAGTCATAAGAGCATCTTTGAAAGCTGTTTTCATTCATGAATTTGTCAAACCTCAAGTACCATTGTCTTGGGGATTGCTTTAATCCATATAATGATTTCTTTAGATGACATACATGGTCAGCTCTGTATGGATTTTCATAACCTTCTGGTTGTGCCATTACAATCATTTCTTCCAATTCACCATGAAGGAATGCAGTCTTGACATCCATTTGCTCCAGGTGCATGTCACCTACTGCAACCAGTGCTAACAAGATCCTCAGGGAGGAGTGTCTCACTATTGGAGAGAAGACTTCATTAAAGTCAATACCCTCCTTTTGTGTGAAGCCTTTGGCAACCAGCCTGGCTTTAAATCTTAGTGGTTCAACTCCAGGCATCCCCTCTTTTATCTTATAAATCCACTTGCAGCCAACTACCTTTTTCTTTGCTGGTCTTGGAATTAGATCCCAAGTATGGTTTTTATTCAATGATTGCATTTCTTCATCCATAGCTGCTAACCACTTCTCTGAATCCTTACAGTTGATAGCTTCAGTGTAGGTTTTTAGTTCATCAATATATATTCCCTGTGCTGCTGATAATACAAATGCAATTAAGTCTGCATATGCATACCTCTTAGGTGGTTTTGTCACTCTTTTCTTTCTGTCTCTCACCAGCTGATAATCCATGATTCCATTATCACCTTCTGATTCTTCTTCTGTTTCAGAATCATCCTTCTCAGGTGCCTGCTTAGACCTTGTTCTTGTATTCTTTTCTGTACTTGAGCTTGGCAACTCCACCTCAAAAGAAGTCTTCATATCACCTTCTGTAGGCCTCTCAACAATTTCCCTTACTGGTTCTGAGTTCTGAAACATCTCATGCTTATTAAACACAACATCCCTGCTGATTATAGCCCTTGGTGGCTTCATATCATTGCACCACAGCTTGTAGCCCTTCACTCCAGTTGGATAGCCAAGAAAAACACACTTCAAGGCCCTGGGTTCCAGCTTCCCTTGCTTGATGTGAGCATAAGCTGGACAGCCAAATATTCTCATATGGGAGTAGTCTGCTGGTTTATCAGACCAGAGCTCATATGGGGTTTTAAATTTAATTGCTGAAGAGGGACTCATGTTTACTATGTAACTTGCTGTAGCTAGAGCTTCAGCCCACAGGTTCATGGGTAGTTTAGAGTGAATGAGCATACATCTAACCTTATCTATTAGGGTTCTATTCATTCTTTCTGCTAACCCATTTTGCTGTGGTGTGTGTCTCACAGTCTTGTGTCTAACTATTCCATGTTTTGTACAGAAGCCATCAAAATCCTTGTTACAGAATTTCTAAACCATTGTCAGTTCTCAGCCTTCTCACCTTTTTGTTTGTCTGTGTTACTACCAGTGTTTTCCAGATCTTGAACTGTTCAAACACTCTATCTTTTCTCTTCAACACAAACACCCAGACCATCCTCGAGAAGTCATCAATGAGAGATAGAAAGTACCTTGCCCCACCTAGAGAAGCTGTCTGTGCTGGCCCCCACAGATCAGCATGAATATAGTCTAGAGTACCCTTTGATTTATGAACACCAGTATTGAATTTTATCCTTGAAGATTTTCCTAGGACACAATCTTCACAGAAACTCAAAGACTCTATCTTTGCCTCACCTAAGACCCCCTGTTTTGAAAGTTCTTTCAAGCCCCTTTCACTCATGTGGCCTAGCCTCATATGCCACAACATGGTCTTATCTAGTTTCTGGTTTGACACAGCAACATCTCCTGCAACAGCTGACCCCTGAAGTACATACAGACCATTGCTCATGCTACCCTTCACCATGACCATAGACCCTTTTATCACCTTTAGAGTCCCTGACTCTAGCTTAACTAGACATCCCATTTTATCAAGCATTCCTAGGGAAATAAGATTTCTTTTCAGCTCGGGCACATGTTTAACATCCCTTAATTCCCTAATGATGCCATCAAACATTTTAAGTCTAATCACACCCCTGCCAGTAACTCTACAACTTGCATCATTACCCATTACTACTACTCCACCATCACATGGTTCATAATTCATGAATAGGTTTTTATTGGGGCACATATGGAATGAACAACCAGAATCTAAAACCCAATTACCTTTGGTTTGACCATCAATTGATATAAGAACCCCAGCCGAGTCATAGCCATCAGATTCATCAAATTCTGATGCAACAGCAGCATCTCCACTCTTCTCTTTTGCATCTTTAATCTTGTCTTTCCTCTCAGGGCATTCTTTCTTGAAATGACCCTCTTTGTGACAATGAAAGCATTTCATGTTCTTTGGCCTGGATTTAGATCTCTTTTCTTTTCTTTACTTGTTTCTCTCTTCTCAGTTCTTCCTCTTGCTGTCAAGCCTTCTGCATTTCTGGTTTCTTTCCTGATTGCAGCTTTTGAGCTCAGGGCTTCCTTGACATCTACCATAGAGAGGGTTTGTCTCCCATACATCAATGTGTCCACAAGATTCTCATAGGAACTTGGCAGTGAACACAGTAAGATCATGGCCTTATCTTCATCATCAATTTTCACATTAATGTCTTCAAGATCCAAGATAATCTTGTTGAAGGCATCAATGTGATCAGTGATTGATGATCCCTCATCCATCTGCAGGGTATAGAGCTTCTTTTTTGTAGCAAGTCTTTTGGCCATTGACTTCTTGGTGTATACATCTTCAAGCTTCTTCCACAGCCCTGCACCAGTCTTTTCACCACCAACCTCTCTGAGTACACCATCTCTAAGGCTCATAATTATTGCATTATGTGCCCTATCTAGCACATCAGATAATTCTTCATCAGTCATCTTTATTGGCTTCTTGGATGATGATTCTTCATCAAGTGCAACATCCAATATTTGATGCACCAGTAAAGCTCTCATCTTGAGCCTCCACAGGTGAAAATCATTCTCACC
The DNA here is from genome assembly GCA_030449925.1 of Citropsis articulata. Taxonomy (NCBI): domain Eukaryota; kingdom Viridiplantae; phylum Streptophyta; class Magnoliopsida; order Sapindales; family Rutaceae; genus Citropsis; species Citropsis articulata. The sequence goes on along the minus strand of JASUUH010000096.1, from coordinate 1,350,776 downwards.
TGTAAATTTCTCCACCTCGAGTTTAGCAGATGCCATTGCTGTGATCAAGATATTAGAGGAATCTCTGATACCAATTTGTTGGAACCAGATCGACCACCAAGATCAATCCAGCAACCCCAAGATCTACTCTAATAATCTTGATCTAAACTAGCTTCTAATTTGTAAACTAAGGATGCAAAGAAATTAAACAAGAACACCAGAAACAGAATCAAACCCAAGAACAGAATTAAAGAGAGATGACAGATCACAAGAACAAGGATTATAGTGGTTCGGCAATTTCTTGCCTACATCCACTGTGAAAAGAGAAGCAACCTGACGGAGGTTGTCGAAGCTCCTCAAAAACAAATACTGATTCACCTAAATAAAATTGTAGAAATGATGAGACCAGGTCGAATCCCAAGAGAACTATGTATTTAATTTCTCAAAGTTTTAAACAAAAATTAATTTCCCAAGAAAAATCAGGTTTGCAAGCTTTCTGTCAATAAACGGATCACCGTTTAGTGTAAACGGTGAGCCGTTTACTCTTTGAAGAATTCTGGGAATTATCGGTTTAACCGTTTGAGGAAAACGGAAGACCAGTTACGATTTGCGAGCTTACTGACTTTAATCGCTTTTAACTTTAATGAAACCGTTTGTCAACTCTTTCCTTTCTGTTTTTTATTCGGACAACCGGTAAGGGAAAACGGAAGACCGAATTCGGGTTGTGACCTTTCTGGAATTTATCGGCTAACCGTTTAGGGAAAACGGTAAGTTTGCAGTGGTAACGATTACGGAGCTTATTCGGCCAGTTAGAAACCGTGTCGCTTTCTTCTCTCTCGGTTTCGGAAATAAACGGTTAGCCGTTAGTGATTAACGGTTAACCGATTACTTGATTCAAGGGATTTTTAACGAGAATTTGATAAAATAAAATAAAATAAAATGAAACAAAACAAAACTTAAATTTAAACAAGGAAAATCAATCTTACCAAACTTCCAATCCAAGAGTGTCAATTCCATCCAATTGTAATTTTGATCATAGGCAAAAATATAAATTACTCAATCCAAGAACTTAGTCTACTTAATCGGAATCAGAAGTAATTATTCTCCTAATGTAATAGACTCAAACAATCGCCTAAATCCAAACTTATCACTAATTTAACTGGGCATCATCGTTCCATATCAAATTAAGCGATAGCATTAAGATTAATGAGAATGACTAAAACAAAATTAATTATTTCAGATTTCTCCAATTTAATCAATTTGTATTTTTATTTCCCTAGAGCCTATCATGCAAGCTATGTAATTGTGGCCATCAATATACACACACATGAGCCAACGCCTTGCTACTCAATTCAATCGTTCATGACAATTACGGATCACAAACTCATGACTAGCGATAGAAAATAAATATTGAATTAAAGGCCAACTCAATCAATATAAATAATTCATAGACAATAAGAACAAGAAATAAAAATTACTTGGATAGAAGAAATTCTTGTTAGGTCCAAAGCCTCACAAAACTACAACTGGAATTTGAATTACCCCTGGATCGGAATTAAAACCTTAGCCACTCATGGTGGCCAAACAAAAAGAATTATTTTTTAAAGAATAAAGTGCAGCAGCCGTTTGTTTCCTTTTTTTGCTTCTTGTCTCTCACGCCCCAAACCAAGCCTTTCTTCTTGCTTCTCCTTATATAGGAAACGTGGGCTCTCCTTTTCCTTTTCAAAGTTGGAGTCCACGTTTTTGTTTCCCTTCTCACGTTTCTCTTTGCCTTTTTTGCTAGCTTTCCTTTTTCCTCTTGGTTTCTTCTTCTCTTTGCGCTAGGAAACCGTCTCCTTCAAGTCAACGGTCAGCCCATGATTGCAAAGCCCAAATAAAGCTCTTTTTATCCACTTTTTATCATAATCTCCATGTTTCACCTCCTAAATTAAATCAAACATAATTTCCACAAATTAGCACAAGACCAATCAAAATATGAGGGAATTAAACTAAATATAATATGACTATTGATGACCTATCAAATTCCCCCACACCTAAACCATGCTTGTCCTCAAGCATATCTCAAATCATCATACCAATCCTCCCTTTTACCTCCTTTCAAACCATTCAATATCCAAGAATACCAATAAAGCTAAGCACACATCAATGAGTCAAATCATAGTGACAATCAAGAGAATAAGCATTCATAGGATAGAATTTGTAACAAAAACACAAGCATCTCATCGATCCATCAAAATCAAATGCAGCAAGACTTAACACCCTCGCATGGTTTCGCTCAATGCTCTCAAAGTGTTTAGGGTGCGTGTTTTACTCTCAAAATCAAAGCATAGCATGTCATTACCATAGGCTTGCAAATGAATTAAATCTCCACCACTGCATATGAATATGATGCAAAAATCAAAGGGACTTAACAAGGGTTGAAATGGGGCTTAGGTAAGGGTATGGTAGAAGGAAAAATGAAGGGTTTAACGATCAAGACAAAGAGTTAGTTACATGCATGATTTAGATAATAAACAAAATAAACAAACATACTTCCAAGATGATGAAATTTATCCCCACATTTTAGCACTTAAAACACTTGGAGAAACAATTTGATAATTCAATTGCTTTTGCAAATAATTCTCCAATCATCCAATTAAGGGAATAAATTTCACAACACCTTTTTTTTTCTCTTTTTTTTTTCTCTTTTTTTTTTTCCTTTTTCGAGAATTGCTTTCTTTTTTTTTTTTTATCATGCAATTACTTCACTCTTGTCTTGATAGGGTAGAAGAAAACAAGGATAACAAACAAAAGGCTTTGGGTTAAATAATGTGTTAGAAACAAAGAAAAGGAAAAAATAGGCTCAAATGGGCTAACTAAGGGAAAATAAAATGTGGGTCTTTTAGAGTCTAAAAATTGGTTAAACCTAATTGCCCTTATCACACTTAAGCATCAATTCAAAAATGTGGTCTCAACATATATTCATAAGCAAGTTCTAGAATAAACACACTAAGTTTGATGCACTCAATCAAAAATAAATAGAGCAAAATGTAATGAGTTGCTCTTAGGCTCAAAAGCTCACTAGAGTGTCTATTTTGCATCAAGTCTTATGCATTTTTCAATCAACGAATAAATGCGACACTATCGAAAATTTTAAAGAAAAACACTATTCATGCTTAACTCTTTCATGCATTAAAACTCAAAACAAAGATGTATCCCTAACTTACAAGGTATTCAAAGATATTGAGTAGATTTAAAGCACAAAAATTTTCAAATTAAAAACATGCCAAAATCCTCCCCCACACCTAAATAATACATTGTCCTCAATGTATCAACAAGTAAATAGCTCACAAAAAATCATAATGATAATGAAAAGTAAAGTGGAAGGGAAGAAGAAACTCCCCTGGATGTGAGTGGTGTGGACTCGAATGAGCTTGGGAGAGGGTTCCAAGGAAAGCTGAAAAGTGGCGCGAGCACGATTTATTGAGGTTAATCTCTAGTCCAAGATATGTCTTCTTCATAAAGAGCATCTGGAGGCTTTAAAATGAAATTAACGAAAGTAAAGAAAACTAAATATAATAAATAAAAATTCAAAAAGCAAGAAAATATTTGGGTTGCCTCCCAAAAAGCGCCTTTGTTTTATGTCTTTGGCTAGACAAAGTCGCAAAGCGAATCAAATCATCCAATGCCTTTTAAATTAGATTGTGCATCTAATTCTAGCTCATTCCCCACACTTCCTTGGGCAAAAACATCCTGCACAATAGGGTTAATAGCATCCACAGAAAATACCGAATGTTCATCAGTAGGGTGTTTCACAGCATCAAATATATTAAACTTTACAATCTCTCCATCAAACTCGACAGAGAGAGTACCCTCATCTACATCAATTTTCGTTTTGGCAGTTTTCATGAAAGGTCTTCCTAATAAGATTGAAGCTGATTTGGAAGAAGGATGACCTTCCATCTCTAAGATGTAAAAATCTACAGGAAATATAAGCTCATTAACTTGCACCAAAACGTCTTCTACTATCCCAAGTGGGTGAATGTAAGAACGGTCAGCTAATTGAATAACTACACCAGTCCTTTGCAAGTCATTTAGTTTAAGTTCTTGGTAAACAGAAAATGGCATGACATTAATTGAGGCTCCTAAGTCTAGCATAGCATGCTCAACTTTCTTTTCACCAATCACACAAGGTAATGAAAACATACCTGGATCCTTGCATTTTTCGGGCATACTCTTTTGTAAAATTGCCGAAACATTCTTACTTACCTCAACCTTCCCCTTTGCTTTCATCTTCCTCTTGTTGGTGCACAAATCTTTCAAGAACTTTGCGTATTTGGGAATTTGCTTGATCGCATCCAACAAGGGGATGTTAATTTGCACTCTCCTAAACGTGTCTAGAATCTCCTTTTCTTGCTCATCTTCTTTTGGCTTAGCTAACCTGCTAGGAAAATGAGGTGTAGGTGTGTAAGATGAAAGAGATAAATGAGGATCGAATTTTACCCCACGCTTTATTTTGGAAGGAGCTTCTTCATCTTCATCTCCCTTGGCCATTTCAGCTTCTTTAGGTGGAGTTGATCCTGAAGGAATTTCTTTTCCGCTTCGCAGTGAAATTGCACTACAGTTCTCCCTTGGGTTGACTTCTGGTTGTGAAGGTAATTTTCCAGAATTTTGAGCTTCCAACTTGCTAACTGATGTGGCTAGTTAAGTGATTTGGTTGCCTAAACTCTGGATGCTTGTTCTTGTTTCCTGTTGAAATTGAAGAGTATTGGTAGCAAGATTCTTAACAATGTCTTCCAAAGACATACCTGAATTTGGAGCTTGAGTCTGTGTAGGGATTGAAGGTGGTCTAGTGAAGTTCTGAGGAGGTGGCCTTTGTTGTCCTCCTTGGTTTCCATAGCTAAAGTTAGGATGATCCCTCCATCCAGGATTGTAGTGATTCGAATAGGGATCATAATTCCTTTGAGCGTGCCCAGGAAACCCACCTATGGCATTGGCTTCTTGTGTGGAGTCTTGTTGCAATGTGGGGCACATATCAGTAGGATGCCCATGAAGTGAGCATATTCCACACGCTTTCACTGTTTGCAATTGCCCTACAGCCATTTGACGAACCAAAGCAGTTAAATCAGAAATTTGATTTTTAAGGTCACTTACCTCGTTAACGTGCTTGATAGATCCTCCACCCGCTCTTGTACCAAATTGTTGAGAAGTTTCAGCCATGTTTGAAATCAATTGTTTGGCTGCTTCAGGTGTCTTGTTCACTAAAGCTCCACCACTTGCTGCATCAATCATACTCCTATCCATTGGCAACAATCCCTCGTAGAAATATTGGATGAGGAGTTGATCAGAAATTTGATGGTGGGGAAAGCTTGCACATAGTCTTTTGAATCGTTCCCAGTATTCATACAGCGTCTCCCCAGTGATTTGTGTGATGCCATAGATCTCCTTCCTAATACTAGCAGCTCGTGAGGCAGGAAAGAATTTTTCCAGAAATTGCCTTTTCATCTCGTTCCATGTGGTGATAGAACCGGAAGGTAGATAATAGAGCCAATCTTTAGCTTGATCTTTCAAAGAGAAGGGAAAGGCTCTAAGGTTGATTTGCTCCTCGGATACACCATGTGGCTTCATTCCAGAGCAAACAATGTGAAATTCTTTGAGATGCTTGTGAGGATCTTCACCTGCACAACCACGAAAAGAAGGAAGTAAATGAATCAAACCAGATTTTAATTCAAAATCATTAGCAATATTAGGAAAAGTAATGCATAGGGGCTGTTGATTCAAATCTGGTGCGGCGAGTTCTTTGAGAGTTCTGTCCGCCATCTTTTCTTCAATTTCTGCAAAGATGGATGTACCACCAGTAGTTAAGTCTACCTCTGCTTCTTCCTCAAGACGACGTTTCCCCTCTCTAGTCTCTTTTCTCAGTTGACGCGCTGTCCTCTCGATTTCTGGGTTATACTGCAAATTAGGAGTCTGAGAAGAACGGGTCATAAACTAAATCAAATAATCAAATTAAACAATGAGAAACTAAAATTAGTTCCCCGGCAACGGCGCCAATTTTTGACGGAGGTTGTCGAAGCTCCTCAAAAACAAATACTGATTCACCTAAATAAAATTGTAGAAATGGTGAGACCAGGTCGAATCCCAAGAGAACTATGTATTTAATTTCTCAAAGTTTTAAACAAAAATTAATTTCCCAAGAAAAATCAGGTTTGCAAGCTTTCTGTCAATAAACGGATCACCGTTTAGTGTAAAGCAGCGTTTACTCTTTGAAGAATTGAATTATCGGTTTAATCTGTTTGAGGAAAACCAAGACCGATTACGATTTGCGAGCTATCGACTTTAATCGGCGAACCGATAAGTGGAAATCGGCAAACCGCTTGTCAACTCTTTCCTTTCTGCTTTTATTCGGACAACCAGTAAGTGGAAAACGGAAGACCGAATTCGGTTGTGACCTTTCCGAATTTATCGGCTAACTGCTTAGGAAAAGCAGTGGCCGTTTGCAGTGGTAACGATTCGAGCTTATTCGCCAGCCGGTTAGGAAACCGGTAAGTCCGTTTTCTTCTCTCGGTTCTGGAAATAAACGGTTAGCCGTTAGTGATTAACGGTTAACCGATTACTTGATTCAAGGGGTTTTTAACGAGAATTTGATAAAATAAAATAAAATAAAATGAAACAAAACAAAACTTAAATTTAAACAAGGAAAATCAATCTTACCAAACTTCCAATCCAATAGTGTCAATTCCATCCAATTGTAATTTTTGATCATAGGCAAAAATATAAATTACTCAATCCAAGAACTTAGTCTACTTAATCGGAATCCCGCATAAAGTAATTATTCTCCTAATGTAATAGACTCAAACAATCGCCTAAATCCAAACTTATCACTAATTTAACTGGGCATCATCGTTCCATATCAAATTAAGCGATAGCATTAAGATTAATGAGAATGACTAAAACAAAATTAATTATTTCAGATTTCTCCAATTTAATCAATTTGTATTTTTATTTCCCTAGAGCCTATCATGCAAGCTATGTAATTGTGGCCATCAATATACACACACATGAGCCAACTCCTTGCTACTCAATTCAATCGTTCATGACAATTACGGATCACAAACTCATGACTAGCGATAGAAAAATAAATATTGAATTAAGGCGTCAACTCAATCAATATAAATAATTCATAGACAATAAGAACAAGAAATAAAAATTACTTGGATAGAAGAAATTCTTGTTAGGTCCAAAGCCTCACAAAACTACAACTGGAATTTGAATTACCCCTGGATCGGAATTAAAACCTTAGCTACTCATGGTGGCCAAACAAAAAGAATTGTTCTTTAAAGAATAAAGTGCAGCAGCCGTTTTTTTCCTTTTTTTGCTTCTTGTCTCTCACGCCCCAAACCAAGCCCTTCTTCTTGCTTCTCCTTATATAGGAAACGTGGGCTCTCCTTTTCCTTTTCAAAGTTGGAGTCCACGTTTCTCTTTGCCTTTTTTGCTAGCTTTCCTTTTTCCTCTTGGTTTCTTCTTCTCTTTGCGCTAGGAAACCGTCTCCTTCAAGTCAACGGTCAGCCCATGATTGCAAAGCCCAAATAAAGCTCTTTTTATCCACTTTTTATCATAATCTCCATGTTTCACCTCCTAAATTAAATCAAACATAATTTCCACAAATTAGCACAAGACCAATCAAAATATGAGGGAATTAAACTAAATATAATATGACTATTGATGACCTATCACAACCCTTTACTGATTTTCCAAGTACAAGATACACATGTGAAGAACTTATGAAAAACTAACTCTAATCTTCAGTAACAGATTACAAGACCTTATATATCCTCAGAACCAGTTAGTAAGCCCTGCGCCGTTTAATCAGCCCTTTCACCGTTTAACCAGCTTCAGGCTTCTGGGTTTCAACCCCTGAACACTTCTTTCTTCTGATTCCCGCTCGAATTAACGGCTTCAACAGCTTCTTGAAACTGATATATAGACACATGTCACAGCCTCATGCACCGGATACCAACGCGAATTGATCGTTTGGATAAGTGATTCACGTGCCGGCGCATGTGCATCACTTATTCAACCAGCCGACATCTTCAATTCTGTCATACAGCTCTCCTGAACCACAATAGTCGACAAGTCGTTACTCCTTTTACCAAGAATTTGACATGTCATCCATTTTCCGAAATCCAGATTTGAGCTTCACCTCTTCAACACTTTCATTGAATCATCATAACTCTGAAAATTCAAATTTAAAAATATTTTTCTGAGTCTCTTCTTCATCATTTAGTTTATACTTCAACTGACCATTAGAAGCAATTCAGTTTTTGTACGATCATGCCAAAGGGTTAGAAAGTAATTACAATCAATATTTGTGTACTTCAGAATTTGAACCTTAATGAGCAATTAACCAAGAGATGTTAATTTCTCTTCCTTTCCAAAATTCTGTTAGAATTGTCAATGATTACGGCATATGGCTGTAAAGATATATTGATAATAAAACTAAAAATTATGGGGTGGGTTTTATAAGAATTTTGAAGGGGTGTAAGGAGCTCCACTCTAATCATAAATGAAGCTATGACTTCGAGTAATGGAACACGGAGCCCATTAACTTTAAAGGCCTTAAACAAACCCAACATGCTTTAAAATGACAATTAAGATGCAAGGCAAGCTCGCTCTACCACTGAAGCATGTTTGGTTTATTATACGTGTAGAACCATCAATTTTTTAAGTTGTTTACTATTGCATTTCATCTAAAACCTGTGTTTACGGGCGGGGCGCCCCGTCCCCCGGGGGGGGGGGGGGGATTTGTACTTTGCCTTGCAAGAAAAATGAAAATTAACCTGTATTTTGGTCACAGATTTCTATACATACATACACACACACAAACACACACACACACACACACACACACACACATATATATATATATATATATATTCAGGCTGGCAAAAGTATTCTTCATAATTATTGTAGTGTAGTATACCTTTATTCTTAATTAGATTTTAATTCTTATCTCCCTTAAGATTCAGAGGTTGTTTGTTAAATGTCTAAAGTCTGAAATTTTATTAATTTCAGACCTTTTCTAAAATTTACTTGTTTGTTTTTTAGAACTTATGTCTGATTTTCAGACATTTACATCTGAATAGAAAAAGTAAACTTTTGTGACTTTTATCTGAATGAGAAAATGTCTGAATGACAAGTAAATATTATATTGCAAAAATATCTCTGTAAAATAACTTATTTCCTAAACTATAAAATCTAATCATCTTTTTTTGTTTTAATTTACAAGGATATAAATGTCAAATAACCAAGTTTAAGATGTTTTTTATTGTAAAAACAAACAAGATGTCACTTATATTCAGATATTAAAAAAAGAAAAACAAATGTGTCATTTAGATTTTCGTATTCAGACCCATTCAGACTTTAGAAAAATTCAGACCCATTTAGATTTCAGACAAAAAAACAAACAATACCTCAATCACAGGTGGCTAGTTATAGAAAGTTACTTAAATCACTCGGACAAACCTCTAGTGACAATTGAATTTAAATTTAACTTTAATATCTTATTAGAAAATTTTGATACGGCTTTAATAGATTGGAGAACGTTTATTTTCCCTTAGGGAAAATGCATAACAAGTTCTTTTACATAGACTCCATAACCAAATTAAACAAGTAAATAATCAATGACGGAATTAAGAGTTTGGTTTAACAAGGTAAGCATGAAGAAACTACAAATTTGAGGTTAAAAATCTAGAAATGGAGGCCAAAACATAAGATTTCCAATGAATGACTAGATTTCAATTAGATCCCAGGGAACATTAACCCAGTTTACTGCTTATTGTAGGCCTCTTTGTTTACATGAATTAATGTTTAATAGCCTTTAGAATCTCAAGCTTGACCCTCACAACTACATTTGAGTTCATTTAATTAATAATCTGTACGTATTAGCAGCTAGTGAAGTATAAAATGCCCGTGACTAGTGCATTAGTTTCTTTAAAATCCGGAGACAAAGAGTTGTTCTGATTATTTTATAATTTTTTTCACATGAGACACCATTCAAGACAATGTCCATGTGGTGTGAAGGCCAAAATCCCCCGTGAACCTGGCAATTATTGTCTTTTTCAGCATTTTAATATAATCAGTTTGTATTTTAAATTACTATTTGATCGATTAAAATTTCAATAATTTTACAGCTGCCCACGTATTTTTTAACCATAATTCCTAGCTTCCCTTCCATATATATGTCGGCATAAGCTGATCAACATGAATTAAGAGTTCATAACAAAACTGAAATAGATATCCAAAGTTCAGTGTTACTGAGAAATATGAGTTCTAGGATTTATTTTATGCTCGTCGCGATATTTTCTGTCGCTGGAGTTTTTCAATTTTCCGGCCAAGTTTCTGGCGCACAACACTGTGGAATGAATACAAATGTTCTTGGCCAGCTTGTATCACAATGTGAGAAATATGTCTTGAAATCGGGGCCCAAGATTCGGCCATCTCCGGGCTGTTGTACGGTTGTGAAGAAGGTTGATGTGCCATGTGTGTGCAAGTTTGTAACAAAGCAGATTGAAGAAATTGTAAGCATTGAGAAGATGGTTTATGTGGCCAGGTCATGTGGCATAAAGATTTCTGCTGGGACAAAATGTGGAAGTAAGTAAAGAACATTCCCCGTACAATTACCAATAAATTCCATTAAGAATGATACTGCACTCTCAAATATATAGTATCTCGACTTTTTTTTTTCTCATAAATGATATGACATTTATCTGTAAAATAATAATATGAACTAATAAGTAATTTTATAGGTTCTTGAAATTGGCATCCGATTGATGATCATATATCATCTCAGTATTTGCGATGAATATACTGAAAACTACTTAGGAAGTGCAGCATTATTCTTTCATTAATTTTGATTTACATTCACACAAATTGTTAAAGGTCACTTTTCTTTGTTGTTCTACGAAGAAAGAAATTTTAGTTTGTGACTATGTTAATTTTTTATTTCTGAAATAACACTCGATCTTTTACTAAAATTTATTGAAGAATGTAAGAGAGATTTGAGAAATTTTCTCCTGTAATGGACGTCAAATTAAGGCCGATATGGTGAAGAATAAATTTGCTAATGCTGTGTTGTAATTAATTGTCTTAGGCTTCACTGTTCGATCTGCCTGAAAATGGGAGTGCATGCAAGTCTGAAGCACTGAGAGGCGGCTGGGTTTTGTTATGAGTCTGTTGATGTTACAAGAGGCAGGTTTCATGGTCTTATGTTAATGTGCTGATCGATTTTAATTTAATATCTTGTTCTATGTTTCCTGATTTTAATAATAATAATAATAAGAGGCAATTCTAATCAATTTTGTTATAAAACAACGGATTATTTGGTATTTTTTATATATTTTGTCAAAATTAATCAAAGAAGCATACCAATTTCCGCTAATCCGATTTGTGCTCTAGAGCATTTCAAATTGGCTTTCCAAATACAGTGCGCGGATGAGTTTGAAAATCTAAAATAAATAATAGAAAAATGAAGAACAAGTAATCCCAAATTCAATTGCATCCATTTCAGTCTCTGATCATAGAAAATTCTTGAAGAACGACCACGGTAAAAATTTTATAGATAAACACGCAAGAATCAAAAAATTAAATTAATAATTTTCTTAATTTAAACTACCAAATTAATCGGAAAAGATGAAAGAAAACTAAAATTATTGTGAAAGGGTATTAGTGTAAAAGCAAACAAAAAGAAACAAAAAATAATTGTAGAAGTATCATTAATTAAATGAGTAACAATATCAAAATATAGGGATCAAATGGGAATTTATCTCTAGTAAAAGGAACTATTACGCCCATGCGATGTTAGAGGAAAAATATAAAATAATCGACTAACATTACAGTTCATTTTGTTGTTGTATCATTCTTTAGCATCTTTAATATTTTAGCGGCTTCTGATAGTCACTTGAACAAAAACTATAAAATTTTCCCAAAAAACAAGAAGTGGGTACGTTTCTATGCATGCATGTAGTTACGCGGAATTGAAAAAACGAAAGTTCAAGGGAAATGAATAAATTGCTGGCAAGAGGAATGTTATGATGAACAAACCTTTCAGCAAGCACAGCTGAACCCTCTTCAAACACCTCCTCCACAACCCAACAGCTGCGAGCTTGCTGATGTTGTTTTCATAGAATCCTAAGCTTTTTTAATTTTTTGTTTTAACCACGAGGTATCCTGGCGCATTAAAAATAAAACTGAAGACCTTTAAACCCGTATACAACCCAGACAAGTCCCCGAATCGGGAGGCAAGTTCCCAACATCGTGAAAGAAATCCAGCTGAGCCAATACTTTGGTGGTAGAATCCTGAGCTTTCTTCACAAAGATAAGTGACCTTGTAACCATAATTAACCATAAGAGAATCATGTTTATCACAAAGTGCGCTTTATAGCTTTAAAAAATAAAACTGATGTGAAAATTTAAACTTAATGGTATACTAAGTTTACTAATAAATCTAAACATTTAATATACATGAATTATGGTTTTAATACATAAATTGTAATAATACATGGAGAAAAAATGAACCCAATGATTAAAGAAAAATTAGAAAAAAAAAATGGATGAGACTTTTACCGGCAAAGAAAAGAACAAGTAGTAAAGTAGCCAAAGCGTTGAGAACCTTCATGTTGAAGTATGCTTTGCTATAATTTATGAGGGCTTAGAGTTTTGAGAAACTGATGAGGAAAATGGATTATTGTGGGTTTCATATATAAGTTTTCATGGTTCTAAGAAAAGAAATGGTTGTAAAAAGGAGTCCTTTGTGGCCAGAAAATACACATTAAAAAGAAAAAAAAAATGGTCATGTTTAGCTAAAACAAGATCATGAATAAGACAAAGTCTTAAGGAAAATGTTATAATGCGTCTTAAAACCATTGAACTCTCATTTTTAATACCATAACAACAAACTGAAGGTTCTATTTTATGGGGAATATGTTTGATTCAATGACTTTCAAACTGATGAATCAACATTTTGTGATGTTAGCTAGACAACCTTCAACCATTGTAAATGAAGGTTCTATTTTATGGGGAATATGTTTGATTCAGTGACTTTCAAACTGATGAATCAACATTTTGTGATGTTAAACTGATGAATTTTATAGCGCGCGCAAGCATACTAATCATAATTGTAAAGAGAACGTTTTGCTTCTACCCAATATATTGACTAGAACTTATGTGTTGGATCACAACCTTCAACCATTGCCACTACAAAGTGCAACACAGAAAATTTAATGTCACCTTTGATTTGCCAATATCAAGTTCTTGCATGCACGTATTTGTGTATGTCGGTGTGTGTATTATGATGATTGGAGGGAATAACAAGTTGAGTCAGGTGACAGCAGAGTACACAGAAAGACTTTGTGCGCTCGGCTATAGTTTCCCAACTGCCCAGATGCTGCTTGTGTACCGTTCGCGTTAACAAATACATCAAAATTAGTGGAGTCGCGAGAGGACTTTGTGAAAAGCCCGGTGGCCTTTACATTTGGGGCTGCTAATGCTAATTGCCTTTTTATATCAACAACATGTACATCTCTCTCCCAACCCGGCTGCTTATGTAAACAGCGTCCGATCCACTTGGTCCGGTTGAGTTTGTGTTTCATGGTTATTGTCTATATATCTTTAAAATTTTGTCATGTGTAGGTAAAATAAGATGAATAAAATATAAGATTAGTAATTATCTTATAAAGATAAAAATATGTGGTTAGAATAAAATGACAGCAGAATGAACTCCAATATATATGTGGTCTTAATTTTAGCACATAACATTTTCTAATTCCCCAATTATATCAACAGTGAATCTTGTTAAGTTATAATATGCTTTATGCAAGAAGCGAATAGAATCTAAATTTTTCAAGCGCGCGTAATGTAAATGTAAATCAACATTAATTAGCACCAATAAAAAGTCAGTTCTTACTTTATGTTGAGACTTGAGAGGACAACCATTCCATGAGAGTTGGAACCAAGTGGGCTTGGCATCGAACTGGTTTTTACCTTGTGTTAGGGTAAAATGGGAATTTCAAGTGGCGCAGTCTGGCTGGGTGCTTGGAGTACTATTTTGCAAATGATCGTAGTTGATTCAACTTGTAAGACATACATTAGAATATATGAAGCTAAGGTTAAGGTCACATCATTATGATCATACATAATAACAATACATTTCAATTTAAAGTAATACATGATCAAACTTTTAAATTTTTAATAATGCATATGAACTTTATAGCATAGCAACTTGCCCGGGAGAAAGGCAATTATTCAGTGCATATTTCTCATAGTAAAACCCTATAAAATAAACCACCTCTGTCATTAGTGCTAATAATTTATTTGATTAATACTAAGTTTAACTCCTTGTTAAACGAACGAAGTTCATTTAAAATCATATGTGGCTTCAATCTTAGAGCCCTCAGAAACGTAGTATGCAGAAAGGGGGAAATCATCGTCCATTTCCACAGAAAGATGTTTGAGACTCACCCATGAGCTTGAAAAAAACCATTCCTTGTCAAGTCTCCCCTTCACTTCATCAACCAAAGTGTTTTCCCTCACCTTGAGAATAGTTTTCTCACCATAGTTGTTTTCCACCGAAATGTTGAATTTTGGCTGTCCAGCCAGTGGCTTGACACAGAGAACAATTGAAGCATGTTGTTCGAAGTTCCAATGACCAATAGTTTGATCATTCATCAGCACTTGATTTCTAAACTTGAGAGTTTGTCTCGCCACGCCCACGTTGAGTATTGTTTCAATCTTCTCTTTCAGGTCAAGAACAGTCGCAGACTCGAGCATTTCGATTTCAGGTATCACCTCCCCACCAACAATCTTGAGAAGCACTGTCGCCATGATAAAATCACAGCAAAATTCAACTAACTAATTAAAGCTTCTTCCAAACGTTTTAATCTCTTAGTGTCAATATCTCTTGGAAAATTATAAGCAAAAAATATAATATGACTGGTATAATTTAAATGGAAAGAGTGGACTTAAAATGCGTGTTGCGTTCATTCTTTTGATATGTTTTGGAAGGCAAGTATTCTCTCCTTCCTCATGACTTGAACTGTACAGAGCATAAATTTGCATGTGAGAAAATGACTTGCTTGTGACTTTTTTTTTTTTTTTTACAATTATTTTTTGTTGTAAAAGAATTGTTTGTTTACTCCAATATTTGTGTTCTCTAACAGAGGTCCAAAAATCGAACCGCGCACATTACTTGGTGTGTCATGTGTGCTTTCCGAGCTATTTCTTTCCTCAAAAAGTCCAACTGAAAAACCTTTTAACAGTTGGCAAGCAGGCCCCAAAGGTGTCAACTGAAGCCCAATTCAAGCACCAACATGGGTTTTACAAGCTTTGGAGAGCAAGTAGCCCATTCAACATCATCAGTTCATTTTGTTGAGCAAGTAAACACTTTACACACCTGACCACCCTCACTGTGATATTTAAATCCACAAAAACAATGATCCAGTTAGCCTCCAAAGCTGGTTAAACATTTTTTAAAACCTTTTAAATTTTAGTCTATTAATCATTTGTTACCTAAAATCACTTTTTTTTTTTAATCTAGTCGTTTCGATTTTTTAGGTATTTATGCATGTCAATTTTAGATTGGCTAATAATAACAGCCATCTGGTGTGATCCTCTTTTAATTTATTTTCAATGAATGTGCGTGTACGCATCTTTTAATTTCTTTGAGGGTTCTGTAGTTCCAAGAGTCATTAAATCAAATAAGATTTTCTGAAACTCTGCAATAGATTGAGAGTAGATTGAGTTCTATCGGAAGCTGTGCTGCAAAAGATATTCAATTTGGTGTTGAAGACGGCAACTAAGTGTGTGACTAAACTTGAATTTCCTCCCTACTCATATGAGAGGACTTCCGCTCCAGACATCTTATTTCCAATATAAGAAATTTTACCACCTCAACTAGATGGCACCCATATATTAAGATGATTTAATTCGAGGTGTCATTGAGGCACTGTCTCAGTTTATTATTATTATTATTGTTATGAGGAGGATAATGATGATGATGATGTCAAGGTTGCCACAAAATTAGTACATGGAGACAGAATAATCAGTGAGCTTGCAACCATGGCTTTTGAGGAAGGTGGAACTGAGGATTCTTTTCTCAAGACTGTAAGTTGCTTGATGATTTAATTCCCTTAATCGATTCCTCCTCTTGGTCATGTTTTACATTAATTTGACATATATTGTCTTTCTTTTCATTATTGCATTTTGTTAATTCCTTGCTTCGTTTCCATAGGGAGCAACTCTTAGACTAAATTTGCCTTCTGTAGAGACAAAAACCCATGGACATTAGAGATTTTATATGCTGATCTATGGGGTCCCTCCCCTGTTTTTTACAACTGCCTCAGGCTAATTCAGATCATTCATCTGAATTACAATGACCTCTTACCACCATCGCAATAAGTTGGCGTGATAATAAGAGAGTGAAGTCCTTTAAATAAGCTCGACGCTTAGCTTATTTGTGACAAAGGTATCTTAATTCGCTTACTATATGCTCCTATTTGAAGGACTGTGTATGGAGTCTAGTTTTGCTTATATTCTTTAAGTCTAAGTTTTATCTGTAATCATAGTATTTAAACTAGCGTAACTTTCAATAAACAAGGAATCTTGAGTATTGTTTTGGCAGTTGGATGAGCTGTATTTAATTTGGAGGTGTTGGTCCATGGAAGCACCAACCATAACCATATATCTACTAGGAGGTTTAGGTTTCTTTAAATGAACTTGTTTATGATTTGTTCTTTTTATTATGTTTCGTTTCTTGCTACAGATAAATTCATTTTGCAGCATAGACAAATATCAGTCTCATTAAGCTTTTGCATTTTGACCATATGGATTACCCAATTTGTTTGTAATATTGACGAAGTTATTAAAGAGAAATTAAAGAGGGCTAGAGCTGTACGTGATGTAAAAGTGGTCGAGTCTGCAATAAGGGAAGGATTTATATTTGGTAATCTTTTTAGATTACAATTTTATCTAGGTCCATCTTGTGCTTTGATTGATCCATCACCTTTGTTTCTTTTTATTTTAATATATTTGCAGGAGGTAAGGCTGTACTTCTTCATGCTTCTAATCTTTTCCATTTTCAACTTTTACAGAACTTGAGTGATTTTAAGTTTTTTTTTTTTTTTCAGTTTGATAAAAATAGTTCCAAATCTCTATTTGGTTGTAAAAGTGAGTTTATAGATGCGATCAAATCAGGAAATGTTATTCCATTGAAAGTTTTTTACTCGGATTTAGGTTTTTTGCAGAGGTAACCGATTTAACCCTCTAAAATATAATAATAAATCCCAATTCCTTTTGTAGTAAAAGCTGCTCGAATTGTTTGGGACTATCAGAGAAACGCTCGTGGTAAAGTTTTGACATGAAGCCAACCTCTGCACCTAATCTTTTTAGGCCATTTTCTTTTGTCTTTTACACTAAGCATTGAATTCTTTTTTGACTTGACACAATATAAAGCAGAGAGGAAGATGTTAATTTCTTCATTTTCCCCATGCAAGGGTAATTTTTTAATCTTATGTTAATTCTCTAATTAAGACAAAAGTAATTATCGAATTATTGCTTTTTTCTAGGTTGACAGAGAAGGGATTATTGCTAAAATGCCTACAATACTAGAGAAGGGATTATTGATAATATATTCCTATTTCGATTAGATTGCTCGTTCTATGTCAAGTTTCTAATCAAGAAAATAAACAAAACAACAGAAATCTCCTAAACTTGGGCTTTACGTTCTTTCGAGGTAAAAAATTCACGAATGATTGACTCTAAACTGAAGCTTTCTGCAATTTTCTTCCCGATGTAAATTAATCATTCAAAAGTTTACAAGAAATCCATTTCCCATATGGTGACTAACGTTCATTTTAACAATCTCCATATTTGGGTTGTTTTAGAAGCTGGAAGTGTCAATATAATTTCCTTCAGTTAGAGGACAAACAATTCAGGCGTGAATCTCAATTTTAAACTGCAATTATTTTCTAACAAAAAATTAACATATTCATGAAATGTGAAAATGCTACAAATTAATTAAGCATTATAGTGTAGTAGACTACTACTAGTCTGTTTGTTTACTTATTACCACACTGACAGGCTATTAGAATTAGATTTTTTTTTTTTTTTTTTGCATTTCTTAATTTCCTGAGATCTTCAGAAAAGCCATACTATCAATTTTCCTAACTTGATTATTCTAAATTACTTGGAAGAATATCCCCTAAAAATAAATAACAATTAATGTAATAATAAAAAAGTAGCATTAATTTTGCACATGAAGGGGCACTTATTCAAAACATGTTCCCATCGAAACTTCTTGATCCAAATGACTAGATATGCCTAAAACATAAGGTAAAGCTAATATTTCTAGATGAAATATTAATCAACGAGGTTCAATTTTGGTTGTCATCTCAACTTCAGAACCTTCACAAACATAGTATGCAGAGAGGGGAAAATCATCCTCCATTTCCTTTGAAAGGCGATGAAGAGTAATTTTTTCGAATAAAATGCCACAGCGCCTCTCAAGTTTCCTCTTCAAATCAACAACCAATGCCGTTTCCTTCACCCTGATGTTAATTTCCTCGTTGATGTACTTCACCAGAATGTTGAATCTTGGTTGTCCAGCCAAGGGTGTTACAACAAGAGCAAGTGCAGCAAATGGTCCCAAGTTCAAATTACCAATAGTTTGATCATTTGTCAACACTTGATTGTTGAAGTTGAGAGTTTGCCTCGCTACATCCACATCTAAAATTGTTTCAATCCTCTCCTTTAAATCAAGAATGGTTGCAAACGTTGGCATTTCAATCTCAGGTATCACCTCTCCGCCAGTGATTGTAACATGCACCATGGCCATCATTAATTTCTCCCAAATTGTTTTTTGTTTTTCTACTGAAAGAAGATTATTTTGTTCCGCCTTGAGTGTGAGTTGAAAAAAGAAAAAATTTAGATTTAAAATGCATGAAATTTTCACTGTGTTGTCTATTTTGGAAGGTAAATATTCTCAATTCTCATGACTTAGCTCGTTCTACAAGTTTTACACCTCATTTTTTGGTCTTTCATTTTTAATTTTTCCATTTGACATGAGGAATTATATTAAGTATATATGAACACATAAATGGCATTCATAGATTAGTTATTTTAACAGTTTTTGCTTCATCAAAACCCCTCATTGGTTAAGATGATCGTATTTACTTACGTCTTCAGTTTTACTCTTAGGATGAAAAAATGGTGGAAAAGGTTGTTTAATTTGAGGGGTCACGGATCCTTCCCCTATATATTTTTATGTACAGAGTGTTAGTATAATCTTTTAGTGACACAGCGAATTTCGATGAATTTTAAAAACATGATAGACAAAACCATTATTTAATTATCGGATAAATAACAAAGGATTTTGATCATTTTTCCATTTTGTTTAATTTTTCCGGCTCCCACTTTTGTTCGCGCTGCCTGATTTTCCATGCGCATAACTATCTAACGAATTAAGGCAGCTTTAATTCCATTTCTATTTTGTAATAACCTCAATTGAATAACAAGAAAAAATATTTTCTTGTTAATTACAAGAAAAAATAATTTTGTTAAGTAAAAAGACATCTGCACCCCTAGAGTTTGGAAAAATGGTCATAAAGACCCCCAAGTTTTTAATAAGGGATACCAAGACCCCTTTTAACCATAATTCTCTTTGACTCTATAAAATCCAAAGACATTAACCCCAAATTTTTATAATAAATAGAAATATAACATTAAAATAAATGAAAGAATATATATTTTCAAATAATTTTAATATTTAAAAATATTTTTATATTTTCCAATCTATTAGACCTATTTTATTATAATAAAATAATTTTTAAAAATAGATAGAAACATAATATTAAAATAAATAAATTGAAATTAAAATTATTTTAAATATTATGTAAAAGTTAATTTTAATATTATTAACATGGATTTTTTTAATTGTAAAATCTATTTAACCTAAAGATTTATTTAAAATCTTTATAATATTACAAATACATTATTAAATTAAAATTTAATAATTTAAATTTTTGATATTATTTTGAACGTCAAAAATAATTTAATATTATTAGTCTACTAATTATATTATATTATTTATGTTAAATTTGTATTAATTAAAAATCTTTAAAGTCAATTTGCTAATTACTATAGTCAAAGGGTATTATAAGTAGAAAAGGGTCTTGGTGTCCCCATTTTTTAAATCTTGGGGGTCCTTGTGAGTATTTCCCCAAACCTTGAGGAGTATGTGTCTTTTTTCCTTTTGTTTAAGGTTATTTTTGTAATATAATTTTTCATTAAAAAATAAGTTTAAAAGAGTAATTTTATGAGTTCAAATAACCTCACTCCCTAAATAATAACATAAGTATCTTGGGCCAAAAAAAGAAAATTGGTTTTCGTTTGCTTCTTCATAATAATAATAATAATAATAATTTGTTGAATTTTATGTGGGTTTTTTCAGAATGCTTTGCTGGAGTTTGTGAGAGTGGCGAAGGCGCAAGAGCAGGTGGTTCAGTGGTTGCTGGTACCATGCATCATCTAACAGTGGAGGCTATTGATGCTGGTAGAAGAACCCATATGAAGCGAAAGTGTGGGTCAAGCCATGGTTGAATTTTAAGGATTTGCAGGAATTTAAGCACGTTGGTGATTTCCCCGCCTCTTTCACCTCTTCAGACCTTGGTGTTAAGAAAGATGGTCATTGCCCTGGATGGCAGGCAGTGCCCGTGCATGATCCTCAAGTCCAGGATGCAGCCAATCATGCTATCCAAACCATTCAGCAAAGGTCCAACTCCCTCTTCCCTTATGTACTTCAGGAGATTGTTCATGCAAAAGCTGAGGTGATTGAGGATTTTGCGAAATTTGCCATGCTTCTGAAAGTGAAGAGCGGAGAAAAAAGAGGAGAAGCTCAATGTCGAAGTACACAAGAAGGAGGGCACGTTCCATCTCAATCAAATGCAGCAAGATCAAGAGTGATTTTGGAGATCATTGCTTGTGTTTTGTAGGGAAATTTATGCTTATATCTTGTTCATGTTGGTAGTATTTCTGTTTATACATATCGGTAGCTGTATTGCTCTATCGCTACTGCTGTTCCATGTATCAACTTCCCTAAACCAGACAGTTGTTGTGGTAAAAGATCTTTGATCTTCTATTTAAAATATTTCAAAGATCGGAACATAAATATCTTGGGCACTTTCCATAATATAAGCACTAAACTAGTATGATTATGTGATATATTCCTTTTGTGGCACTATGCCAATCGACAACAAATAAGAAATATTTTAACCAACACATATGATTAATTGACATGTATATTACAATGTAGATTATCAAATGTCATCATTTATTAAATGATTTCCTTCTCAATTTGGAAGTTACCCGCATAAAGTAATGCATCAAACAAGTTTTGGATTTTATTTCCATTTATGATTAGGATGAAATTAATATTTGCAATAGATAACGAATTTCTTATCAGTATATATACATACTCAAAGTTTGACATGCTCATCACTTCATACACTATCGAATCATCCCAAGCAAAGAAAATTACACTCAATTTGCCTGGAGAAAGGCGATGCTGACGATGAGTATCAGTTCTATCAAAATGATTTTGATTGTCACCCTCGTGGTCACTGCATCTTTTAAGTCGTCAAGCGCGGGCGCACACACTTTTTATTTGTTTATTTTTTTTAATCTATGTATCTCTATCTGTGTAAGTAATTTAACAAATGGTATTGATGCTAATCAACAGGGCAATTGATGGAAGTTGAAGCCAGGGAGGTGGCCTTGAATACTGAATCTTCCACCGGTGCTGGCGACAGTGCCACAAGAGGAGAAACGTTTTATCAGACACAGAAAGCTTGTGTGAGAGACTCGGATTGCTCTCACTGGCATTGCATTCCTGAGACCGGCCATGTACACTGCATTCGTCATCGTTGTGTTTGCAGTGAATAAGGATTTTGGTTATTACAAGAAGAGTAAATGTCAAAATATCAGTGAACCGGGAATAAAATTTCTTAATAATACTTTACTTTTATCTTATTCTATAAATCATCTTTTGTTTCTTTTTGTTAGTACATAACGTTGCACAGTAAATATTCAAGAAACTTCTCATTATCTGCATAACAGAAGAATAAAACGATCCATCACTGAAAATTAAAAGGAGCAGATAGGTAAAGGCACTAATTGGGCTTGTGCGTGCAAAAGATCTTGGTTTTGATTTCCATTCTTGCAGTACATAAAATTTTAAAAAAAAAAAAAAATTGAAGACAGTAATAAAAAAGTAAACATGCTCAACCAAAACCAAAAAATTTACAATCCATTAAGCAACTGTAATCTTAGCTTATTCTAATAAGATAATGAATCGAATAAAGCTGTCCAAGAATAATATCCTGGTTAAAGTATCAGTTACAAAATATAATTCTTTCTTTTCTTTCTTGGTTAGTTTATCCACGTCTCTTATCACCGTAACACCGAACGGAAGCAAGCAACTAAAGACTCTTAGCTAAATTCAGAGAAAAATTCGGAGAATCACAGAAATTAATAAATTAAATCTAAATTATCACGTATATAATGATAAACATTCTAAAAATGAACTATTGACACCCGAACGAATTATTTTTTTCCTTCACATAAGTGATTTATATTTCAAAATTTTTGGGGAAGAATGTGATAGGTAATGGGGATAACATTAACAAAATGGTCCAATCAAAGGGTAAGGGACGGTTTTTGTGCCATTGCAGATATGTGACTAACTCTAGAATGTGTTTTGAGAAAATTATATTACCATTGAAAAATAATTATAGAGTACAACTTTTACATTATTAACTGCAGTTGGTGATACCTGCGTGAAAATAATACTTCGCCATAAAAAGATTACTTGAATACTTATTCGAGTAAACGCTTATTTATTCTATAAGGTTTGGGCAGAAAATGAGTCGAATTAATAGTTTAAATAATTTTTTTTAAGTACAGGAACTAAGTAATTGGCCTAAATCATAGGGAGTGAAGGAAAATTTTACCGTTTTTAAGTAAAGGAAAACTTTACCCTTTTTTAGTTCAATTTAGTAAATGCTCGATAGAGATATTTGATGAGTTGAGTAATAATAAATGCAATTTTTTTTTCTAGTTTATATATTTACTGTAATGGAAAGAAACAAAATGATACAAAAGGACAATTTAAGCAAACAAACAGGGTGTAGGTACGAGATATATAATACAAGGGTGACGATATTTTCACCCCATAATTAGGGGTGGGCGCGGTTCGGTTCGGTTCGGTTTTTTACTACATTTTTTATAATCGTTCGATTACGATTATTTTAAAATTATAATCGCGATTAATCAAATTATCGGAATAATCAAATACTCGATTAATCGAAATAATTCGATTCGATTCGGTTCGATTATTTCGATTAAGGACTTATTTGACTTATTTTGGACTTTTTTAAATTTAAAACCTTAAATTAATAAATCTACCACAAATATAAAAAGTTAACAAACAAAAAATTAAAACATGTATCAAAGTATGTTCGATTACATATAACATGTTCAAATAACAAGTTTAAATCAAAATAAATAAGCAAAAAGTCTTTTAAACTTTAATAAAACTACAAAAGTAATAAACAACAATATTCTCAGGTGGACAATTCCACGACTATCACAACTCAAATTCATACTAAGAAGAATTGAAAAAAAATTGAAACCTAAATTGAACCCATTGATTGTTAATTTCTTTTTGCTCTCTAGACAATTTCTTTTTTCTCATATTTCTCTCTCCCTAGCGCCTCTCGGTGACAAAATGACAAGACAATGAACCATGAATTTTTAATAATATATAATTTATAATGTTACAACATTATCCAGCACTGCAATTTATACATTGTAATTAACTCTTTCGAAATCTGGATGGTTTCACGTCGTCATATCCACAAAAATTCCAATACATATTTCCAAACAATAAAAAGGAACAAAAACTCTGAATTTAATAAATCTAAAAAGTGATCACAGGTCAACGATTTCACCGGTTACCCTTTCAAAACTGGCAGCATGAAGAGGCACAGTCCAAATCCAAGGGTGTCAACGGTAATTCGGTAAAGCTTCAGCCTTCAACTTTGCGCATCAACGGCCGCGATCCAGCTGCAGAGAGATAATGATAACAGATTTAGCGGCAAGCTATGAATGAGTGAGCAGTGGCAGCAGATTTAACGGCAAGCTTCTACCTTCGCGTAACAGATCCAAAATCGTTTACAGCAGCATGTGACAGTGTCAGCAGCAGCAGATGACAGAGGCTGCAGCAGGTGGTAGCAACGGCGGAGACTCGACGATGAGCAGCAGTGGCGGCGACGAGATTACAGCGGCTGAAGGTCAGGTGGTCACGAATCAGAAGATTGGTTTTCGGCTGAACTCTGAAGAAGAGAAGTGTGGGTTTGCTGCCGGTTTGCTACTTTGCTTTCATTATTTGACATTTGGTTCGGTTTTTTGGTTTTTTTTGAAAACCGAAAACCGAACCGATTGGTTTTACTATTTTTACTATATTATTCATTCCGTTTTTTTAAAGTAAAAAAACCGCACAAAAACCGAACCGAACCGTTCGGTTCGGTTCGATTTTTGATTAATCAACTATTTCTGCCCACCCTTACCCATAATTTTTGTAAACTCACCCTACCTCTAAGAAATAATTATAATAAATTCACATTATTTTTAAAGATTCAAATAAAGGAGAAGTTTGGAGATTTAATCAAATAAAATTAAGCACCTAAATTATTAGATACAAGAGGTTATGTCTCTTAAGGTAATTTGGTAGGGTAAGATAGTCAAATAAAAATTTATCTTAAAGCAATTTTAATGGTTAAAAATACCTAAGTAATACAAACTATAAGAAGGATTTAATTAATTAATTATCTAAACTTTTTGTAGAGTTGTAATTTTAAAAAATATTATAAACTTGTCATAAATATCACAAAAATAGTATGGCAGAAATATCCCCACCCTAATGGTTGATGGATTTTTCCAATTTCATATATTATTTAAAACACGTTCAAGGATGACATTGGGCAGATGAATCTATTTTGCATACTGTTCCAATTTATTTTTTGTACATGTTAAACCAAAAGAAACAAATTTATTTCCCTTTTGGGCCCTTATTGGACAATCTTGCCAGCTTTTCATCTATTGTGGAAAATGATGTTATTCCTAATCTCGGCATTCCAAAATCTAAAATTGGTGGAGCATGTTTGGCAGCCCTTAAATTCCCTTTCCTTAAATATCATACAAAATCTAATTAAACAATTTCCTTCTCAATTTGAAAGTTGCAGGATAACGTAACCAAAACAACTTTTGGATATTTTTCCAATTACGATTAGGAAGAAATTGATATTTACAATAATAATGAGTTTCTTAACTATCAACGTACTGTATGTATATATGCTCAATGGTTGACATGTTCTTCACTTCACATACTATCAAATAATCCCAGCAAAAAATTACTTTCAATTTGCTTCAGGAAAAATGATGCTGACGAAGAATATCAGTTCTATCAAAATGATTTTGATTGTGACCCTCATGGTCACTGCATATTGTTAGTTGTTATATCCCTCTCTCAAGATTGCGCAGGCGCACACACACACACACACTATTTGTTTTTCTATCTATACATCTCTATCTCCGTATATCTACCAAGTAATTAACAAATGGTATTGATGCTAACTAACAGGGCATTTGATGGAAGTTGAAGCCAGGAACGTGGTCTTGAAGACTCAATCTTCCACCAGTGTTGGCAGCAGTGGCACAATCGGAGAAACATTTTATCCGACACAGTTGCCTTGTAAAAACGACACAGATTGCCATACCCTCCACTGCCCTTCGCAACAAACAAAATGCTATAGGGGTGCTTGTATTTGCTTTGTTTAATAAGAGTAAATGCCAAATTATCAATTAACGGGGAATTAAATTTCTCAACAATACTTTGATTTTGTCTTAATCTATAAATCATCTTTTTGTTTGTTTTTTTGTTGTTATTATTATTATTATTATTATTTTGTTTTCATCTTCCAAAACCCGACACTCATCTAATCTGATAAGCTACGAAATATTAATTAAGGAGATTGTCAATTTTCCCCTTATTGTAATCAATATATATCATTCATCTCCCTGCTACTTTTATATTGGCTAATAACCCCCTTGACAGCATAAATTTACAATATTATCATTATTTTCAATATATATTTTTTTAGATATTTATCATAAATTAAATAAATCACATGAATAGAAACTAAATAAAAAATTAATTATTAAAACAAGAAATATATGTTTTGATGTGAACAAAAAAATTAACAATAAAAATTTTTTTTTGTACTTTTTTATTTTGTAAACATTTTCTTTTTTTTACATATTTTTCAATATTTTAAAAATAAATGTAAAAAGTACAAAACAATTCTATTATTTATTTTATAATAATTTTTTATTTATCATTAAGGTTTTCTTATAATAACTTTTTATCATTTTATAATAATTTTCTTGTATATTTATTATAAGATAATGTTTATAAAATTAAAAAAAGTACAAGAAAAATTTTCACATCAAAATATATATTTCTTATTTTTAATACTTAATTTCTTTATTTTAATTTCCATGCATGTGATTTATTTAATCTATAATAAACATAAATAAAAGCGTATTTGAAAATAAAGGAAATATTAATTGTAAATTTATACTGTTTGGGAGTTATTGGCTATTATTGGCAAATTGTATATATTAATTATAGGAGGGAAAATTGATAATGTGCCTATTAATTAATACTCTCACGCCTATACCAAAACATTTTCCAATAACATTAAGAAACTTTTCGTTACGTGCATATATAACAGCAGAACGCCAGAATCAAATGATCACAATGCAAATATAAAGAGTAGATGCGGTGCGCTCAAAGGTAAAACCTCCGCGGGAGGTGCCTACAAAAGATCTGGATTTAAATTTCATAATTATATTGTTGGGGAAGACTATAATGTGATAAGTAATGGACATAAAAATAAAAAATTTAAAAAAAATAAAGAGTCCAATCAAAGGGTAAAGGTTAATTAGTTCACGTGTAATTGTATGTGTCTGACTCTAAAAAATATTTTTGACAAAATTATAATATCGCAGAAAATAATGATAAAATATATCTTTTATGTAATAAAAATTACTAGTGTGGGATACGTTAGAATAATATTGTGATATAAAAAATGACTTAAAATCTTTAATGGAGTAAATACTCCTTTAGTCTTTAATATCTGAGCTTGTTATCAAGTTATTCTGATATTTTAAAAGATTAGTAAAATATTCATGGTGTATCTTGTTCTCTTTAAAATTCGCTTAATGAATCTATATTTTTCTCCTATTACAGTAGGTAAGATTAGATCAAATTTGTAATTATATCAAAAGGATATATATTTTTACCTTCAAAAAGCTAGATACAATCCAACAACTATGCAAGTAAGTATAGTGGCATTTTTTGGAGATTTTAAAAATAAAACGCTCTACTAGTAATTGACCCAAACCGTATTCATTATTCAACTTATTATCAGGAAGAAATATTTAATGAGTAAGCAATAATAAATGCTTCTTTTTTTTTTCAAATTCTAGTTTAGAGTTTACCAGAATTGAGAGTATAAATACTGCTAAGGTGGCGTTTGTTTTTTAACTTAATGACTTAAAGTGACTTAACTTAATTAATTAAGTTAATTAGAAGTGTTTGTTTTTATAACTTAATGATACTTTTTAGATAATTTTGACTTAATAAAATAAGCCAATTTTTTTAGCTTTTTACTGAATGGAGAAATCTGAATTAAGTCAATTACTTTCTAATATCAAAAATATCCTTACTTTATAA
Organism: Citropsis articulata; assembly: GCA_030449925.1. Taxonomy (NCBI): domain Eukaryota; kingdom Viridiplantae; phylum Streptophyta; class Magnoliopsida; order Sapindales; family Rutaceae; genus Citropsis; species Citropsis articulata. The sequence continues at coordinate 1,322,914 of JASUUH010000096.1, read as the reverse complement.
TTTATTTTTCATGTCTATCCCAACACTCACCCATAGACATTTACCCAACATAATAATCTCATCATTATTTTTTAGCCGTCATGGAATCACTCCTCACTTTGCTCCTCTCATCTAGTTATTGAATCTCCCATTAATATATTATTTTACTTATAAATGTTAAAATATTGTGATATTTAATATATTATTTATTTGACATTCAAATTTAATAAGGATACAAATGTAAAAGTACATATTTTTAATTTTTTAAGTTGAAAAAGACAAACAACCTAATACTTATTTTCCGAGATTCAGATGAAAAAACAAACATAGTATTCAGATTCAGACATTCAGATCTATTCAGAATCCAGATTAAATTCAAGTCTATTCAAATTTCAGACAAAAAAACAAACGCCACCTAAGTATCTAATGTCATTGAATATTTTGTGAATATTTAGTTATTGAATATTTAGATTTATGTTATATTTAGTTAGAGTACAAAATATTAGATTTATAATGCGAGATTATGTAATACCGAAGTTATTAATTAATTGATATGGGAGGTGTTGGCAATACGACTACGGTATTAAAATGGAATAAAATTTTGGATGTTAGCTTTGCGTTTGATTCGTTTCCTCTTTAATTGAAATTGTAATTTATAATGTAATTGGAAGGTGTTGGCAATTCATCTATTGTTATTAAAATTGAAGAAAAATTTTGATGTGACTTAGTACTTCCCATTCAATCCACTTCAAATCCTTTTCTCTTGCATTTGTCTTGTAGAATGATGTTTTGCAATAACCTTTTTGTGCTTTCAACTTAAATCAACGTATATTATTTACCATATATTGCTTTCATATAACAACTAATTGTTCCTTAGAACAATAATTTTACAGTATTTTTTTTAAAATTCGCTTTTATTCATATTAACTATAAACCAAGTAATTCATATTAATTGAAATTAAAATAACAATTTAGATACTAAAAATAAAAAATATAGGTTTGGGTTTGAAAAAAATTATTAATAAAATATTTTTCTTGCTTTTTGTTATCTTTTAAAATATTTTTCTTATAACAAATACATATTTATATTTCAAAACAAAATATAAAAGAAATGGCTCATTTATCACTCTTTTTCTTTAAATTATTTATGCTAAAAAGTTTTTAGATATTATAAAAAAAGTAGGAGTAAGTGATGTATATTGATTTCAGTTAAAAAAAAGATTGATGATGTTTCTATTTTACAATAACATTTTATGCTAACAAATAGAGAAGAGTCACAGGGGACCAAGAGTGGAGAAGCAACTGGAGTATACGGACGCGATCTTTTCCAATTTGATATTAAATTTTAATTTATTATAAAAGTTTAAAGTCAAATTTTTGATATCTTAAAAATAATTTTTGAGTTGCTATAATTAAAGATATAATAGTTAAAAGAAGTATATGGTGGCAGTTAATAAAATTTAAGCAATCATCGGACCATTTATAAAACATATATTATTTTATGTATTCCATTATTTTAATATTATGTATGTATTTATTTTATGATCTTTAATATTATGTATGTATTTATTTAATGATCCTTATGACCATTTTACTTTCCTAGAAATTATAATAATTCGATATTGTAATTACGTAGATTAGCTGTATCCGAACCATATATTAGCTCCCAGATAAAATCCAATAGCAAATTAACAAACAGCAATTAACTAAAACAGGGCATATTATTTCTCATAACCAATACCGAGCCATTCAAGCAATTGATGGTTCCTTTCAATAATCTTTACAATATACTTTAGAAATGTTGCCTTCTCATTTTAACTCCGGTGGAGCTGTGTAGCCTGTAAATAAAAATAATTATTTTAGAATATATACTACTAGTATATATATCTAATTATTTTTAGGTGCATGCGCCCTTATTTTTTTAACACCAACACACTGTTAAGTCGTGTCACTTAGTAGAGTTAATTTTTAGTTCACTATAAAATTTTGTAATTTAATAGATAAAAGTATCCGCACTAGAGAATGACTCTATATCTGTCAATGAATAATAGGAAAAAGTAAACAATTTGTTAATGGCAATGAAAAACAGCAAAAACCGATAAAATTATTCATTAACATGTCCACATTCCAAACAAACAGGCGATCTTAAAGACCTCCACCCTATATTGTAAGAAATATGACTACCTGATTTGTCCAGGCTTTGGGATACAGTATCCATTTGATACCCTAGTCACATTCTTAAATATGATAAATTGAGCAAATTCATTTTTGTTTTTATTTTTTTTAAATTGAACCAAATTAAACAACAATATTACTGATAAGCCGATGCCAAAAAAATTTTTTAAAAAAAGGAACAATGATATCATAATAATTAAATCTTACTTCCACATTTTGCTCCAGGAGCAATGGGCCTGCCACAAAATTGAGCCACAAAAGCCAATTTCTCCATGCTAAGTAACTCTTCAATTTGCTTCGTAACGAGCTTGCATGTACATGGCATCCCAATTTCTTTAACAGCTTCACAGCACAAAGCATTTGGTGAGACTTTTGGTCCTTCTTTCACAATAAAATCCTGGCATCCCACCAGAACACCAAGCCCTGAGAGATTTCCACACTCATCTTGCTGGGCCAAGGCCTGATTTTTGCCACCTATAACTAAGATTCCGGCAGCGGTGGCGGCGACGATTGCCAGCTTTAAGCTCAAGAAATGAGCTGCAGAAGTTGCCATGATCTTGGAATATTTCTGTATGTGTCAGTGCAGAAACCTGAAAATTTTGTGCAGATTTATATCGACAGGGGTCATTTTATTTTCTTTGCCATCTTGTTCTTATCTTCAAAAGTTGTCACTAACGCGTTGAAATGGGAGGTTATTAAAGGGGAAATGTGGGGCTATAATTTGACTATAAGTTAGGGCCAAATGGGGCAATTATTTGTGCCATTAAACTAAATTAAGGCTCCATTTGGTGTTTGGTGTTGCAGTAGAAATGACTGTAAAGTGCTTTGACTGTGATTGCAAAGCTAAAATAATTTTATTCCAGAACCGTATAATGAAATTTTATATAACTAAAAGTATTTTGTCAAAATATTAATTACTTTTAATTTTTATATCATAGTTCGAGCATCCATTTCATAGTACCATAACACTATATAAAGCCTACTGTACACCGTATGGTAGTATTATAGAATACCTAATATAATCTTCAAAAAAGGAAGATAATCTACAAGAAAATTCAAAATATGATTGCCTATTTTAGTATTTTATTAGGATTAGGATAAAAAATTTTAAGTATCGTTAAAATGAATTTCAATGAACTTTTTTCTCTCTCTTTTTTTTTTTTTTTTTTTTTACCCCACCAGAAGGTAAGAGGTTGCATCTTCTAAATAAATTTTTTAACTCCTTATGACCTTATCTCTTGGAATCAGTTTAGTATCTCTGTTTCTATTTTATTTGGCACAACTGAAAATGTTCATTTTTCTTTGTTATAGACAATCAATGAAAGCAATCCATCAACTCCTGTTGTTTTGTATTGTATTTTAGTGGTGCGATTTATGTATGTTTCTGAATTCTAATCACAGAAGCAAATGAATATATATCTCTAAAAAATTAACCACCAATTTGCAAGTTTGATGCATCTGTCTGAATTCTGCAGTTCACTTTTTTATTAGCTGAACTGCTCCAGGCCTACACACATTTACATAATTTAGTAGTCTAAAGGATTGTACTTGTCAATTTAGAGGCATGTTGAACAAATTATTGTGCAGAGCATGAACAGTGAGCTCATCAAAACCAGAAGGAAAAATTTTCGCAGATCGTACAACAATATGAACAATACTTGGTTTGTACTCTCCCGATGCATTTTAAGTTTAAACATGCAATCTACGGCAAAAACACTCACACTCAACAGACAAGGCAATGACAGTCACTCGGGCGCCGCGCACAATTACTCCCCTACAATGCAATGAACTACAAATTTGATATTGCATTATGCATAATATGAGCATTTCAGGCTATAAATCATTTCAATCTCGAACCATATCACATATGAGATAAAAGATCAAATGGGGGTGAAATATATTAAGCTTCGAGGGAGCTCAGGTTAATCCACAAAGAAGCACAATACATCATTTCAGAAACAATGATACAAATTAATAAAATTCAGTATACAACATAATCAGAACAAAAGCTTATAGTTATCTATACATGCCAAATTAAGATCCAATCTAATTCCATTCGATGTAAAATGAGACGAATGAAACAAAAGACTAATAGGTAGGTTCATGACTTTTATATCACTACAACAGTATGCATTGCAGATAAATATAATCATTTCAATGTCACCATCAATCAATCACCGGTCTTACTTCCTACAGCTCCATGCTGATACCGAAAATAGAGGCCGATCCTGCCAACAAATTAGCACACACCTGTTGTCTTCTGCCATCCTATACCCGTCACAGTTGTAGCTCTGCAACAATCTCCTTGCCTGCAACATACCACAGTAGCTCAAAGGCACATTTCCAAAGCAAGCCAAATCAAAACGTTGAATCCACTTCTCGAGTTTCTCATGTCTTTCCTTCCTTTCAAATCCTTCACAAGCTACAATGTTTTTAATTTCCTCCCCAAACAGCATTTTCTCCACCTTCAATCTCTCCATTGATGTTCTTGAAACACTAGATTCTAAACAATCAAACAATGCTGCATACGAGTAAAGAGCCTCCAATAACCTCTCCATGAGAGTCAAGCCATTGTGATTCGAATCCTGTTCTGTCACCACCATAATTTTTGGTGACAAGCCCCACAGAGAATTAAGAAAGCTATCCATCTTTGCTGAAGCATTTGGAGACAGAGGCGATGATGAGGCTGAATCAGGACTCTGGCTATACCCAGTAGCCAAAAGGGAATTCTTCAATGCTATCAAGGAGGCATAATCGTCAGCAGCCAAAAGGGAATGCAGCTGAAGAACAGAACTGATCGCGAGAGCCTCACCGGTTTTAACTCTCAATTTGTCAAAATCAAGATTTTCTAATTTGCTAACCACTGAATTGAATTGGAAAGGGATATCCAATTTCTCTGCTTCTTTGATCAATCTATGAGCCATTTGATCCAACACCTCCTTCTGCGGATGAATCCCCGTGATTCTCAAATGAGGTGGCCCTTCAGGCCTTGTACTCAAGGCTTGAATGAGTGCAATCCACTGTGCAGGCTCAGCTGCATTTAGATCAATCACATGAACCACCTTTTCCCCTTCCATTGCTTCAATAATAGCTTGATTTGTTAGCACAAAAGCCACTTTCAAGAACGGGAACATATCAAAAAACAGTTTCCGAACAAGCATTTCTTCAGAAACTGAACTAATTCTAGTGGAATTGAGGGCCTTGTGAAGGCCAGGCCAAGATTTGAGGATTCTCTGAGCAAGTGCCTCCGTAAAGTAGGC